>JAODUP010000643.1:0-200000 GCA_025642065.1 Paralvinella palmiformis | reverse complement strand
ACAGCCCTCATTGTGAGTTGTATTATATACTTACGTCGGGTCGAATGCTTTAACTAGACAGCCATATCTTTGAGAGACATCTTCGTCAAACGACCACTGATTATTTATCCTAAATGTGTATGACACGATATGGTTTAGTGATAGAAGTGGGTTTATTGATGTAATGTAAATTATTGACAATACTACACCACGATATAATCGTTTTTGTAACTAAACCGATTTCTACATCCAATTCATTTGCATTAATCAAGTTTAGTGTTGTTTATTTGTTGGTTTTGTGGGGGGGTGTTTGTTTATTTATTTCAATATCATTACCTGCGTCATCATCGTCTTTTTTAATTCAAAATTCTTCGATGGAGTATTTACTTAGAAAATATACCTTTTCAATTTTCGACGTTACTGGTGACGTTTATATCAGTGGCGTGAAAGGGTTTTCGAAATCCTGTTCTAGAATCTACCGACCCGACCACTGAATAATTGCGTCCTTACCCAATGGAATAAATAAGACAGTCGTTGAAGTGCGGCTTGTAAGTTCCCGCCAGACACATATCCCATCCACTATCGCCGAAACAGCCAACTCGGCTGCGTGTTTGGCATTCGATGTCTATGTTATCAACGTATCTAAAATCGAAAGCAACAAAAATACGAGTTTAGTTCAGTAAGAGTTTACGCCAAGAAAAACATTTATTCCGAGATTTGATTTAAACTGAAATGAAACGTCGTCATAAGCATCGTTTGCGAATGGCAGCCACCTACGCGTCATAAATTAAAATAGAAATTATTATTGAAGTAGACCAATTCTCACAGTTAGGTTCAGGTAACCAGAAATAAATCCTATTTTAAATATACTGCAAAAAAAACATTTAGAATTGCATTGTTCCGGACGACTATAGCAATAAGAGTTATACAGGAGCGTTGTTGTTGCATTTCCATTCAGATAAAGAGTGCATAGATATGGTCGGGATGTTGGAGCCACTTACACCGACCCGTGTTTATATTCGCTGTGGATTAATGTTGACGAAAATAGTTTTCCAGGAAGCAAACTTACTCGGAGTATATCTTGTCGATTCCGAATAGATTGTCCTTACTCATCGTCGGCACTTCAATCCACGGTAGGATGGGCCTGAGGTCAGTTGCAAAATGATAGATGGTGTTTCTGTACTCAACTCTGGTGATAGAATCCAGATGGAAGGCTTCCTTTACGTATTCTTTGTTGAATAGAATTCGACTCTGCATATATAAAAAACACACATGTATTTATGGCGTATATATATACTGCACCCTTACTTCGTAGGCGTTGTTGTGAGTCCCGTTTTGTTTTGAAAGATAAAAATAACAAATGATAAATGATTTTATTTCCAATGTACCTGCATATACACGTATAACATTAAATGTAACACAATAATAATAAATTGCCAAGAGATTGGAAATTGGGGGGACCAGTCTAGCGTAATTACTGTCTTTCCCACTGGCCCCGGATGATGATGGACAGCTCTCTGTGCGTGACAGTCGGAAATCGCCACAATAGTGAGAAAGAGGCTGGACTGTGGAATTGAGAGTAATGAAAAAAAAATCATAACAAATTTCGTTCACAAAGGCAAAACCAGGACATGATACACTTATAATATATATATATATATATATATATATATATATATATATATATATATACTACCAAATGAATTTATTTCCAGTGTAGATGCATATACACATATAACAATAAATGTAACACAATAATAATAAATTGCCAAGAGATTGGAAATTGGGAGGACCAGTCTAGCGTAATTGCTGTCTTCCTACTGGCTCCGGATGGGAATAATGATGGAGAGCTCTGTGTGTGCGTGACAGTCGGAAATCGCCGTAATAGTGAGAATCAAGACCTACCTCGTTCGTTTCAGGAACTGTGCCATTTCCAAATGGAAACGCAATAAATGAGTAATACCACATCAACAAGAGGCCGAGATGTATGCATACAATCAAGCCGATTGATATCCTGGCAATAGCCTGCAAACATTAGAAACAATTGGTTGAGATATGATGGCACGTACCAAATTCGTGTGTTTCAGAAATTCCTCTCGCTCTCTCTCTGTGTGTGCGTGTGTGTGCGTGTGTGTGCGTGCGTATGTGCGTGCGTGCGTGCGTGTGCATGCGTATGTGCTAGAGATGTGCTGAATCCCTTACGTAGAGCAACGTTCGTCCCAGTACTGTCGCAGTTCAATACGAACTGCACTGTTACTAATCGCTTATTATTCAGCTCAGCCTAGGATAAATTAAGATCCTGGCTAAACATGAAGTGTCCTCCCAGAATTATAAACTGTTACTCGTATACGTCTGTTTTATGTTTTGTTATAGTCATTGACTGCAAAAACTGGTAAGACACATAAAGTGGGTAGATCTTGGGTAATGTGCCCGTGCTGTTGTTTTGTGGTGTTACTTCCAAAGAAACTGCACCCAAAAACGTGTTATTTAAAAGCCACAAATTTTGGCGAAATTCCTATAACCACAAAAACATGCACACGATAGGTACCGATCATTCTCTAAATGAAGTAGAACTATTAATATCCTCTCTGCCTTGTATAAAACAAAACAATTATTTACTTACAAGAAAATCATACGATGTCATGCCGAAAGCATCTAGTTATCAAAAGCAACACCAGATCATAACCAGTGTGCGCGTGTGTGTGCGCGTGTGTGTCTGTGTGCGTGCTATTATTATTGTTCGTTTGTTTATTTGTTTTAGTGATGTCGTTTCATATATAAACACGAAACTGTCGATATATCCTGTTAGTATAGGACTTATTGATCAGTGATTGTCGATTCATCACAATAACAACGTTTGACGCCGTCCATATGGTGCTGTTAGTATAACGAGCTGCTCATAACAAGTCGTACCCATAGAACTTCGTAACAGGCATCCTTCGGTTGGATTCCTTTAATGGAAAAATTAATTAATTCGAATAAGATGCGGTCGGTGAGAGAACTGACATACAAAGAGCACCTATAATCCGCATCCGCGTCGTTTCGACATCAATCTACATATTTAAAAACACGGTGTCGTACTGCTCGTTGGTACGACGCAATGCCTTTGTCAACTTCCTATAAATCCCATTACCGGCCATCCATCTAAGCCAAATAAATGGTCATTGCATGGCCGGGATAACCAGAGTACAAAACAGCGGAGGGTCTTTGTGCTTTAGATGTCTGAAGGTCAACTACGGTCTTTGTCTTAGCCGATTCTACAGACTAAGCATTTCCTTTGATAAATGTGCCGATTGGGAACGGCCCAGTAAACATGTTTATATCCGCTCCAGTACAGCGAATTACTCGAACAAGACTGGGTTCTCTTACCTTCTAACTGTGCTACCATATAGTCCATTAGCTATCAAGCATTTGGAAACTGATTGTATAATAAACAGTACCTCGATGGGTATATACACACACACACACAATATATATATATATATATAGGTGCGTATGAAATAGGTTTGATTTGTGCAACAGGTTATATTTATAGTACTTTACAAAAATATAATTTGTTTCAGGGAGAAACATTTATTTGAGTTTATTAATTGAAATGTCAACATATAAACTAATGGGGATGATATGTGTGTGTGTGTGTGTGTGTGTGTGTGTGTGTGTGTGTGTGTGTGTGTGTGTGTGTGTGTGTGGTGTGTGTGTGTGTGTGTGTGTGTGTGTGTGTGGTTAAATGTCTCATTGCTAGCTTTATGAAGGCCAGTATTTACTTTTTGTCAAAGAATAACACATAAAGAACAAGTGAGCTGGTCAGAGTTGCACAGATTCGCATGGTTTATTTCTGTTTGTGTACACTGAATTGAATTCGTCGGTGTCATAGCGAGATGGAATACACAGACAGAGATGTATTCATAAGAGGACAGTAAATATTGAAATAACTAAGTGATATTCGAATAACCTACATACAAGGGCTTTTGTGATATTTATAATTAAAACATTTAATTTGTCAATATATACATAATATAGTTGAGCCGAGTTCCCTTCTTATACAAAAGATAATTCTTAGAAAAAGGTAAAAATGAAAGAGCTATTTTACAACTCACGTAACTCAACATGACACAATGTACGAAAATAAACGGTTGGTATTTTGGTCAGGTTTCAAAATTTGGAAGACATTTCATTACATACTTTGAGGTGTACTCGCAGTGTACGAAAACAAAGTGTTTAAAATCATGGAGTAAATGCTTTATACTTGGCAGTAAGAAACGTCACGAGTCATCTTACTGCAACTTTTTTATGCAAATAAAGAAAAAAAAAGCTCACACATGCCGGGAAATATATATGATTTGACTTTCTATCTTAATATCAAATCTACATCCTTAATTTGCATGTCTTATTTCTAAATGTTTCAGAGAGACTAGATAGCTAGATAGTTGGAATTATAATGGCTTTGCAGTAATGAGGTATACGCCCGTTGGATTCACATAACAAACAAATACATCCCACGGTTTATAGCTTCCTAAGACGTTGCCACTAAATACTTCAGCAATGTCATATCCTGTCGAGGCAGCTAGACCAATTTCGTACAATGTAACAGCAACCTTCAGCGGATAGCCATGATCTTTTGTATACATGAAAGCAATGGCCCGACTACCAACTGGTTCTATGGCCTTTACTCCACACTGACAAACCTGTATTGTTCTGAAAACAAACGATTCCTCACATTAGGCTTTCTAAACAAATATCGCATAATACTCTATAAAACCTATAGTAATAAATGAAATATGGCTTGCATTGAGTTTTATTTAATACCTGTAGAACAAGACTCTGTAATAATTTTTAAACAGTAAATTACCACACGTATACTGCATGATGCCCACTGCTATTAGTGTACGCAGCAAGTTATTACCAGCTATGATTATTAGCATCAATAATAAATAGCATATTGAGCTGCTGTATGTTTAGTTATATATTCATAGATAGACAAATGTTTCTTTTAAATGTTTGTCCATCCGTGAAAATATATCTAAACATGAAGAAGCTCGATCAAAGCTATTTATTACTGGTGCTACTTTTCATAGCTGCCACGAGCCTGCATGCTGCGTACGATAATTTCAATTGCATCTGCTTCCAACGCGATTCATTTTAATTTCACAAAGACAAATAATGCTCATCCATCACCACATTCCCACAACTCTGTGACGTTCGCATACACCATTCTAATACAAACCTTCTTTGTGTATGGATAGACTTACGTTTATTATTCGCTTTGCCTGCACGCCGAGTGTATCCTGGTTAATGGCAATGAGTCGGGGATTCTGCAAAAGGTCTCTGGACCACTTTGGTATGGTTCGAAGGTCAACGGAAAAAAGTAGGGGCGATGCCATCATACACCACATTGCCATCTGTACCTTCTCCTGGTCGGGACTGAGGCCAAAGTTCCCAATGACCAGCTAACAGAGAAAGTAGGAAAATTACTGCCGGATAATTAAGTCTAATCATTGTTTTTGCTGCCGTTCCGTCTCTATCCAGAATGACGACATTCATATTTCAATATTTAGCAATATGTACTAATTAAGCGGTATTTAAACGATGATAGTTAACTCGAGACGAAGCTGACCTGATCTGGATCATTCCACGAGCCAGGTCCGGCCACCAAGCTGAAGTTACCGGGATCATCGCCGAAGTAGCCAATCATGCCAAGAACACTAGACCAGCTGTCGTAGATGTCCGTCAGCTGTCTGAAGACGTTACAGGTGGCAGCTATGTGGCCGTAATCAGGCTGTCGACAGTAATAGAAGGTATGATATATCATGGAGTTGGCCTACGTATGTATTTCTTACGTTGACGTTTGTGCTAGTTACTGTTAGATAACATGCATGTTCTCATTTTAGAAATTGGATAGAGGCCTCACCCAGTACTCACTAAATAGGTATTGGCCATTCAGGTCCTAATGATTGATTCAGTCTGGGTTTTTACTTAAATTTGTAAAAAAAGTACTGGATAATCGCATATCAACTACAGTCTAAACTCACTTCTATGCCAACTTTGGGACCTGGCTGAAAGTTGCCATTGTGGTGGGGTGGCATTAGAGTGAGGGAGGCATATTAGGCAGACAGCCTTGGCATAATAAGTTATAAAGGAGGCTTTTGTTCCTTTATTTAATCCATCGCCGATTGCACGATCAACACCATTATGATAACAACCGGGTCGGGTCCTTATCAAAGGTTGGCGGCTGTTCGTGGGTGGCGGAAGGTGAGGCTAGACTGTACTAGCAATCAATCTCCAATATCAGTGAATACTAGTTGAATACGTCTATTTTGATGATGATGAAAATTGATGTTTTACGGCCACTCTTGTGCACATGATAGGCTAAATAGGCCGAGCGAACTCCAAAAGTAATGAAGCGAAGTCAAAGATGAAACACATTTCAGATATGCCCACGCCGAGATTCGAACTCAGGCGGTAGTGATCTGCGATCCAACAGGCTACCAGTTAGACCGTGGAGGCGTCCCGAATGTTAATCAGTTAATTAGGGAAATCAACTGATCATTGTGTATACCTTTCCACCGTGCGCTTTTTCATACATAGGCCACTCACATGAGTAAACAATGTGGCGACCTGTGGCGTTAAGGCTGCGCCCCATCTCAGGGTAACCTGTTGTTTTAAATGATAACAGATAGAAGAATAAACAAAACTAGGAAATGTATACAGCAAGTGCAATATTTGTAGTAACTGTATAATCAATAAATGTAAGATTATTATAATTATTATTATTATAATGAACACAAAAATTATTCCTAATTTAGCCAGGCTACATCATATGCAGATAGTTTAACAACATATCCTAGTGTGTGAGTAAATAGTGCTGCATAACTCGTGTGCAGACACACACACACATTATATACACACACACACACACACACACACACATATATATATATATATATATATATATATATATATAATATTGTTAGAATATCATGTTCCACCCATTTCCATTACCTTTACTGGTATAATATAATTATATTCAGTCCATTTATTCAAGTTTTCATTGTATAAATGGCTAGATAAATATTATTATCATTAACATTATTATTATTATTAGTAGTAGTAGTAGTAGTAGTAGTAGAAGTAGTTTTAATATGAGTAATAATAAGAGTTATGATTTTAATATTATTATTATTATTATTATTATTATTATTAGTAGTAGTAGTAGTAATAGTAATAGGATCAGTAGAAGGGCAAGAAAAACAGGAGTACATCTCTTACATATTATTATATAACATTATTTATTATGTTATATATGAAAGAAACTTATATTCAATTCATACACACATACACACATACACACACACATACACATTTGTTTTATTTTTCAGTTGAAGAACTACTCACATCAAAAACCGGAATTAAAAGCTACAGATCTGTTTATGCCAGCTACAAGTTTAATTTAATAAAATACTCAATGTTCCTGCGGAAATAGCAACCGACTAAATAAATTAAATATGAAACGTATGTTTTCTAAGCAGCACAACTGAAATAATTGTAGCCACAAAAGCGAACCATTCACATAAAATTACCATTCTCAAACTGTTCCAAATCTGCATTACATCCATCAAATTTCAGCATGTCTATACCCCAGTCAGCCAGAGTCTGAGCATCTCTCTGCATATAGCCTTCAGAACCCGGAAATCCAGCACAGGTTTTTGTACCCACATCACCATAGATGCCTAGCTTCAGTCCTTTGGCATGGATCTAGAAAACAGTAAAAATTCCCTGCAAATAAACTCTGATTTCTTTTAACATTTTCTTATCAATTAAAATATTTACTTGCACTGTTCAATTTAGAATGAGTGTTAAGAGTAATTTGCTGGCACCAGAGTCTATAACATTCAAGCATCACAATGATAACATCCATAGACGCAAGTAGATTTGTCCTTATCAAACATATAAAAAGGGAAATACATTTTCATTGATAATTTAATACGATCCTGGAGTTTGTTAAATGCTACCTTTAAAGACTCCTTTTTAAGGATCATTAATGTTTTACAGCCACTTTTGTGCACATGTTAGGCTAAATGGGCTGAGCGACCACCAAAGGTTATGAAATGAAGTCAAAGATGAAACACCCGTCAGATGTGCCCATGCCAAAATTCGAACTCAGGTGGTAGTGATCTGTGGTCCAACACATTACCAACTTAAACCTCACAGGTCACAAAACATATAATATTAAGCCAGGGAGAAATGCCATTTAACAGCTATCATCTTGCTTACATAGTCGGCTAGAGCTTTCATACCACTGGGAAATCTAACTGGATCTGCTTGTAGTCTACCTTGAGAATCTCTGGATTTTGCAAGCCAACAGTCATCAATGTCAACATATTGGTATCCTGCAGCAAGATATCCATCTGAGACCATTATGTCTGCCATCTTCTTGTATAAGTACTCACTGATAAAGACAATTATATGCAATATATCAGCAAGAGAAATAAAGTTTGAGTTTATGACAGTCGTAAAGCTGTTTATGACATGACAGTGTCATAAACCCATCATAAATACCTGTATCACTTCATATACCATTGTAAACTGTGATAAACTCATTTTCGATCTATTTTAGTTAGAACCAGTTGTGGATTATCATTATATCAGAATTAGCATATTTATATATTACAAACATGAATGTAAAATAATATTTTATGTTCGTCTCTCTTACATTTTTTCTAATTCAGCAATATCAGAAATAATTTGCAGAAATATTTTATTCAGTAGCCATAACAGACTCTCACATATTTCACACACCATAAATTGAATCAGTCCATTTGATACGTCAATCATCAATATTCCAAATCAAAAAAAAATTTGTAGCAAACTTCAATTCCAATTTCAAATTTTACATATTTAAAAAAATAAGCAATTCCAATTGTGGAATAGAATTGACCCTATGTCTGGTAGTAGATATCTTTAGCTCTTGCCACATGGAGGATCATTAAGTGAAGTCACTGTCACTGCATGGCCAGCCACAGATAAACACCAGCACCAAGCCAAGAAGGCAGTGTCTTGCTTGAATAGTTATATTAAATTAGTACCATCCCTTAAGTTCTAGAAACAAATGGCAGATCAATTAGGTCAATTGATTTTGTCTACAAACAATACCTGGTGTATGATCACCATAGTCTAATAAGCAAGCCCTAACTTATTGTATAATAATTTTACTTTAAATATTACAATATTAACATATTAATAATTTAAGCCATTCTCAACACTACTTTTCAGGTATATCTCGGAAAAAAAATATCTCACAAATTTGTTGGCCATGCCAATATATATATTTTAAAATATATGGTTTTGACAGTTTATGATGCTATTATATCATAAACCGCCATGAACCCGTTCAAGACATGATATCATAAACCGTGAATTAATCCGTGGTTTTTGACATTGTGTAAAACACCTGTCAACCCTCACAAAATTCACTGAAGCAAGAGGTTTAAAGCTTAACAAACCTGTGCCATATCATAAAAATGTCTCCACTGGATTCATAATCTACTTTGGTTAGGTTAGCATTTCCCAAAACCATTCATTTATTATCCCAGTGAAATAAGATATTGAATAAATATGGCTGTACATTGTTATACACAGGGGAGTGTTTTTTGCCCTTTCCGTATCTTCATATGAGGACAACTAGGGTATTAAAAGGATTCTGGATTAGGCTAACATCTAGTTAATGCTAAACTTTCCCCTTATTCCTATATATGTGAAGCATGAAAATATGACATAGCAACTGAATAGTAAATGAAAAACAATACTAATCATGTATAGAAATCCAGGAGAGGCCATAGATTCATCTTTAAAATATCAAAATTGCTGTGGATCTCAAATTAAGTTATGACTTAGGTGGCTTCTGGTTTGCTATCTTCCAAATCAGGACCAACAAGTTCATGACTTGGTAGACAGACACAGTTCAGGAGAGAATCTCACGGATTAAGAATGTATTAAAGTGAATAATTATTAAGACGGAATCTCATGGATTAAGAATGTACTAAAGTGAATAATTATTAAGAAATTTGGGCCTAGAAAAGGTATGTTAACTTTGTTTATGATCTTCACCATCAAAAGCTTTTATTTTCTGCTTTCATCCGTTTTACCTTTCTTACCTTATGCAATTATCTGGATCCTCCCCACAGTTTGTGTTACATTCAAATCGTTCCCATGACAACCATCCCATAGGTGGTGTCCTAGCAACGCCATTGTCCAGACCGGTAACCAGCTCGGTACCAATGACCATGAGAATCAAAAGACAACCGAGTGACATCATGCCTACTGTTATCAAAGCATTCTGTTTAATATCTGTAAAAGAAGATAATAATGTTATCTACATGTCAGTAAATAACTTATAAATGAACAAACCAAAATATACATTTGTTGATATAATAAAGGTGCTTTACTTAAAATGTCAGTATTTGTTGTAAATGTTAGGCCATGGAGGTGCCCTCTTGAATGCCAGAAATTTGAATAAAAGCCTATTATGTAACAACTGTATTTTCGTATGAAGAATATGAAAGATATTGTCCTGAGTTGCACTTAAATACACATATATGTCTTGTTATTTTTGTCTTTCTCTGGCCTTCTACAAGGGATGTTGCTATCTTACAATGGCAAGTTCAAATATATCCAATACAGACCATAATCGTATTGACGAAAACGACATAAAATACAACATGGTCTTTCACATTGCCCGTAAACTATGCAAGGTCTTACACTAAGCTAATGACATTGTAATGAATGAATGAAGGGTATCTATGAAAAAAATAATGACCTATATTTCATTTAATACCATGTTATACCTGAATCATCAAATTCCAATAATCAATAAAACCTCAACCGAATTTTACAAAAGCACAACATCTGTCTAGACTACAATAAAGAAAGTATCAAACAAACTGCCACTTCATCACAGTAAAGCTTTGATTTGTACCCCTCAATTCTCTGTATGCAATTTATATATATATATATATATATATATATATATATATATATATATTCACCACTGATAAATCTTGGATTTTGTATAGGTGAATGGTGTCTTGTTGTGCTGACTTCCTTGCAAATTGTTTCTGCAATGTCATATATATATATATATATATATATATATATATATATATATATATACTGTATATATTTTCTGTAATGTCAACAGATGTATGCAATTCAGATGTTTCTCACTCTTCAGATGGTGGTTTTGATTTTCTGGGTAGTTTAACCTAGCAGCTAAATTGATACGTGTATTTTCAATAACAACAAAACTAAATAAGGAAATTAAATCAAAAAGATGTCAGGTGATGTGTATTGAATTTTTATTTAAATACATCTGATTAATATTTCAATAGCAAAATGCCTATAACTTATATTTTCCAGTACCCATCAAGTAAATGTTGTATATAAATATTTAAATACTAATGGCTATCTTTTATTAACTATTTGCCGTATGCTAGATGTGTATGTCCAACATAAAACTGTATTATTGTATGTAATATAGGATGCAATACAGGCATAGACAAATAGGACTGCATATATGCAGTATTTGGTAATAAAGATCTATGTAAATTGAGTTCTATAACAAGGTAACTGACTAGGACTAGCTTACTGGCGTGGTAATCCAGATTGGAATTAGTGCAACGTGGTTTATAATATTACCGAATAAATCACATAGTCTAATGTATATTTTACAATATAGAATAATAGAAGGACGAGGGCTGATGCGGACAATAAAATTATTTTAATTTTATGACGTATTTGTGCTTATGGAAGACTGTTAATGACAAAAACTCAATGTGTGATGTTTTAGAAATTTATTTGAAATCAAAAAAATAAAATACATATAATGTGAAACAGATCAAATGCATCTAACAGAAACTGGAATCTCCATCAACAGTAGTGGTCCATTCGCCATCTAGTGTGAGCTCGTGGAGTGATGCTGTATTCTTCGGCATGTGTTTGGAGCGTTCCCGTCGAAGTGAATGCTTGATAGTTTCTGGTTTGCCCAGGTCAGCGTGTGTCCATGGTATGGTCTGCTATCAGTTGTGTGACTGTATCACGTGATCCTGCAGCATGTCCTGTGATTCATGGCTATGTGGAGTGAAACTGGTGACAGTGGTCATCTAAAATTACAAAGAGAAACATAGCATTAGTTTGTGCTCAAATAAGGACCATAAAATTTGATTATCAATCAATTTAATTTTGAGGAAAGACAAAAAAACAAATATCAAATTATATCTATATAAGTTCATCAGTGCATAACATATTTACCTCAGCATCAGTGGTCAGGCCTTTCTTATAGCTGAAAGCAGTACGGTTGGAGCACTCCCATCGAACAATTTTCCTCACATATTTCTTGGTATACATGTAGCCCTCATGTATCAGCTTCAAACCACCCTTGTGATTAGTGATGATCTCCATGTTTATCAAATTATATCTTATTATTATCTTTGTAATTTAATATCAGTGAATGAGAGCTATCAGAGAATGATGATTATTTCCTATTTTCCAGTGCCCTTATATAAAATTATAAAAGAATGTGGATGTGATACCATTAGCCATTACATGGAAGCCTTCTACTACTGATGTCAGGGATGATCCTTTCATGATCAATTCACAATTACAGTGGCTTCTTGATCTAAGGGATAATCACAACTATTACAGTAAAGCAGGTCAAATAGTTATTGAAGTTCAAACACACACACACACACACACACACATATATATATATATATATATATATATATATTCTTCAACAGTTTATATATATATATATATATATATATATATATATATATATATATAGTTAATTTAAGTCTTATTTTACATTTAAAGCACTTTTGAACATGTTGTACAATATTATGGAGAGTGCTATATAAATGTTGTATGTAATAATACAAATTATTATTTAATTAATCAATCAATCAACAGCACCAAAGGCCTAATAAAAAACATTTATTAAATATTATTTTAAGAGTGGGGTTATGTCCGAAATGTGTATTAGTGAGTGGGGTTTTGTCTGAGTGGGGTTCTGTCCGATGAGGTTATGTCCGATGGGGTTTTGTCCGAGTGGGGTTTTGTCCTGGATTCATATGCATATATGTGTGTATATGTGCGTGTGTGTGTACGTGTATCTTTGTTGAGCATATATAGTGGGATTAATTACAGCATCGTTCACTGAGGAGGCGCTAGTACCAGACTGCGCTGCAGACGGCATAGATCGAATTCAGGCGTTACCGACGTCTGCTTGACGTTTCGTCTTTCAGTAAAATACTTAATTAGATACGCTTATGTGGTATTCCTAAATTCTAGCCTCTCGTCGGCCGTACATGTCTGAGCCATAACCAACGGTCAGTTTAAATAAAACAATTAACCCGCTCACAGTCACTTCCGACCATCCTAGCTAATATATCTTACCCAGGGTGTTCCGATGCCGCAGTGATCAAAGAACTGCGCCTCATACCTACGGCTACGGGTTGTGGGTCCGAATCTGACTCATAGTCATACCGCTGTTTGTGGGACATATTTCCCCCAAGGGTCATCTCTCGATCATAATGTTCAAGGTGTAACCAGCACCGAGGCTAAACGACTCGAAACAATCTCAAAAGCTGATATTACCCATGCAGAACTGATTTACCATTGATCGGCGTCCAGACGTGCTGCTTATAAAAGGCAGATGTAATATATCGCTTTTCTACCCCAGGTATATAAATATCGTTATACGTACTGGAAAATAAACCAACATCGAACTGTTTACGGTACTTACAGATGACGCAAGCTCGATATGTAAACTGTCATCGCCGAATAGTCACGCGCATCTGACTCTGTGACACAGTAAAGTTTGGACGAACAGTGTGTTGATATCGTCACGCTTCGCTGATCGGGGTACTGGGTAGACGTCTTGTTAACTATGCAGTAGTTGGCCAAAATACACCGCTCGTCAAAAGCCATTTCACCAGTTTTCCGTTTAGTGTGTAATATAGGCCTACTTTGTGTAGAGCGCGATAGTCTTAAATTGTAAGCTGCGTTCGTTTGAATCGTCAGAGCATAATCGTATCAGCTGTAGTTCAAAGGCGCGGTGTCTCCTCAATTGCGGTGCAGTCAAAATGACTCCTAATTAGGGGTGACACTCCGGGGAGAGTGACCGAGTCGCTGGGATATATAACCTCGACACTGGTCACAGCCGGGACATATATAGCCCGAGGTGACTCCTTAGGTAGGCATCTCACAGATACAGATAATAACTGGATTCGAACCCACAAAGGTTTACCGGAAAATGCTCTAATCAATGCACCATCGGAACGTCTTGGTCCCCGTGGAGCATGCAAACACACGCGCGCGCACACACACACACACACGTTTATACATTTTTATACTTATACGTACTTTTATAATGATATATTTTGTTTGTAATTTATAAATATTTTCATGTATAATCTGTACCAAGTTAATAAATCACACACACGCACGCACACGCACACACACGTACACACACAATATATATATATATATATATATATATATATATATATGTGTATATATATATATATATATATATATATATATATATATATATAAAACACCTATAATTAGTTGTATAGGCCTACATCTTTTAGATCCAGACTTAATTAAAACGTTATGCAGTATAATCCCTATCATTGGTATCATTCTGACACAATAATTAATGCACACAAATCTGTAGTGAAAAGAAAAAAAATTTAGGGCCCTGAAAAAACCTCATATATTCATTATAATTACTTATCTTAATGTTCAAGTCTATGATCCCGAAGTATGGTATGTTACAAAACATATCCACGCTCCCACCCCCACCCTTCTTCACCAGAAGCAGATATGAAAATATCACCATTAAGGACTTTTAAGCAATTAACTGAAATAATCAAAGACAAACCCGGCCGTGACCTTAATAAATAATAGTTAAAATTGTCACACCTGAGAATGACAAAGGAGGATCGTTTATTACCTCGAGGATCCCATGTTTTCTTTAGCAGTTACTATATCCGCAGTAAGAATAGAACTAACAAGAACAAATAAAAATCAGCTAGTTGACCCAACCTCATCACTGTGAATATATTGAGTTGAATTCATCGATCTCTTCAAATGATAGGTCAACGATTTAAACTGCAACTTTACCACATATTTCACAAATCTAATGAAACACCTATACACACACCTATCAAAATGGAGAAATTGTTAATTCAATCATACATTCAGCCGAGGAACTTTCTACTTCACTCTTGTCATAATACAATGACTTTCGTTACTGTTATGTTTAGGTGCACAGCACATACACAAAAGCACAATGGTCATCTTAGAACGGTGCAACATAACTGTTTATTCCCAAGATACATAGACTGATGTGTATACACTCATGGCAGTCGGCCACTACAACATATACTTGTTTATAAGTAACATATATTACAGTTACTATTAATTGTTTTATTAACATCACAATTCTTCAAATGAGCAGACAGATCGGAGAGATTAAAACGAGGACAACTATTTATACAGATATATTTACTTGTTGCTGACGTTGGCTGCCAATCCCTTGGTTTTATTTATTCCCTGGATAGTCTTTAATTGGCTTATGGCAATAATTATAGTTCCCTTAACGGAAAATCGCCGCAGTAGCTGTTGTCGGAACAATACACTGAACCAATTAAATATAATTTTGCATATAATTTTGATTCAAATATCAGATCATTATATATTAGAGTAAGGAAATGCCGAGCTAGATTATAGTGCGATATACTAGTTTAGGATTAGATAATACCATATAGCAGTTAGTTTACGGTAACTCGTTTGAAATTAGTTAGAATCACGAGGAACCTGTTTGTCCTGTGCGATGTGTGCAAACATATGCATGAATTAATCAAGCATAATATTGCATATTTCGATCCCGTTGTTCGAATATGTTACCCGAGGTTGTATACAGTCAGAAAATATAGTATCCTCTTCACAAACTCTTAAAATCAAAGATTTCTTACCGCGTGATCTCGAAGTGCTATGTACATATAGTGTTGTTGGTGAAACAGTCAATTAGTGTATCTTCGTTGTGCACACTCAAGAATATTTTGAGACAATAATAATATTAATAATTTAAATATATTTAACAAGGTGTCCTTACTAGCGGGAGTCATTCAAATGTGCTGTAGTGATTCCTCAATCAGATGTAGTGAAAGCAACTTTGAAAATGTGAGTTTTTAAAACTAAACGAGGTCTATGAGGCGTGACACCAAATTCGCAATTGTATTATAACTCGAAATCAGACACTGATACTTGCAACCGTATCTGATTGGATGACTTGAGTTTTGAGAATGATCGACTCGCAAAAGGTCACACAAGTATGCAGATGCCATTACTAGATTTATACATTGTTACTAAATTCTTGAACTATATACGCTGTCTAACTGGTAGTATTTTAAGAACTTTGTGGTACACCAGATAATGGTGACACGACATCAGACAAAATACCAAGACCAGAAACTCTCTGGTAGTGTTGTTCCAAATCGGGTTGAAACCATTTCATGATTCTAGAGAAACTCGGAGAAAAGTATGTTATGGCAAACTGTATCGCTAATAGGCGACAAGTGATGAGTCTTTAAGACTGGACAGATGAACTGGACAGATTTAGCCTCAACACTTGTCACACCTCTGACAAATGGACGGGGATCGACATCATAGGGTTATTGCATATCCAACAAACAGGTGTGAGCTGGAATCAAACTCCGACCCGGATGTTGCCAGCGCATTGCTCAAATTATTGTGCTAGCAGACCGATTAAAAATTCCGGCGCCCAAGCCAGAACACACCTAATTTTACAGTGTAGTAATATTTAGGGGATTCTTTAAGGGCTGACAGGCTTTGGATAAAAGTTAACACACGTCTCACAATATACAAAACAATAATTATATTCTTCATTAGACGCCCTGCAGCTATGCTACCATATATATATATATATATATATATATATATATATATTCACCTGAACTGTTATTGCCTTAAGTACCATATATCAAGTTTACATTTTATTGTTTAATTCTATACAATCTTGTTCTCATCTGTAAAACCTATGCTGACTGGATTTGCATACAACATACGTTCATGTTAAAGAAGTAATACGCCTTTGTTCATTATTAATGTGAATTCATTAATAGCATGATTATATTTAGAAAATAGATAAAACAAACTTTATGTAATGCTGATCCAGAAATAAATAAATATAAGCCTCGAGACCTTTATACGTTTCCAGTTGATCTCCAATATAAGGGGATGGTGCGCTAATGAAGTAATTGTATATATCACGGTACGTGACCTCTGGCATTATCATAGCTGATCCAGATCTCTGGCGGCATAGTGTAGGGATCTTGGCCAACGTGGATTATCTTATATTTATACCTTGCTAATGCATCTGGTGGTAAATCCATGCTAATTATCAAATCTGAAATTCTATGGTTTCTAATCTAACAGATGATGTTTTACTTTGCTTTGGAGACGAATGAAGCTCAGTATTTATTATATCAGGAGCGTGTCTAAGATCCATGTTGTTCGCTGCGTTGTACCGGACTATTATAAACCGGTGTACGGGCTTGTAGCCGAGCCACCACTTGACCCCCAACATGGCGGCATAAACAAACAGTCACGTGTCTGTGACGTCAGGTGCAAAACATCAATTCTCTGGCATATGATGGATCCATAAAATGGTGGTTGATGATATTTAGTTCCTAACAATACTATGAACTAAATCACAGCATTTCATATCTTTTTTAACTGTGCAAAAATAATTTGATTGCAATTCTTTTCTGTAGGGCAATACTCGTATGTAAAAAAAAAGATTCACAGACCCAACTGGCGTAATTATATTTTGAAAATGTATGTATTACAGTCATAATTAAAACACATCCTACACTGTTTTTCCTAACACAGCATATTAATCAATATGAGCTGGGATTAATTTTTTCTGTTTATTTCCTATAATTATATCAACATGATACCTAATTTATTGTCACATAAGTAACCCAACTATTAAAACAAGAATAATTTTGCTAATAAAAATGGCATAATGATGACGATCTGCGGGTATATTCCCTGGTACTGGATCCACCGGATGATGTGGATCATCTGATGTATCTCTATGATAGTACATTGATAATACATTGCAGATGAACATGCACCTTTATGGACAAAGGAAATGCCAAGAAGTTAATTAACATTAATCTATCTTTACAGAAACAATGTTTCAGCTAGTTAGTTCATACAGAAGATATAAGTCAACTGACAAGGAGATATAAGACATTGTAGATGAGCATGCACCTTTAAGGATAAAGGAAATGACAAGAAGACCAATGCTTCCGTGGTATAATACGAACATGCAGGCTGCAAAGAGACAAAGAAGGTATTGTGAGCGACTGTGGATCACGACCGGTTTTTGTGTTCATTATGAAATGTTCAAGGTCTGTAAAATTCTAGTTAAAGATACCCTTGCCTCTGCTAAATCAGATTATAATAATAAAAATATTAAAGCATCCAAGGGAAATCAAAGGACTGTTTTCAGCGTTTTGAATAAAGTTTGCAAACTGTCTTTCCAAATATTATAACTTCTTCTGTCAAAAAATATTAAATATACATAGTGGGTTCCAGTCCAGCACCTTATCACAGGGTAAGCCACTGGTAGAAGAGTCCTGCATGTCCATGATGTATCCATTTGAGCCTTTTACAGAGACTGATAGCAAACAGTTACTGAAAGGTCATCTAATCCTTTCTGTGCAGTTGACCCTATGCCTACATGGTTTGTGAAAGATCGTCTGGATATTCCAAATATAGTTAATAAATCATTATCTCTGGGTGTTTTCCCAAGATCCATGAAAGCTTGCCCTTGTAAAACCATTAATAAAAATAAACTAGTATGGACTGTAATATTCTAAACAATTACAGACCTGTTTCTTACTGTTTTATCAAAAGTTATAGAAAAGGCAGTTGCTTTCCATCTAAACAAATATTTAATCAATGATAACCTTAATGAATCACTACAGTCTGCCTATAAAAGTGATCACAGCACTGAAACAACCTTGGTTCGGGTGAAAAATTATATTATGATGTCAATTGATAAAAGTAAACCAGTAATACTTGTTCTTCTAGACCCGTCGGCTGCATTTGATACAGTTGAATATAATGTACTTTTCTCTAGGTTAAAAGACATGTTTGGTCTGTCAGGTAAAATACTTGAATGGTTTCGATCCTATCTGAAACAATGCTCTCAGAGAGTATCTGTTAATGGGATTTTATCTGATGTTCAGTTTTTGTTATCTGGTCTACCACAGGGTTCAGTTCGTGATCCTCTGTTTTTTACAATGTATACCCATCCTCTTGGGATCACTGCACAGTGATATGGGGTTAAATATTACTCGTATGCTGATGAAACACAGCTGTATATATCACTGGATCCTGACAAGGAGTTAAATTTCTCCTCTTCCTTGAATAATTTAGAACATTGTATTGCTGATATTTGGCAATGGATTACTCAAAATCTTCTAAGACTACATGATAATAATACAAATATTATATATTTGGCATCACCACATTGTGTTAAATCCGTAGACACCAGCATTACATACGAGTGCATCTTCAATTACCCCTAATGGATCAGTAAAAAATCTAGGGGTTATTTTTGACCAATGTATTAACATGTCACATCAGTATGTCAAGCTGCCTATTACCATCTTAAAAACATCCACTGTTTAAAAACATTCTTGACACAAAAAACACTTGTAACTGTAGTCCATGCCTTTGTTGCATCTTGTATAGACTATTGTAACTCACTGTTATATGGCATATTTGATTATAACATCAATCGTCTTCAGAATAGAGCAGCTGGCATAGTGACAAATACTCGAAAATATGGTCATATCACCCCAATTCTTCAAAAACTACATTTCAAGTCATATGTTGATTGTGTGTTTAGTGTTGCAGACCCCACTTTGTGGAATAGGTTGCCACCAGATATTAGGAATGCCTCATCTCTTGAAAATGTTAAATCTGTTCTAAAACACATCTGTTCAAGGTAGCTTTCACAGATAAATAATAATTATCTTTTAAGTCTCTTATAGAGTTTTTACAGACATATTATTTGGGGTATTATTATATTACATAATATTTGTACAGTGCCTTTGAATGGCTCCTGCTAGTAAGGACGCTTTATTAAATATACAGTACTATTATTATTATTACTATTATTATATCATGAATCTTTCTGTGGCAGTCATTTTAAAGCTGTATTACCAGAAAAACTGAAATACCTGGAGTCCAGGCCTCATTACATTAAATAGAATATTGCAATATAAAAATTGCACTGTAATGATTAATTACTAATGAGTTTTTGTCTGTAAATCCTTTTAAGTATTAATTTTGATGATATGCAGAGACAGAATTGATTGAGGTGCTGACTTCCTGACATGCAACCAGTTTTTATGTGAACAACAATGTTGATAATGGGAATGTTTCATGTGGCAAACTGTATTCATTTATGAGCTGATAATCTGGAATATAATTATTGGCACACCAACACACATAATAGTTCCAGAGAATAATAATAATAACGCACCTATAAATAGCCAACATTTACTCAAAACACATCTTTAACATACACACAGTCACTGTAAAACTAGTTTCCCTCAGCTGTCGCCGTTCCAACAGCTTGCTCAGCTGACACAGTAGCACCAGACTCTGTTTTAATATCACTCTCGGATTCGTCCATTCGAAACAACTCATCGAGTTTTATTTCAGGTACCTGTGAACCGTTGTTGAGTTCGGCACGCAGCAGATCCCGAAGCTTAAAGCCGTCTTCAAGCAGGTTCAAACTGCTGTGGCAGTGCTTCTGGAAAGCTTCGAGCTCGGTTTTGACAACATTACGGCTGACATTCAGTGCTGGCTCCAGTGGGTTCTCCACTAGAAGGGGATTATCTGTTTTATTTTCAACAAGACTGCCAGTGAGCACCGACAAACCATGCTTCTCAAAGTCAAATGTCATATACATATTGAAGAATCCCTTGAGCAGCTCTCCTGTCGGTGTAAAGGATGAACAATAAATTCACACACAATGCACATTTTATAAAGGTATCAGCACAACAAACGAAAAACGTCTCTTCTCAAATTGTAGATAATAAAATCTTTTCACGATGAATACAGACCAAATAACATTAAATTATTTTTCTAATATTCTAACTTTTTATTTAAATAAAGTGTCATTTCCTTCGATGTAACAAAGTCACATTTAGCCCTATAATGCAGTAATTTATATAATCAATGAAGAAGCTATGTCACACCCATAACAGACCTAGATTCAAATTTTTGGTTGATTTGTCTGTGGTTTGTTGCCATGGCCTTGCCACATAATGATACCCATCCTCTTCTCTTCCTGGAGAGCAAACAATAATACGACCATAATCTAAATGATCCATATGATTCAAGCATTGAAATAAATGATGGTGAGAACTGATAGCAAACATTATTTATTTCTTTAATAACACTAACAGTGACAATATATAAAATAATTATAATGTAGATATGATAAAGTACCAGTAACACAATAAATTACCTATCTCCCTAATTTACATTAAGTTTAAACAGATTAATACCAAATGGACCCAACTGCTGAGAAAGTAATACTAAAAAAGGAAAATCACATCTGGGCACACTAAATGCAGGATAATTTAGCTGGTATATGCAACTTGCCAAAGACAGACACAACTATAAATTAGTAATAATCTTCTAAAATGTATCTATTATAGGTGAATTTAACCATCCACTAACCTAATAGGGTGACTAGTTTATCGATAGGTGGTAACATTACTGATGGATGTTGCTGTAGGTAGAACAACACTAGCAGTGTTATCGTGAAGTTGGTTGGCCAAGGACCGGGCGATGATTGAGTTACTTTCCATCTCCGTGCCCAGATCCGTATTACAAAGGTCAGTGCCACAAATCTATCATCAATACTTCCCATTTTGTAAAGTATTTCACTCATCATTGGTCCTATAGGACTGTAATGGAGAAACATAAATATCTGAATGCAACACTAAATAATGATTATGGTTAGGGATGATCAGTTTCTTAGAAAACAAACTTGATAATTATGTCAAACACGACCTCTCTCTCTCTCTCAAACTTGCAGTATTCATGCTTGATATTCAAATTCCTTTGAATAGTTTCTTTTTGTAGTTATATTCAAATACAATCCTAATAATTCATATTATATATATATATATATTGTGGTTGATTGATTGAATTCATGAATGTAGTATTTGAATAGCTCACAATCAATCTATGTATTGTAAATTGCAATAATATCTTGCATATAACTAACAAAAATGAAAAAGTGGGAGGATTGTAATTAAATATTGATTCTATTATTAATCACACACACACACACAAAGATAGCTGATCCCCACTTGAACAGTTCACTGCACTAGTCAGTGTTTCAGCATAGCTAATGCAATAACTACCAAATATACTCACGTATAAGTTGCACTCGCATATAAGATGCACCTATTTTTAGGACCAATAAACCCCACTAAAATCAGCAATACTGATTCAAAACCCCAAAATTCATCATGATCACTCTCTTCACTGAACATCTGCTATATTTGTTCATGTCATCATACATGTCGTCGCCTTCTTCGTCGAAGTCAGTGTTGGATTTGTCATACTGTTCAGCCCACAATATATCACCTTACGGGCCATTTAAATCATTGCTGATAGAGCACTTCTCGAACGATTTGGTAATGATGGTGGGTCAATTTAATCTCAGACCATTTTCACCCACGGTGTGACAATAAGTAATAATGACCATTTCAGGTTGTCCACTACTGTGTATTCGTTTCCATAATGCTTTTTAAAATAGTTTATTAGTTTTTCCCATGTGCCAGCTATGGAAGTAATTAATACAGTGTTTGTTGTAATCATTTTCCTTTGATGTGGCTTCTATGGTCATTCTTTGCATGGCCTCATTTACTGTTTGGTTCAATTATGTTCACATATCTCAATAGTAATGACAAATTTATGTAATTACGTCACTAATTACAGCATCAGATTAAATAATCATGGCGGTTATCACGATTAAGTTTGGCTTTGAAAGACAACAGAGAAAATACACCTAATAAATTTGTTTATTGTTCATATATTTGTTATTAAGATTGAAAAACAATATTATTGTATTTCCCCCTAAATCATGCCAAATATTACCTTCCCTTTTAGCCTGAACCAAATAAAAGAGGCACTCTATTTTGGTGTCAATTTTGTAGTATAAAAAGTGTGACTTACACATGAGTATATGAAGTAGTTAACAAGGCTGGTTGATGCTGATAATAAAGGTAACAGAAGTACGGTAACTTAATATACTTAATACCTTGTTTTAAATTAAAGATTTTTCAATTTAAAAAACAGAAAATGTTGAGTTTGAACACAGTGTGTAATCCTTTAGTGCCTACATGAAATTTCTGCTTGGTGTAGGATGTCATTCGTGAAAGCAGTGAGTTACAATTTACATCACCAGGTCATAGGGGTATGCACATAATAATTACTTATAAAATATTGTGAAGACACTACTAAACATGACAAACACTTTCATTTGAAAAGACAAAATGTGTTTCAAAATACCTATTCCATGATTATTTTCTATGATCACAGAAAATAAGTACTATTAGATTATAATGATTCAAGATGATGATGATTAATGTTTTAGGGTTACTTTTGTGCACATGGTAAGCTAAATGGGCCGAGCGACCTCCAAAGTTAATAAAGCAAAATCAAAGATGATACGTCCTTCAGATATGCCCATGCTGAGATTCAAACTCAGGTGGTAGTGATCTGTGATCCAACAGGGTACTGGTTAAGCAAACCAAACCATGTGAAATATATCAAAGCAAAGATAAGAGTGTTGTGTGTGTATGTGTAATACACAAGTTAATTAATACCAAGAAAAATGCTACAAAATCAGAAATGTGTAATTGCTAACAATTTCTTCTTGATTTTACCCAGCATGTCATCTAACAAAACCAAATAAATATAGTCATGTGATAAGTGATAAAATTTGATGGTGGACATGCTGGTTTGACAACTTTAACCGAGACTTGCATCTAAGCCACCCATTTCCCTCAGAGGTTTGACCTTGAAAGTGGGCTTGGTAAGCATTAGTAGTACACGTATCACTTTTGAGATCACCTAAGTTGATCTCTCTCTCTCACACACGCCCATACACAGACACAACTCCCTTACTTCATGCTGAGATCACAAGTCACTGAGAGGCCAGTGTGAGTGAAGCGCAGTATTGGTACCCTGGCCGAGAGTATACTGGTCACGTGATGACTACACGGATAGACAGCATACATCATCAGTGAAATCAATTGGAGTATTGTCCGACTATTATTTCGTTCTTCTCCTTTTAGCTTTGACAAATATTTGAAGTATACTTGGCCCTTGTAATAGTCCTAAAAGACAGAGAAACATTTAAGGTGGTGGATTATCACCATCAAATTACCTCATCTTCGTGGTGCAGTAAGTTATTTATTTAAATTTACAAATTTTATAACGTTCATTGTACTGAGAAATCTTACTGCGATATTATAATTGCTCTTTGATCTGGACACTATATTTTCAAACATCTAATTGGTGGGGATGGGCAGTGGAAATAATATATAATGAAGAAAAATGACAAGTATTACTATTGTGACAGTAATATTCGAAGACCAATGAAGAGGCTAAAGGCCATGTGTTCTAAAACTGCACACGTTGAAGAAGATAAGGATTTAATCAATAAACGTGTTGGTGTTCAGGTATGAAAAGGAGTACACACCCAATCAAAGCCAATTCACACTATCTTGAATGGACCAAAAGACCAATTGAAGCCATTCAAATTGACATTACGTTCATTTTGCTGTTACTAGTATTAGCAATTAACAGTTTAGATACCATTTTGCTGAACTATTTGACACTGAGCTACAAACTAGTGGCAGTATCTCATAAATATATATCATGATACAGTCATGTGACTGAAATATTTCTATTAAAACAAAACAAAATATTACTCTGCTGCTAAATATTAAACTGAGCTGAAATTATTTCTAATTATTGAATCGTTACAGTAATTACGGTATTTTTAAATGTGGATGAAGGCAATTCATAAGAAGTGTTTTTAATACTACATATATTTATTATGCCAAAGCTGGTTATAAAAGCCAGTTATTTCTTAAAGCATTTGTTTTCAAGATAAAGCTTTTTCACTTACCTGGTTTATTATGGAATCACTGCGGATATTTAATGTCATATCTAAATCACAGTCATGTCTGGAAAGAAATGATTTAAGTAATGATTATTAGCTCTCTAAAGTTACAAACAAACTAAAATTTATCCACAAAAAGATTATTAGTCTTTTTAAAACTTGATTACAATGCGGGATAAATACCTTCCCAGACCATTAACTGATGATCCGAACAATCGGATTTCAGAAGCAGGTAGAATTTGCTGCACAAAATCTTCCACCGTTGAAGCTATGAAATATCGAGCTAATTTATCATAACCAGACATTCTGTATTCCTGGTACACCTGTCGGATCTGCAGACTCAACTAGAAAAAAAGTATAAAACTAACCAGCTCAGAAATTTATACGAAATGTAATTGTTTTGGTTACTTTTTTACACGTGGAAGCTAAATGTACCAAGTGACACTCAAAGGTAATACCATAAAGTAAAAGACAGAAACACCCATTCTAGTTTAGCCTATCTACAGTGTTCCAGCTAGGTTTGGAAAAGTACAGGGTGCAGTTGATATTTTTGAGGGCACATCATTTGAAATCAGTTTTTTAGTTAACTTTGGCATTTAGTTAATATTCATGAAATGGAGTTTGTGACAGTATCCTAATTGCCAATAACACCGGGTGCCCTATAAATACACGGGGCACAAAATAAAACGTACAGGGCGCAGTTAAATAGGGGCAGGGCGTTGCGCCACCATGTAATGGCCTAGCTGGAACACTGATCTACTTTAGAATTAGCAAGCACATCAATATCAACAAAGCACTGCGATTTATTTGACAAAAGGCAGTTGGATCTGGTTTAACTATGAAGATTGTAGATATACTTCACTATGGATTAACTGAAGCTATAGGTCATTCCTGCAGGATCTGCACAGGGCCAAATGGGTAATGCATGTATCATCAATGTGAGAAATTAAAATGAAATTTATACCTGATTATAATTTTATATCTTTGTCGTCAAGAAATAAACCAATTTCACATCCCATCATAACTTATTTCCTTCTTCAGAAGCAAATACATTCACAAAATTAACTGTAATAAAGTAGATCTCTTTACCATTTAATGTTTTAATTCAGAAAGATTTCTTCCATGATAATCCTACTTGGAATATAAACTATTCGGAATAGGTATTCCATGTAGGTACTTGGAGTAGGTATTCAAAGTACCTACACATGGTAAAAATTATTAGGTAAAAAAGTGTACATAAAATTGAATTGATAAATTTGAAATTGAAATTGAATTGATAAATTTGATGTGTAACTGGAATTGACCAAATCAAATTGACCCCATGTCTGTTATGGACAAGTTTGTGTCAGTAACTGTTGATTGCCAGACATTAAAATTATAGATATTTTGAAAATGGGGGAGGGTCACAGATTAACCACAAAAAGCTGAATGGTAAACTAATTACCTTGGGGCTTATACATGCTTAGGCATGTATACACAAACTATCTATGCTAAATTATGTACAGCCTAATCAACATTATTTATGATGCATCATCTACTACATTTTTTATATATTACAAAAAGGGAAATTCTATATAAACGTGTTATCACTCCAGCCATAGCTGAGATCAACATCTAATTTTCTTACTCACAGGTAATGTTTCATCTATGACATCAGCCAGTTGTCTTGGCTGTTTCATTACTTGTAGCTGTGACATATCTATAGGCACGCTGTGGGTTACTCCCTCAGCGAAGACATGTCTCGTCCTAACTGGAATGCCATAACTAGAACTGAAGCATCTGCTGTGTTGTTGTAACTCCTTGATGGACTCAGGATCTCTATACTCAATCAGTATATCAGCCTGAAATGGTTAATGTTCAGAATATTAAATTGTGCTTAGAAGGTAGATATATACTATTATGGTCAGCATACACGGTCAGCCTGAAGAATACAAATGTTGTACTATGGTTCAGTGCCTACAACCAATAGTACCAAGATGCTTCAATATATTGTGTGAAGCACATCATGCTATGTTAATAACATATTATGATGTGCCTCACACAAGATATTGTTATACAAATTATACAATATTAATTAATTTTACCAACTTCCATCACCACACGGGCAACAAATATAGACACCTTAAAATATAGCCTTTTCAGTAACCCTGACTGCTCGATAAAGAAATGTCATTTTCATACGAATCATATTTATTGAGGTTACAAGATGATGATTGGTATTTTACAGGCTAAATGGGCCAATCAACCTCCAAGGAAAATGAAGCAAAGATGAAACAACCTTCAGATATGCCCATGCCGAGATTCAAGCATGGGTGGTAGCAATTTGTGTGCCAACACACTACCACTGGACAACAGAGGCACCCTCATATATTGATGGTTACAACTTATCAGTTCAGTTAACCTGATGGTACATAATTATAAATCATATTCAATAATATTAAAATATGTTGAATCATTGTCTATATCACTGAATAAAATTAATACTACCAAACTATTACTTTTGTGTTGACCTACTGTAAAAATATGTATTCCTGAATAAATTTATATTAATTAATATTATTATTAATTAATTAAATTTATTTTAAGTAGTCAATGGCAAAATCTGTTAATAATCTGTAGACTCATCGACTTAGGGTAAAACATGAATCAAACATGTGTGATCATATAAAAGACATTACAAAATGACAATCATATTTGCTGAATGACTGCTTAGGCACACAATAAATACATATAGATGATGATTAGCCATATTCGAAAAGCACGAATACCAATATCATGCCAAAAATAGTACGTCTATCATGTTGTGCTTGGAAAAAGTGACTTACAGAATTGTCCACTTTCCTAATAAAGTACTTCCTTGCTATCCTTCCCATCTTCTTCAAGCTTACAATGCAAGATTTCAGGTCCTTGGTGCTGACAAATACTGTCTGTCTTCCACGCTGCAGTCCATTGCTGTGCTCCTTCTGATACTCATTACAGATTGCACCTATTCAGGGAGTAAAAACAGCCTCTTAAAAATTATATTATATAGATAAGAATAAAGTCAAGAAATATATTTTGTTTAGACACTTAAGCACAAAGAAGGCAGACATGGTGAATGGTTTTATTGGTATCACACACTTGCATATTCAGTTCTTATGATCATAGGCCAAACAGTAATTTGCATGTGTATTAACTAATACTTCCAAGATATAGTAAAGCTCTGGTCTTTCATATTTCACCATGCCTGTGTAATGTTATCTCACTGGGAACTGCGTTAGCTTATACATGTATTTAAATTTCTTCTCCCATTGATTTTGAGAGTATAAATTTAATATGTTGGGATCATAGGGTGACACAAATAGTGAAATATATGATGGCACTTTTTACAGTGATTCACATAATTTCAAAATTACATGCAGCAAAGCAAAAAAGTAGGAATTTTAGAGAAAAAGTAGGACAAAAATGGCAGAGACAAAAACGTAGAGTAGAATCACTGGACATACTATTTGTGTGAACTGTGCAAACAAACTCCACAAAAAGCCTGTGGCCACTGTCACATTCAGTTTCATTTGGTTCATTACATATTTGTATGTGTACAATCAGAATAATTACTTAAAACCGGGTTTGATTTTTAAAATAAATGCACTTGTTTTGTTTCTAGTTTAACCAGCACATTTCTGAATTCTGCAATTATAATTTGTATAACAATCATTTGTGTGTATCGATTCCTCCCAAATTTTTAGCAATGGAAATGGCTCACCAAATGCCTTAAAAAAGTATGATATATTGCATAAATTGTTTATAAAAATGTTAATATTTTGTTCACACTTTGGAGTTATATGTAATAAAAAAATTAAACATTATAATTTTAGAAAAAAAGGTTTAACCTTAAATAATCACATTAGATAATCAATTTTGTTATTTGACTAAGAATACTAGTTTATCTGTATAGAAAGAACATTTACATCTGATTCCAATGATATAATATTTATGTGGCTCACCCAAATACTTTGAAGGTTATGACATTTGAAAATTTAGATGTTTTACCATGATTTTATTACAATTCCCAAGTGAAATAAATTTTATAGATATTCAATTTGATTATTGTTCCTGAAATATACCATAGCAATCACTAAACTATTCAATTTCCACGGGACATAAATAACGAAATCTTTAAATAGTCATAACTTTTGTTCTGCTTGTCCTATTACCATGTTTTAAATTACCAAAACAAAAAAAACAGGATTAAAGACTGCACAGGGTGCTGTGATTGACATTTTAATTAACCGAAATAAAATAAAATTTAATTTTTATTATTAGAAACTTAACAACATAATAGGCAGCTCTATTAGCTACTGTCCTCTATCCTTGGCCAGTTGAAGTTGTTTCTTCATGTCAGTGTTCTCTCTGTGCTGGTACCTTGTTGATGGTAAGAGGGCTTGTGTGTCTCAAGGACTCTGGGAGCTATACCGACAGGAGCTCAAGCCCATGGCAGGTTTAACTTTAACCAAGCCGGGCAGGTCTCAGAGGAGGCACCAGATGAAACCCAGCATCTGGTCTTCCAGGTTAGGGGTTGGGCGTGGGGCTACCATCCCCACCCCGTAAAAGCAAACATAGTTATGGAAACTACAACAATTATAATGACCACAAGGGGTCCCATAGCAGACATCTTGTAGTTTGGGGCGAGGCTCAGGCTGCAGCAAAGGACAGGACCCAGCGGAAGAATGTTGTTGTAGCCTTATGTCCCACTAAGGACAAAGAGGATTAAGTAAGAAAGTAAATGTTCTCCCTATGTACTTCACCATGGGTGTGTATTTGTTGGACAGGTAAACAACTTGTTCAATATAGAATTGGTGGTCAAATGCTATCGTGCAAGGACCACCATGCTTTAAGATCCTCTATGCTGGTTACAATTCAGGATTTAGTAAAGATTTCCGATGTCCTTTTTCTAATGATAAAGACTTCAAGGTTCACAGTGACATCACAGGACATTGGAGTCTGTTCTATAGTGAATGCTTCAGTTCAGTACCAATGCTCTCTTCTAAAAGTTGTTCTCCCTTCAGTTCAAGCTTCATCACTGATAGGGAGATAATGTCTCAAGCTGGGAACAGTTTGGAGAAAAGAGATCAACTCTGCAGAATAACCAGTGCTAGAAATGCTCATTGTCTTCTTTACAACATGCTTCTTTGTCCCTCCCAGACTTGAAGATGGGAAGCTAGCATCATGATAAAAACTCTCCAACCACAGAATACCTAAAAAAAAGGTCAACTTAAAATAGGAGTATGAATAGGTTTGTTTTTGTTGTATGGGGAGAATCCCAGGCTGTCACTTATTCAGTACAGCCTAATATGAATAGGTGTTTGTTTTGTTCCTTTTATTATCTGATGTTTCCATCAATAGCCACTGCATTGAAACATAAAGAATTTAGTATAATTCACCAAACAGTAAAAGCTTTAACCGACTCGTGCGACAGAAATACTATTCAAGAAGTCTTCTAAAATGACATGTATATCAATATATTATGAAAAGTTGCAGGTTTTATAGTAAATAGCCTTCTATGTATATTGAAATCACTGCACAAAAACCCTACCACTGGTCATTTGTTCCATTGTCATTGATAAATAAACGTAGATTGATCAAGACAGTGCCCTGTCTAACCCACTGATGTCACTATATCAAAGTATATGTTTACGTTGGATCGTTCAGCTGCTTAAGTACTATTTCTACTTCTATGGAGAAAAGGCTTAATATTTCACTTTCAGCATAATTGGGCCTAAAACTAGTAAAAGTTAAATATTATTGATTATGCTCACCAACTAGATCCTTTAGACATAACTTGGAACAATATGGATGTAGAGAATGGTTTGTTTTGTTGTTCGGGGAGAATCCCCAGGCTGTCGCTTAATCAGCACAGCCTCTATGTTGGAGTGGTTGAGGAACCTCCTCCCCCACCACTCACAGGGGAGCAGTACGGAAAGATGGAGCCGAAATACCCTGAGGGTGGTCACTGCCACTGCCAGAGTGTTTTACGTCCTCAGGGTTTTTTAAATAATTCAGTGGAGACGGCAGCGCCATTTAATGGGGTCATCCACCCACGATGTAGTGAGCTGAGAAATTAATCCCTGGAAAAGTTTCGACCTCTTACTGGGTTCGAACCTGTGACCGTTGGCACCAAGTGCCGGGTACTTAACCGCTAGGCCACCAGAGCTCACTATGTAGAGAATCAACCACTTCTCTTTCTTGTACAATTGATTCGATGATCACTTCGGTCCAAATTATGTAACCAGTTTACATGGCTTTATTTGCTGGCATGGTGGTACATGTACGAATAGCATAACACGTCAATTCTACCATGTTCTTATTGTAGAAAGATAGATATTTTCCTTGATATATGTTGTATAAGTGTCTGCTGCACAAAATCACAATAAGAAACGTTCATATTAAATATGTTAATGAAGCTTAGTAGCAAGACTTTTGATTGGCCTAGTTTATGCCCCTGGACAGGCAACTGTGAGTTGTCGGGGCTCACAACCTGCAGGGTGGCCTTAAATACAATTTATATGCAAGGCGGTTGCAGGCCCCCATAAGGTTGTTTTGTGCAGTGAAATGCAGTGAAAGTGAAACTACTGTGTCAATTAGATGTATATCTCAGGTCTGCATTGTTGACAAAATAGTTAATGCAATGATATACAAAGTTTTAGATTATCAGTCATAAAATGTTTTTTTTGAATATTATAATTATTCAGTTTCATATTATTCAGTTTGAGAAAGTCAGATGGGTAAATTTGTTTACTAAGCTTTATGCAGTCATAGTTTGCAGTAAACCAAGGCATATCCTATGACATACATAGCTTAACTTTACAATCATCTGGCAATGATTCATAATGCCTAAATACAATTTGCCTAAACAATACTCACACCATTCAGCAGCAAAAATAATTGAACAAGAGTTTGTAGTGGGTGATTAACTTAATAACTACAGTTGATTATGTAGATATAAATGTGTATATGAATAATGGGAAATAGATGATTTTCATATCTTCTCTTGAATACAACAAGGAAGATGTCTTTTTGGAAGTAAGTTATCTCAAAGGACAAGAAAACTCACCGACATTGCCAGTCCGATGAATGTCGCTAAAAGGTCAGTCCAAATGTCCGAGGACTATTTCCCCATATTTTAGCACACACCCATCTGTACCGAAATGAACATACCACCGTAGCTAATCGTACCAAGTCAGTTCATAAAATTTTTGTTGTATTTTGAACGGGTTTGCAGGGACCGAAGTAGATCGAGTGTGCTTTTTGATGTTCTCATATTGATTTTTGTCACTCATGGGCAGAAGTTGTTTTAGTAAGTTTTATCTAGATCTAGTCGAAAATAGGCATGATTTCTTAAATGAGTTAGTCTCCATTAAATACTTAGATCTATCTAAATGATGAAATTGCCCTGAAAATAAATGGATGCTAATCTCAAATGTACACATGCCCTGTGCTCACCTCAGTTAGTCAGTAGCTTCCCTACCTCTAGATTTGTCCTGCATTTCTGCGTTATGTCCCATGTGAACAACATTAACATATAGGACATAATATCAGACAGTTCCAGAAGTTTTTCTTTAGCACTGGATCAGTTAGCCCCAAACATCAGATGTTTCCCAGCAGTTGGGTATTATAACATGAGATGAACAAGACATACACAATGAAGGATGCAAATCACGCTATACTGCTATTAGATATAATGATAGGTCGAGCCGTGACAGTGCAGTTAGTTAGAGTGTAGGACTTGTAGCCGAAGGTTCGAATCTCCAGGAGCTGCAATGTCGTCATGTGGCAACTGGTTCACTCATCCATAAACAATGAGTACCTGACAAGATGGAATGGCTATTGTGTTTGAGTAACGCTTTGCGTCTATAATGGCAGCATGTGTTGTATGCTCCCTTGGGAGTTGAGATGTGTGCTGGGTGGAAACAGGTCTGAGTCAGGGATAATAATACTGTACAGCGCCTCAGAACAGGGTTTAATACCTGGTTCTGGCACTATATAAACATGTATTATTATATTATAGGTCAATCAAGCAAATCATGTGGTCTTTTTGCAGTCATGGCTTCAATAAGTGTGGTCCAAATGTTAGCTGGCATTCAGCATGTCATGAGATGGAGTGGTTGATGGGTAGTTATGTAAATTTATGATCCAGGCTTCAAAATGAATTTCTAAAACACAGTAAAAACAATTTAATGGTCAAGAAGACAAGGCATGAAACAACATTTAAAAAACTTGTTATAGAAATGTCAATGGAATGCCTCTGTCAAAAAGGTTCCTACATTCAAATGAATTAAGTCAATATTTCGAAAATGTTTATCCTTGTATTAATGCTGTGGATTTCTTGGATAGACTTGGCTAACATTATTTTGGCCTTTTTTAGGCAACTTCATTATGATCAGAAAACTGCAATAAAAGTTAACAAACCAATCCCATCATACTATTACTTTGTGACATTCATACACATGTGTAACTTAAACATTATTATTAATCTAAATAATAAAATCTTGATAAATATTTGCGAAACTACCACAGTGCCAACCTTTGGTGAATCCACTGGGTGACACCAACAACTTAGTGCACCCACTTCGTTTTATATTTAGATAAATGTTGAAATACACCCTGAAATTTTAGGATTTTAATAATTTTTATTATCAAATTAGTTTGGAAGAGTTGGCTTCATTTTTTCAATTAATGACTAATTCAACATAGAAGATTCAAAATTAATCAGATGTTCATAATATAAATGAACTAGATGTTACTTGTTGAATATGCATGTGCAATATCATAAAAATTCCTTTTTATGTCGGGGAGGGGGGCAATTTGAAGAAGCTGCATAAAAAGGAACATTTAGTATTAATGGCTACACTCAGTGGATGTACCTACTTATCAGCACATGTTGAATATTTTATTATATTTTGTGTAAATGTAGATACTAATTACTAGCTTATTTTAAATTTTTAAATGAAAGGTTTTATGAACACTATCATTGATATATTTAATGTGGTTGATAGTATCAACTACATTAAATAATTCAGTCCAAAGCAGGGTTGGCAGGTTAATTAAGGGTTATTAATATCATGTATAAAACAGGTTTTTTACAGACAATTTAAGCAAAATGTAGCTATAAAATAGTAAAATTATGTCAATATAACAACATCTACTACAGCATGACTGTAATACATAAACAGCAATTGAGTTAACAGACTAAGCCACATTAAGATAACCCAATATCCAGTCTAGTTGACCCTCACCTTTTTTCCTGAGTACATGAAGGCAGCCTGAATTTAATTTGAAGCAGTGTAACAGTTTCTGATGATTCAGTTTCATCAGCATCAATTGAGTGAATATTTCCAACTTAGCATGAATGGTGTTTTATGGCCACTTTTGTGTACATGGTAGGCTAAATGGGCCAGAAATATTCACACTAAAGTGTACAATATTCTAGGCAACAGCAAAGCTTTTAAGCTGGTATTCTGCTATAGAATTAGATTATTAACTGTTTAGATGGACAATATTCACTTTATATGATAAATGTCATTATTTTGCTATATTCCTAGTATTCATGTACAAATCCGAGTGTCAAATATTGAGTAGTGTTAATAAAATTTTATATATGTAAAAGATATTATCGCATAAATGTGTTAAACGACATCCACTAAGACTAGTAGAATTGGCTTATAGATATATTGAATGATATTTTTACAGTATTTTACTGTCGTTTACAGTTTTTTACAATGTAATGTAAAAATTGATTTTTTACAGTAATCTTCCGTGTATAACGTGCACTCGGTATAACGCACAGAAGAAACCAGGAAAATCTGCAGCTGGACATGCACACTATTTTCCCCATAATTACATACACTTACAATAATTTCGAAGTGGAACTGACCTGTCACCATCTTGGATTAGGCCATGTGGTAGCCTAATCCGCTTCTGCATGGTGTTCAGGTGGGTAGGCGTAAAAATAATAATAAAAAGCGTAAAAGTCGATTTCAGTGGAGGGTCTCAGCTGTGATCTACGTTTTTTCTTCAAAAAACAATGGCCTTAGCAATAAAATGTCTGTCAAATGTTTTTTTTCTTTCAAAAAAATGGATACATTTAGTATATGGTGTATAATGTGCACACCAAAAACAGTGAAGAAAGGTCGCATCATAAATAGAAGATTACAGCAGTTAGGAAAATCGACCACAACATTAAAACTATATTCATTATTGATTACACTTAACAGATTTAGACTGGAACATGATATATCACTGAATAATTGTTTTGTGTTTACTTTGAAACAATTTGCAACAATACACCACCAAAAACAATCAGCGACTGAAAGTGGTCGTGTCAAAATTCATACTTTTGTTGCTGGGTCTCAACTTTTCAAAAGTCTACACTACGTATACATACATGTGGTCTACTTCCCTCGCGCCACTTTGCTTATGTAAATTACCTTTACAACATTGAATTGGGTCATAAATCACTGGATCAGTGCCTTACTAGGAACATTAAACATTGAGGGTACAGTAGAAAAGTACTTCTTGCCAATTGCTGTATCACATATACTAACATTAAACAACTGAAGTCTAAGACTAAGCCTAAGGTGTTCTAACCTCCCCACTTCTTCCCTACATTGGGGTACAAGTGTCACGATGTGTTATTATTATTTGTGATTTTAATTTTGTTTTAACATATCTAGATCTATACAATCATAACCATAACACATTAGTCTAATCGACTAATGTATTATAATTATATTCTAGACAAATAAATTATAAGGTATCTATCTAATCCAAATCTAAAACATAAGACGATAAGTTCTAGACTAGACTAGCCATCAATCATAGACTCGATAGAGACCAGATGAGTAGATCTAGACCATACTCATCTAGATTCTAGTGAATGTAACATATATCTAGAGCCAATACAGGGGTCTAGACTCCATATAAATTATACACTACTCACTAGACGGTCTAGTCTAGATCTAATAGTAATAATCATGATAATCATAATGAGTTTGAATGAGTATGAGAAATAAACTATAAGCATAAATCTTTCCACGCTGTTAGCAGACCTAGATTCCTAAGCTACAAATACCTTGAGTTGCTTCACTTTTAGTTTGATATAACCTACATACTCCACAAAATGCACGATTTGAGCGAAAAAGCGGACGACAACTAGTAACACAAGACATGATCGGTCATCCAGGGAGATTATTAAAACACGTCATTCTCGAAAAATCTTAGCCGTTGCAACTACTTGTGGCAATCCGTTTATGTTTGTGACTCTGAAAACTAAACTTTTATTTGAAAATCATCATTTTGTAATGAATTGGTAATATATATGTATAAGTTATATTAAAACATACGGGACATTGGAAGTACGTATCAACACATCTAAAGTATCCGAAAAACCGATACGAAATCAATGGTAACAAAATAATACGAACCGATTAGACCCAAATTAAATATTTGCACGTACATATCTTGGAACATTGTTTTGTCAATATTCTGAATTAATTTAACTCATTTCTCTGCCTAAAGCTATCTAAGAATATCAAATGATTCTTGAACGTTTCCAAACAAGGTATGTTGGTTGTCCACCAGGAAGTTTTCTCACTCCCCATCTAACGAAGATCACGAAGAACTTTGGTTACTATACGGTTCGGCCACAGATAAAATGCGGTCCGAAACATCTCGTCCCAGCGGGTCGCCAAATTGATAGGGACATTTCCTTGTTTGGTAATCTACGATCACAACAAAGCCACTAATTTTTAGATCCAATCAGGCGATAGTTACTTGACAAATGTTCTTTGGTTGTGGTGTGCTACGTTTATGATGAACTTCGGATGATGTTCATAATAACAAAACCATCCGATATAACCACACTTAGTTGCTGAAGGCAGCTATGTAAAGTCATGGCCGGTTGTCGAATTAATTTATGTTATGAAGAATTAGTAATCGCCCGTACGTGCCGCTTAACGGTTTGTGGCCGACCAATTGTGAGGTCAAATGGGTGTGAAACCATAGATCTCCGATTTATTGATGCGCGGAAGAAGTTGGTGGTCACCCGTTCCATACCGCTTGGGGATTTGTGGCCAGCCGGTTGTTGGGATCTCGGTCCTTTTCAATTAATCAAATGAATGTGTTCTGGATGTAGCCATTCTTAGCACGATTCCGAAACCAAGATAACTCAGTCACTGCGGGATTCGCAGAAACGTATGTAGTAGATACGGGGGGGGGGGGTCATAGAGGGAAAAAGAGGGGGTGAGGAGGTGTCCCTTTCAAACATTTAAAAACAGGATACTGTAATACTAATTATAAAGATTTAATAAATCAATTATTCACTTATTTAGCCGAATAGTTTTATATAAATTTAATTCCCCCCAAAAAACATATACGTACTTTCTCAAACAATTTCTACCCCAAACACAATTGCTTTAAGTCAGTTCTATCATGATAATACCACTGAATATAAAAACTGCATATGAAGCTTTATGTCTCTAAATCTGTTGAATGATGAGGATGTGCAGAAAGGCCTGTAAATTCACTTAATATGATGATTGGTGTATAGATATTCTTTATGGCTCTGCATCTGATAGTTTTTTCCATAACCGTGATGTATTTTCCCCTGGAATCAACATGTGTGTTCGATGTTTTTCTTTGGCTTATAGAGACAGCAATGTATGACCAAAACTGATCATCTAGATGCATAATCTTTCTATAAATGTATCCCGATGGAACTATAAATAGCTAATTCTCTGCCTTGCCAGTCTATAACATACTCATATTCTTTGAGCTCCAGCATGTGATATCCATGCGGCTCTGAAACTCTTGGCAAAATGACAAAATTACTAGCCTCATGGCCAGACCCAAACAGACAATGTACACCCAGCATACAGTTACAGTCCAGTGAACAACACAACCCCAGATTCACTGATCAGTGCTCATTCAAGCATAAAATACAGACTTCTTCAAACTTAATAGAACTTATTGTGACAATTACCTTCCCGTCATTGAGAAAATATCAAGTTTATGTTCTAACATCAACACATTTCCATGTGTAGTCAATATTTAATTAATCATAACTTCTTAAATACAACGACTTAAGTAATCTGCGATCACATTTTCAGAGCCTTTTACGAGCCTAAAAATTATTATGTATTTGGCATCACCACATTGTGTTAAATCCCTAAAGACACCAGCATTACAGGTGGGTGCATCTTCGATTGCCCCTAATGGGTCAGTAAAAAGTCTAGGGGTTATTTTTTACCAATGTATTAACATGCATGAACATGTCACATCAGTATGCCGAGCTGCCTACTACCATCTTAAGAACATCCACTGTTTAAAAGCATTCTTGACACAAGAATCACTTGTAACTGTAGTTCATGCCTTTGTTACATATCGTATAGACTATTGTAACTCCCTGTTATATGGCATATCTGATTATAACCTTAATCGCCTTCAGCTAATTCAGAATAGTGCAGCTCGCATTGTAACAAATACTAGAAAATATGATCATATCACCCCAATTCTTCAAAAACTGCATTGGCTACTCTCTAGAAAGCGTATCCATTTCAACATTATATTAATAACTTATAAATCTATTAAAGATATGGCGCCTGAATTCCTGTGTGAATTGGTGTCCATTAGAAAGGTATCCCAAACACTCAGCTACAACAGTACATGATTCACATAGAGTACGTAATAATAATGATGATGATGATAATAATAATAATAATAATAATAATAATAATAATAATAATGTATAAATGCCCTTACTAGCAGAAGCCATTCAAAAGCGCTGTACAAATAATATGTAATATATTATTACCTTAAATAATATGTTTGTAAAAACCCTGTAAGTGATTTAAAAGATAATAATTATTTATCTGTGAAAACGATCTTGAACAGGTGTGTTTTTAGAACAGATTTAAAATGTTCAAGAGACGACGCATTTCTAATACCTGCCGGCAACCTATTCCAAAAAGAGGGGGCTGCAACACTAAATGCACAATCATCATATGACTTCAGCCGAGACACTGTCACCTGCAATAGTATCTGGCTGGATGACCTGAGTCATAAGGAGTTATTCATTCTACGATATTGAATAGCCCATTTAACTGGAGTAGTGGTTTATTATTGTCAGTGGGCAACAGTAATAACAGCTTGTCCCCAAATTTGTACCTACGATGACGCGCTTTTCGGTCATAATATTTCTTGTACCGACTTTGAGCTTTTGATAACTCTACTCGCGCCAACTCACACGTTTGTTCAATACGACTTCGTAAGTCAAGAACATATTCTATAGCTCGATTTCACCTCATTGTCCACACTTTCATTTGTCCAGCACTGTTTCAAAATTTGCATGGCACCCCTAACTGCTCTCCCATACAGCAGTTCAAACGGCGAAAACCGTGTGCTGTCCCTGTATGAAAACTAAAAAAGGTGTTAAATACCTATCCCAGTCTTTGGGTTTCTCTACGGTCAATTTCTTAAGCATATTTCCTTTGCAGATTCGGTGATATGGGGCGCTTCTGGATATCTAGTCGCGTAATCCACAATGCTAAGTATATGCCTATTACCACGTTTAGATATTGGATATATAGGGCCGACTAAATAAACTTGCCTTTCGATACAGTCTTCCGACAAGAATGACATGACTTACAATAGCGTATGATGTCATTATTCATGCCAAGCCAATATAATCATAACTGTACTCTATCCACGGTTTTCCTCATTCCCATATGACCTGTTAGAATCCCATCATGAGCAAAAATCATTACTCGGCACCGAAGCTAACGGGGAACTACTATTTGCTTTACTATCTTTCCATTATTCAATTCAGGTGATTGAAAGAAGCGATACAATATTCTATTGTCAAGATTAAACCAATGTACATTCCTACCTGTTCGTTTTTTGTCACTGAAAGTCTTTATCTTATCTAAAGTGGTGTCTTCCTGTTGTAACTTTGCTAAGCTTTCAGTATTCACTACCTCTAATGTACCATCAGGCTTGAGCTACATGCCAAGTTTCAATGGCTTACTATGTTTCTCGGCAGATGCCCTAGTCAACACGACACTTATATAGTTATCATTGCCAGATTCCTTTGCATCTATGCTACTCACCTTCTGAATAGCCACATCCTGAATATCAGTAACAGACGGATCTTCGGAACTCACAACTTCCACCTTATCTATTTTACAATTATTTACCTCATCAGTAGCAGCATTCTCACCCAGAGCACCAGTATTACAATCATCAGAATACACTCTTGACCACCAATCCAGGTCTGGATCATCAGGCTGACGTACTCCTGGGACATTACCAGCCACAAGGTCATAAAGGGGTTCCTTCATGCACATAGCAGCAACTGTACCTGTCAGATAAGGAGTATCAATATATACCCTAGCCACAGGAACTCTCAATATAGTTCCATCCAACAGTGTACACAATTCATTGTAATTCATCATCTGGTCACCATTAACCAAATCCCTACGTACAACTACACCGGAACAACCAGTATCCCACAATGTATACACTATAGTGTTACCAACAAACCCGTTTGTCATTGGCATTTGACCATCACCTTTGAAACAGGCACCACTAATACAACCAATGGGTAATATATTACCGCATGCCAACTGTTATCTCGGTATTACTGACACATTCACAACTGGTGTCTTTGCCGCCATGTGTGCCGACTTGTACGCACGACGCCCACTTCTCAGATTTCTCACCGTCACCTGACATACCATTACTTGGTTTTACTCGCCAATGTAAGCAAGCTGATGCAACTTGCTTAGACCGACAGTCCCTAGCTAAATGACCTACCCTATGACAAAGGTAGCATGTAGATTTATGTATTGGTCATGCTACTTTTGGAACATTACGAAATGTTCTGGATTTGTGACCATGAACCCCACACTTGTGGCATATAATTTCATTCACATTAGCTTTACACTCATTTTGTACATGTCCGTTCTTTCCACATTTCAAATCATTAGGTACAACACTTGATGTGGAACGAGGAAATGATTTTTTGTTCGTCATTGTGTGGCCCCTTGTTATGACAAAATTTTGACCTTGTGCCTCTAATTACCGTTCAGCTTTTTCCGTCAGTTTGTTCAATTCTGTCTTTGGCTTTTCTTTGAGATATGCAGCCAACTCACTATTACAGTTATTGAAAAACTGATCTCTGACAATCATGTCAAAAACACCCCTGTAAGTTTAACCAACGATTAACATAGGTAGACAACCTTATTACAAACTAAGAAGGCGTTTCACTTTCTTCAGCCTTACTCTCTTGAAACTTTACCCGAAAACCTTCTTCGGTTAATTGATACCGCTTTAATAAAGCCTCCTTTAATATGTAATAGTCCAATGCGTCCTCACTAGGAATTTTGGAATATACATCCAATACATGACCAGTCCAAAGTGCACTAATATTAATAGACCAATCATTTTCATCCCATTGCTGCGACTTTTCAAACCGCTCTAGATATGAGTCCATATTATCTATGCCGTTGTTGCTTTTCTTATGCCTTTTCTCGATCTCTTTCTAGTTTCCTTCTTTCTAGCTCAGCTTTCCTCTGCTCATCTTCCCGTGCCAAGACGCGTTTTTTCTCTCAGTCTATTCAACTGAAATGTAAAAAAATGCTTGTAATTCCTTACCTTCATAACCCAGATACTCACCACGAACAGTCAATTGTTCTATTACATCAGCCATTGTCAGTCTATGTTAATCAAAACAATATCGCATTAATAGTCTAGGAAAAAAGTTTGGAATATATCACAATTTTGTTTTGTTTTGGACATTTAGTCTGATAATCCATCCAATATACTGCATATTTCATATTGAACCAGCATAAACATGCAGAATAGTCCCAAATATGTCTACTGTCAATATTTCGGTGTGGTACGACTGATGGGGTGATTGCAATTAACCAATTAATGAGCGCCCTTTTGTTTGGTTATCAATCCATTTGAGACCACTTGTGGGCTACATAAGTGAAGAGCCTCTTCCTTTTAACAAAGTCTTTCTCAACTTCATATGAGATAATTAATAACAATGAGGCGTCAATTGAGTGCAGATTTGGGCAACAGGATTGTTGGTATGCGCCAGGGCGGGTCTAGCAAAAAAGACATTGCCCAAGTGTTCCGGATCAACCCAATGATAGATCTATAAGATCCTGAAGCGTCATTGGGAGACTAAGCCAAGATCTGGTTTTCCCCAGAAAATCACAGCTAGACATGACCGATATCTGCTCTGACTGTGTAGTAATAGCCGAACAAAATCTTCATCTCAACTATGTGCCGACTGGATCCTTTTCAAAATATTCCTGTGACTACTCAGCTGGTGAATTATCGACTTTTGAACGCTGGTTATTTGGCAAGACGACCTCTGAGGAAGCCCCTACTGGGGAAAAAAGACACCGACAAGCGCGATTTGTGTGGGCGCGTGGGCACTTGAATTGATGTAATAGTCACTGGCAAAAACTGTATTCAATATTTAACACAATGAATTGACAATATAAAATGACTCAATGCTATGACAAATACTACGAAAGTTACTGTAAGAGTGCTCCAAAAATCCATTTATGCAGCATTTTGGGATATTGCAAACTTTTTCCCTAGTCTGTAGTAGGCTATCAATACTATTTTTTTATAACTACGCTGTCTATTCACTTCAGACAACTAATCACCATACTATTTGACTGTACCATATAACTACACAAACACTATAAATATATATATGTACGACAAGAGGATGCAAGCCATCATGCTACACACAGTGGTATCCTGTACATTACAAATGTTACTCCATGTAATCTTCGTTATCATTATACGCCACATGTTAGTGCTAATTTGTATTACTCACATCATCAATGCAAGTCTAATTATCTCCACAACTTGAATAGTCTAGTCAAGCTAATAATCTTATTATGTCTCTTAAATAATTAATCCTCCACCTTTAATTACATTTGTCCATTCCTATGCCATACACAGGGTCAGTGTCATTCTAGCGTCACATAAAACTCGAACCTCATGTTAATTTGCTGGTTTACATACATCAAATGTAACGGTATATTTTCACAGTAATAACCACCAGATTTGCTGCTGAGAAATAGTGTCACAAGTAACTATGTTCATCCAATGATGCTCTTCGGGATGATGATCTCTTCCTTGTGTTTCCTTATACTTTCTCAAACAATGGAGGAGGCATTCAGAAGCATTGCAGAATCACCGGTAAAGTCATATCTCGACTGTCTACAGCCTGTCTTAATGACATTCTCGTGCAACAAAACGGAGATGATTTCTCATGTGGGTGTTCTTTATTTATACTTTTGGAGCCTGTACCAAATGGCAAATAAAACACAACCTTAACATCTGTGTTTTATTACTCTGGTCTAATTAAAGGTAGTTGGACTTTTTACTTAGTGCTCTATCTAAAATTATTATTATTAGTCGTTTGATTTAAATTATTGATTTAAATCATGATTTAAATCACTACAAATCAAGCATATTTATTTTTTCATTTTAATTATGTTTCATTTGGTTGTTATGATTATTGCATTTATTTTTATTATTTATCTTGTAAACATGTGATTTATCAATTAACTTGCAGTACAAAAAATTATGTTAAAAAAATCAATTGCTACTTATGCTGGATAATTATTTATATATATATATATATATATATATATATATATATATATATATATATATATATATATTATGATAGACAATTTCCGCGACGCATGCGCAGTCCACATCTACTGTGGTTTGTGGGTCAATGTAGTAGCAGCATGGAACAAAAAGTGTAATTCACTTATCGTTTGTAAATTTACGTTCGGGGGGGGGGGTGTATTCAGACAACTAAATAGATCTAAAAGTTCTTGTAGAAGTTTCATTTTTATTAAATATAACGTAGAATTATTTACTAACAGATACGATTATTTGTATGGGGAAAGTTGACAGTTTATTTTTACCTGAAATATTAAATCATTGAAAATAAATCATCAAGTTGGGAACTGTAATAGACATTTTATCAATATATGAAATATACTGTGATCTCTGTGATCTCATGATTGGCAAAAGACTGCTTTTATCATAACCCGGAAATTGTTCATTAGATTTCAACTCTGTGATTGGGATAATCTAGGCAGATCAACCCAATAGGAGGTGTGAAGTGAAGCCACTCTGCTACAATGTGGTAAATTGTATTAATTTGGGATGATCTGATACATGGCGCCACATCATTTCTATGCATTTAGGGGATTATTGGGTCAATGTTTATTACTTGGTGTTTAGCCAGGTTGGGTATATAAGATGAACATTCACATAGGTTCAGTATTGATAGTTATCTCATGCTGATTAAACCTGATTTAAATTAAACGATTCTTTTAATGTAATGATTTTTGCAACTCTGTTCTTAATGCAGAAATACAAGCCAAAACAGAATTATGAGAGTAGGATTCGCGTTTGGATGTCTTTGTTCTATTGTTTTGTCCTGGAAGTACTTAACAGTCCGTTGTACGCATATGGAACAGTAACAATCTTCAACCGAAATGTCACATGCCTTTGATAGCATTTCATGGCTTATGAAAGTGAAATGACAGAATAAGTCATCCAACACTGAGATTCACCCCCGAGTAAACGCCGTAGGTGTATTCACAGTTATCCCGAAGCCTCCAATGAATTATGTTGGATTGATCACGATCTTCGCACGCTTGACGGCAGGATACAAAAACAAATTGTTTAGCGAACTACGGTCTGAAAAATGGAAGAGTCATGGCCAAGCGAAGAGGCTTTAAGTCATGAGGAAACGATTACATAGTTTTTTAAAGTTGATCATCAACTTTTGTGAATATCAAGAAATTGATGGCTAATAATGGCCAGAAGGCATTGAATGGGTTAGAGGAAACACCCTTCTTAAACATAGAGAAACAACAATTGCTAACATATCTTTACAACAGTTATATATATATATATATATATATATATATAATAAATATAACAATAATATTATTTTATATAGCGCCTTATTCAACCGAAATTGTTCTAAGGCGCTTAATATTGAAAACACAATTAAACCATATTCTGAGCTCATATAGATCAAATACATTTCATACATAATAAACTGGTTTAATATTATAAATATGCCAATTTAAATAAATGGGTTTTAAGTTTGCTGAACACCAGAAGGCATTGAATGGGTTAGAGGAAACACCCTTCTTAAACATAAAGAAACAACAATTGCTAACATATCTTTACAACAGTTATATATATATATATATATATATATATATAATAAATATAACAATAATATTATTTTATATAGCGCCTTATTCAACCGAAATTGTTCTAAGGCGCTTAATATTGAAAACACAATTAAAACATATTCTGAGCTCATATAGATCAAATACATTTCATACATAATAAACTGGTTTAATATTATAAATATGCCAATTTAAATAAATGGGTTTTAAGAACCTTACAAAATATGTCTCTACTTGCTGCGAGTTTTATGTGGTTTGGCAACTCGTTCAATCGCTTAGATTCACACACACACACTATATATATATATATATATATATATATATGTGTGTGTGTGTGTGTGTATATATATATATATATGTGTGTGTGTGTTTTGAAAGGGGTTTGGCATTTAACTCATTTTGTTGCTGTTGTTGTTAGTTATGTATTTACTCTTGTTTGTTAATTCAAATTTCCAGCTCACAAGATGAATTACAGAAACGTTATGATCTGAGCATGTTAACTTATTCACATCGTTTTAAATTCTTTTTCTGGAAGCTTTGTTCAGAGATTTGCTGAAAAGTTTGTAGACAGTTTCTATATCCGATACTTTTTCATACCAAAACTTGCAACAACCAATTAACATGATGACGTGCTAAAAGATGACATCGCTTTAAAGAGAATCGTGGATCCAGTCACCAATAATAATAATAATAAACACAATACAAATCCCAGTATAGTATAATCTAGTAATATCCGTTAATAAATATGTAGCACGATTTGTGTACATGTTAAAGTTGCTACGTGTGATTTTTGCTTATACATGTATATGGATGAACATTGTATGATAATAAGATACAGGCAGAAATATTTTATTTGGTGAAGGCTTTTCTGAACAACATTTCTAACAAAATGGTAAAACTTTAAAATATACTAATAGAAAGCAATTATCAAAATAAACTTGTTAGATCACTTAAAATTGCACACACACACACACACACACACACATACAGAGAGAGAGATGGAGAGATAGATAGAGAGACATACACACACACACACACACACACATATATATATATACACGCACACGTACTCTTCGCGTTAGCTTCAATACCGCTCTCTTGTGCCACAGGAGAGCTTGACCGCTACCTATACTAAATTGGCGAAGTTTTACTTTTTTTCTTCAGATCGTGACGAAATAAAAAGTTATGTTCTTTGAAGTATACTCACATTTATTGATTCAGCGGGACATTTTGTTATACGAGATCGCTCATCATAACATTAATAAACTAGAATTTAACAGGCAACAACTCAACAACGCAAACATCGGTTGCCATTTTGGCCACCTGTCGCTTGATCATGTGACGCTGAAAATACAACTACGAATACACCGTCGCGCAAAATAATGTTCCATACTACAATTTAAAAATTTAAGCACAACTTAACAATACTAGCCTATGATTGTCCTTATGGTTTATTTTATTATAATTCCAAAATATAGCTGAGGTACAATGCGTAAAATTAATTACAATATGAAGATCAATTAAAAAACGCTCTCTAAATATTTTGCCGGAGGGTGTATTTATTTAGGATTGCTTAATCAAATCAACTCCGCCATCATGCGTATGCACACGCTGGAATTCCGTAACACTTGCGCATGCTATTTCCAACGAAAAATGATTTTATCATGGCTGTGTGCGAACACAGTTTTTCAAAAGATAAATTGATCAATTTGTTGTGTTTAATGATATCGTATCTGTGCCGAAAGTGTGCCAATTGGATTCTATACACTTGGAGTAACGTAATTACTTGAAACCAAAAGCTGCCAAGTCGTTGTGGAAATCCGAAGAGCAACCTGGCAAACGTGCATGGGTAGTGTATTGGCCCTACTCAGAACCGGGCCATGCGTTGGCTATCTTCGCGTACACTCACACGCTCCATCAAACTATTCTTTATCTGTATAATTTAAGGAAATGGAACATGCTTCTCATATTGGCCTAAGAACCTTTTTCTCTTCCAGTTGATGTTTACTGTTTCTTGGCTTCAACTGGCAACTTATCTATGTCACTTCTATCAAAAGGAATATCTAGCCTGAAAATAACCAAGAAAATCTATAAGCGGCAACGGTGAAACTTTTTAGTGCCAGTAAACGTGAGTGAGTGTGTATTGGTGTTGGCTTGTAAACTGTCTCTATATCGTAGATTTAAACTTAAGTTTAGCAGATGTGACATGCATGAAACATACACTGTCCCTTGTACCATCGGGTAAAGTACTGGTATCCTGAAAACAGAACCATTAAAATCATTTAAGTATATTATTTATTTATTTATTGAAATACCTTCAATTGGATATATGATTTAAAATCAAAACAAATTATATCATGTGGTATCCAAATTTGCAAACAAATATATGCAGCCGCTTATATTGTTATATAAGGAACTGCAATTACTATATAAGCATTATAATTCTAACTATATGTGCATACAATACATTGTATTGCCTATTTAGGATTCCAAATATTTTATATTCACAACTATGATATAAATCAAAAAGGCCTACCAAATTTGAACTTCTTTAAACTAATACCATCTTTATACAAGGCTAGGTATGTCGAGTACGCTAAATAGTTGCTAAGAACCAATTTCCTTACAAAGATCTCCAGCTAACACGGAAGCTAACATTTTCTGCAATCTCTAAATTGTATGAATATATAACACTAGGCAAATATCCCCAAAGTGCTAATAGTTTATATTTGGCTAAACCAGAATATTTGTACATCGAATAAGTCGCCCGTTATCAACAACAGCTTTAAGCGTATACATATATATTAATTACAGTTTACGACATATTATGGTTCGTGAAAATCTAACGATATAGCTCTTTTGATATAAATATAAAAATATTTAACATAATTAAATATTCAAGATGGCATAGCTTATTCCAGCTGGTGATATATACGTATTAGCATCTATCCAGTAATCATAACGAAGTTGGCAATTCTGTAACAGATTCACATTGTCATTAAAGTAAAATGTTTGTTAATGATTTAGTATTTGCAATGAGTTATTCATGTTTCAATTTAAATGTATTTCATGTAGATAATCTGCTATCAAGCATCATGATCTATAGTTAATAGATCTTGTTCCATTCCATTAATTAATATATTAATTAATAAAATTCTATTATAGTTTTTTTAAATTCTTTACACATTCGCTTCTTATGATATACTTGCTAATCAGTGACTACGTATTTACAGCTTTAAAGTGGTTCACTCTGAACTTGGTTATTTATCATTGAAGTCGTTATTTCTATTCTTCGAGTTACATTTTAAAAAGCTGAATATCATACCTCATTTGTACCATGAAGTTTAATTTTACTTGAGCCAACAATACACCGGCTGTTTTTTTAAATATTCTATTGGCAACAAATATCATTTGTTTATTTTGTCTTTTTTAATAATGACGAATCGTCTATGTTATTTCTGTTCCCGTTAGTGTATTGTCTTATAGTGTTAAAACATTCACATACTAATAATCTCACCGCAAAGGTTTTGTCATACCTAGGGAGTCCTTGGACAGCAGCATATGAATCATTGTCTTCCACCTGAATTGGTAACTTATCAATCTAAAAAGAAGAGAAATGAACTTTATGATTTTCATAAATAAATTTTGAACTAACTGATTTACTTAAAATTAGTAGCATCATATTTTCAGCAAATATTTTGACTTCATTGACTTATTGCTACTTACATATCCAATTATGTCAAGTCTGAAATTTAAAAAAAAGTAATCGGTTATTTTGTTGACAGGAATAAACAATTACAAAAGTACGATCGTGGGCGAGAATGGATAGTAAAGAGAGACAGAGAGACAGGTATATAGAAAAACAGAGAGAAAGATAACGAAACAGACAGACATACTTACACACACACACACACACACACACACACACACACACACACACACACACACACACACACACACACACACACACACACACACACACACACACACACACACACACACACACACACACACATATATATATATATATATTTTACAACATACGGATAGCCGACAAGGTAAAACAAGTAGAAGAAACATCCTACAAATATTGAAGCGAATAATGGGCTGAGGACCACTGTATTGGAGAATGAATTGCCAAAATTCCTAGATAATTATGTTATCATTCCAAGGGATATGGTTATTGTAAGAGAAGTGATTTTCCTTTTCGATGTTGTGAATGATCGTTATGCACAACATTTTATTAGCGTTTTGGATGTGTTTATGGTCACACATTGGACGGTGTCATAGCGATAGATACCAGTAGCATCTTATCAGATGTTGAAATCACAGACCCTGGGTTATGTGATCATCACGGTAGAATGTTACGTGACCATTTTACAGTGATTTTCCCAGCAGCCATCATTATATCTGCACCCATGCACATGACAGTGTCTTTCAGGAAACAACGCTCCATTGATGTGGAAACATCCAAGCGATACACAACGAACCGCACTGTACTACACCCCATCAATGGTTTCAATAGATTAACTAACAAATGCATATAATAACATAACGGACGTCATTCACTTATAGATAAACTTGCTCCGTTTGCACAAAGAGAATTGTATTAAGACCTTCATATCCATGGTACTCTTCCCAGCTTCATGAAGCAAAGCATCTACGATGAAAACTGGAATGTAAATGGCGTTGTTCCAAGTCAATTATAGACCACCAAATTAATAGGAACCAGTGTACAACTATGAACAACCCCTCTGTTACAATAAACACGTGTTTCTTACTACTCATAGAAGATTAAATCTTATGGGCATGATAAGAAAAGCATTTATAAAATATCAAAGCATTTAATGGGTAATGGTAGGGGCGTTCCCAGCCAAGTGGTGTACCTGGTAAGGACTAGCACAGTGTTTTAGCAATTTCTTCATCAAGAAGGTTGATAATATCAGAAGGGCCCTTCAAACAAGACAACTACAAATGTATGATAATGCGTCTGATATACCCACTGTCTGTCAGAGGTATTAGCCGATTTAGAACCTGCCACACCAGAGGAAGTGCAAAATGTCATAAGGAAGTTCGGGATACATCATGTGAACTTGATTCTATTTCAATATGGCTTCTCAAAAAGTGTCTGGATTAGAATGACTGCAATCATTAATCGGTCCATGGCTACGGGCAGTGTACCAATGTACTTCAAAAGTGCTCTGATAAGACCTCTGCTGAAGAAATCCAGTCTGAACCCAGAGATATTGAATAATTACAGTCCAGTGTCTAACCTTCCATTTATCTAAAAGATATTGAAGGAAGTTGTAGATGACCGCATAGAGCATAACATTGTGTCAAACTGCCTCCACGACCCATTTCAGTCTGCCTACCAAAAGTTCCTTAAACAGAGAGGGGATTACTTAAGGTGAACAACGACATTTTGGAGTCTCTGGATCAGGGTATTTTATCAGTGTTTGTCATGCTCGACCTGTCCGCAGCATTTGACACCATTGACCACTAAATACTACTGCAATGTTTGGAGCAACATTTCAGCAGAGCTTGGATGACTTTCAAATCTAAGTGATCATTTTCCAAATGTTTGTCTTGATTGTGAACTGTCATTGCCAGCATTGATGGAGTACAGTGTTCCCAAGGCTCTGTTCTGGGTCTGAAATATTACGTACTCTATGCACAGCCCCTTGACGACATCATCAGGTGTCATGGACTGCAGCACCACTTTTACGCGGATGACACACAACTGTACCTGTCTTTCAAACCCAAAGTTGCCACCATCCAGATTGAAGCATTGAAACGCACTGACAACTGGCCCTTCGAAATTGAGGCCTGGATGCATCAGAAAATGCTGAAGCTAAATAATGACAAAACTGAGGTCATACTGTTTACATCAAAACATAATTCACAGTACATGGACAAAGTGTCTGTACTAGTAGGAAATTTTCCAATAGCATCTATAACATGTGTGCGTAATCTTGGTGTCATTTTCTATTGGACCATGATAATGGCACAACAAGTCGCCTCCATATTCAGATCTGGATATGCACAACTGCGCAGCATTGGGCATACCAGGCATTATTTATCTAACGATGCTACTACATTATTGGTGCATGGGCTTGTAATGTAGAGACTGGACATTTACTCCACACGTATAAGTCAGTACACGACCAATCTCCTGTATATTTGAGAGACATGTTGCAGGTATATTCACCAGACAGGACTCTCAGATCCCAGAATATACAACTATTAGTAGTTCCAAAGATGCGGACTATATCATATGGCAACAGATGGTTTAACTATGCTGAACCTAGTCCCTGGAATCTGCTAACATCAGAGAAAGTAAGACAATGGAGACATTAAAAAACTTTATAAACTCATTATTTTCTAGTCCAATAGCCATTCTCAATAATGTTTAAATTCTATTTTGTCTTCTAGTGAATATTAGTGTAAGATAATCTTATAACAATATATTACGATGATTGAGTTTAGTTGGTTATGTTTCGTTTTTATTATTTTTTGTCTTCATTTTATTAAGGTATTATACTAAAACACCACTATATTGTAATATTTTATTTTTTACAGGAAATCCATATTTTATCATGTCATTTTAACATTTGACTTTGATATGTCTTGCATCATTGTAAAGCACCTTTGAACGTGATATATTCTATGAAAACGGTGCTATACAAATATGGTATATAAATAAAGAAAAAGAATTTATAAATTTGTTTATATTTTCAAGTCTATCTGAGAGAGACGAATTAAATAAAAAGACAAATTTCTTATCGTAGCTACTAACTTTGTGTTAGGCTTTCCAAGCTCTTCAATCATCATGTGTGCCATTCTGTAAACATCAAACATCAATGTCAGACTACTGAAATTATTTGTGCATGCTTAAGTCGCCAAAGAAAATAAAACTAATATGTTGCATATACCCGCAAGTGAGCACATTAATATGATGAGGGTAAAAGCTAGGACTATAGTTATATAAAAGAAGAAAGTGTAGAGTAAGACATATTATATATATATATATATATATATATATATATATATATATATATATATATATATATATATATATATATATATATATATATATTATATATATATAATGTACATACACACACACATAACAGTATGCTATGATATTGGTAAACAGTGTGACAAAACATTCATATTGTCTGCATAAAACTAATTTGAATAAAACATATATTATCCCAGATCAAGTACTTAAGGACATATATTTTCCAATGAATGAAAACATCCGGTCAAATGTGCAGTATATAGAAATATTAAGGATGAAACGGTTCTTTCTACTTTTGATATTTGTATTTATTGCACATTTTACCAGATTATTTTAGAGTTAAGTGTAATCGTTATATGCCCTTCATGGATCAGACATTTTTCATTGTGAACAACAAGTCAATTCCATTGGTCAAACTTTAAAGGTATCCTGGGAGTAATTATTTAATCAGCATTCTTTATTTTTATGAAAGCAAACTTTATTGTTCTGATAAGCTAATGTTTATCTAAATGATCAGTAAATGTATTAATTAATAATGATAACGATAATAATAATCATAGCATGCCACATTATGGTGCTGTAGAGTGAATAATTGAATTGGCCAAAACATGGAAATTTTGAAGAAATACTAACATCAAACAGGTGACATTCCGGAACAGATTTAAGAATTGATGCTCTTTTAATATAATTGGACAACATATCTTACGAATTAGGAGCTACTTCGCCAAATTCGCAATCACGATGTAACAGCGGGGAAATCATAGATACTAGTAACTTGTCTTGGGATCTGGAAACAGCAGACATATGCAAGAGGCTATCAGGCTATACAATTCATGCCAAATATCTAATAAAGCTATGGACCACTGTAATGGGTTATTCTTTTCTCAGAAACAGCTTAAGCTGTAGCTGTTCTTAAGATCCAAGAAGGTAATCTTGAATGTTGAAATAATATCAGAAGTTTTAATAATATAATTTTGGCACCATTAATTCTAGATATATCAGTCAAAACCTGAGATAGTAATGAATTGTCGAATCCTGATTTAGTGAGAGCATAGGACTCGTAGCCGAAGGGTTGCAAGATAGAGGCTTCGGTGGAGATGCAATGCTGTCATGTGGCGACTTATTCGCTCAGCCAGAAATGAGAATCTAGATATTAGGAATTAAGAGTCATCGCTGACATAGTAGAATATCCGCAATGTGAAGAAAATCAGAGAGATCGGCTTGCAACTGTCATTGTACAGACAAGATCAATGTTATCTGGTTAACCGGATAACATAAAAACGGCCATTTGATCTTCTAGTAATTAACTAAACCCCTTACCCAAAGAATGGAATACCCGACCAACTTGTGGCCTTTATATCTTGAATTGAATTATTCTATTAATGGATAATATACATTCTGGACAATAGCAGCTTGACTTATTTTATAATTATACCCATCAAACGATCCTGGCGATCTTTGAAAATCCACATTGAAATATGGCCAGCTGTATAGGATTTACTTGAAGATCTCTTCAACAGCTGTTTAATTTCAATATCTATATAAATGTAGAATATTTTGAGCAAGGACATCCTGGATTTTTATGTCAACGAAGAGCTAATGATAAGTTTTTATATTAATGACATATTTTAACAGAAAAGTTATGTGTTAAAGGTTGTTTGGGAGAATTAAACAATCATATTTAATATAATCAGTAGAATGTGTCAGATTTCTAGATCTGAGAGAAAATTAAGTTCCTTAATAAATTTATTTGTTTTCCATTAGATTCAGTTAGAACATATCAAGATAAATAACAGGATTTCAATTGTATATTTTTAGTATAGAAACATTTAGAAATCGCCCTGAAGGTGCCATTTTTTTGTTATATTTATGTTTTGATTTGATAATAGCTATACGAACACGTGTCCTGAAAAACATGAGAATTACACAGGAACACTGTCAATTAGAAATACAAATATTATATGTATCCAGCCCATGTTTCAATGATGGCGCTAAATATATAATTAAGGAAACATTTGAATACATGTTCAAACATGTATATATGTTAACTGGGTAGCATGTAAGTATTTATTCCTAGACCCAGATATATTAAAAGGATATTGTTACGTCACAGTACTTATTAAGCCATAAAGGTGACCAAATCTTAATTATGGATTTTCAAAACGATAAATACATATCTAGGTATTAACCAACTAATAATAGCACCAACAAAATAAAGCAATTATATCTATAACTTCTAAGTTTTTAATTAAAGTGCATTATTAAATAATGTATCTATATTTAAACCTATTATTCTGGAAATACCGTACAACATATTATTTGTTTTGTAGGAAATATGTTAATTAAAAAGTGTATAAAAACCTTTGAAATATCATAATTTTAACAAAGCATAATCTGACAATCGTTCAATAAATCATATATGTGCACCAAGATAATAAAACAATTATATATATAACCTCTATGTTATTAATTAAAGCACATTATTAAACAAATTGAATTTGATTTTCTTTTTCAGTGAAAACTAAAATGGAATTAGCCATTAAGCAGATAGAACATTTATTTATAATGGATTGATATCACCTACTTAAAAAAAAATATTTCATAAATTAATAGACACTAATTTTTTATCGGTATTTATTCAATAAACTATTCATGATATGAATTTTAAAATTTAATTAACATTAATTATTATCTCTCTCAAATTCTACAGTCTCCACTAGCCCAATATAATCTAAAGAATCAAACGAATTAAAAAATTTATCAATAAAATGCTCCGACGTGAGCTTATTAATTCTTCGGGATCTCGCGACTAAGTTTTCTATATCAAGGTAATTCTACATATATATTGAAAAGAAAAACCTCATACCTACGACCTGTACTCGACGAATAAAGTAATGTTAGAATAGTGTACAGCAAAGATGCCCAATATGAACAAGATGAACACCAAATAACCCGTTCATTTAGCCAGAAAATAGAATATTCAAATACAATTGGATAATAGAATACGAAATAACTCGTCAGTATTTGTTTTCTATTTCAACCAGTTTAATCCAGTTTGTTTAACAATAAAGAGTGATTATCATGACATATCGTATATTGTTACAAACAAACTTTAATATTTTCAAACAACTATCATTTCTTAATTGCACAGCTTTTCAATATAGCAAGCAATTGATTGCCTATTAATCAATTTATATATTATATTGATAATAATAATAACAATAATAATGTTAACACTTCTATAGCGCCACTATCCTCGAAAAGAATCGAGCTCAGTGGCACACCTAGTACAGGTGATGGGCAAACTCATAGTCCTTCAATAAGGATCAGATGAACAGGAAACTTGGCAAGGATAAGCGAGTATGAAAAGGTGAGTTTTCAAATGGTGACGGAAAGAAACTATGCTATTTGATGACTTAACCTATTCAGAGGGTGAATTCCAAAGAGTAGGGGCAGCAACTGAAAAAACACGAGTTCCAGCATGTGATTAACCATGAGAAAACCAGCGAAAACAAAATGAACGGAGTTCTCTGGGCTTGGGTGCTAAAGAAAGCATGAAAATAGATACGAAGGTTCTCCAGAAGAAATAGTTTGATAATTAATAGAGCAGAGTTTGAAAATGATGCGAGATTGAACAGGGAGCCAGAGAAAAGGTTTCAGAAGTGGGACAGAATGGGAAAACCGAGGAGACCGTGTGATATCCCTAGCTAAATAGTTCTGAACACACTGAAGTTTTAGAATATTCTTAGATGCAATGTTGTAAAGAAGGCAGTTGCAGTAATCAGCCCTAATATTAATGTGTGCTGTAGCAGTGGTTTTGGCAATTGAAAGATAAATATAAGTTTATTGTTTGTCATCCAGCTAGAGACATCACTGAGACAGTCACCAAGTTGTTTAAGGGAAAGATCAGTGTCTGCTGTAGATAAAGATATTATATTTTTATTAATATAAATATATATATATATATATATATATATAAAACCCATCTGTATATAAATGATGATCTAATTTGTGACTGTGTATAAGTGAGCTTAGTGGTATATAGAGTAAAAATAGTAGTCCAAGAGCAGGGCCATGGGGAACCCCATGAAACAAAAACACTGCTTTTGAAAAACATTTTCTTATTTTTATTGATTGAAACCTATTTATTAAGAATGAGCGGATCCAGGTAAGTGATGTGCCTGATGTGCTATACCAATCAGAGAGGCGATCTAGAAGAACAAAATAATCAATGGTGTTAAAAACTGCATATAAATCTAAAGTGTTAGTGCTGTTACCTTTCCTGTGTCCATGCTTAGTGCTATGTTATTATGAACCTTTAGTAGAGTGAAATTACTTGTAAGCAGGCTGAAAAACATTTTAAAGGCGATTATAGTTTAAATGAACGTTCAAACAACAGGATACCGTTTTTTTTCTCTAAACCTTAGATATGAATGACAGATTGGAAATACGTCTATAACTGTTTAAGTCATTGACTGGTAAAGATGATTTCGTAAGAAAAGAAATTACATGGGCATGTTTAAATGGGAAGGGAACACTCCGGAGCTTAGTGATACATTTATTACCTTAGTAATTGGAAATATTAATGTGTGAAGAGAGTATTTTAGCAGAAATGTATAGGATCAAGTTCACTGGACTTATTAGGGGATGATAAAATCAGTTTAGAAACTTCACTAAGTGATGGTAGTATAAAACTGTGTAAGGGTGATGTACAACCGGAAAATCAATATTACAACTAGAAGAAGAAAGTGGGAAAGAAGCATGAATTTGGGTGATCTTATTCTGCAAATATTTGGAAAAAGAATTGCAGAAGCCTTTCTACGGGGAGTCCTATTCATACAGTTCCAGAGTTGATGAGGATTGTCAGAGTTGTTGGGGATCATGTTCCTATAAAAGTCAGATTTAGCTTTATTCATGAGTCTTTTGCAGAAATAAATACTGTTTAGTATAGCTAGACCTGTTATGTGCGTGATTTCCTTCATGTGCATTCTAAATATCGGCGACGCACTTTGGCATTGATAATTCCAAGGGGACATCCATGGTGCAGGTTGTTTTTGATCTGACAGGTGCGTGTTTCTCAAGAATGTCAATGTCATGAGTATACGGATAAAGAATATTACACTAAGAGTCAACTGAATTATGCTTAAATTTTATTTCTGCTATGACAGTGAAATGATCCGATAAACCATCTGTGGAAATTAGTGTGTGGATATAATCCGTTTTAGACCGGGTTATGAGGGGATCAAGCCAGTGACCATGAATGTGTGTGGAGAAAGAAAACGTGTTGTTTTAAGTTAAAATTTGCTAAGATGTCATTAAATGTGGATATAGCAGTAGACTATATATATCAAAATGGAGGTTGAAATCACACAGGATGAAAATATTCAGGATAAATAGTGACTAAGTTTTCTAGTAAATTATGAAAGTCAACAAATAAGGATGAAGTTATTCCACGAGGGCGATAATGACATACGAAGTAACCATTAAATAAACAGTTCGAAATTTCAATGCAGGCGGCCTCGAAACTAGAATAGATCCGTACAGAATTGGACTTTAATTTTGTTGCATACTAGGAAGCCAACACCAGCTCCACGTCCAGACTGACGTGGTTGGTGGTAAAAGGAATAGTCAGGGGCGCAGCTATCATAAAGTAAATCTCCCGTGAAGGCAATATGGCATAGTTCAATATGAAAACAACTAGAACCCTGCTGTAAACAGAAAACCAACTATGAAAACAACTAGAAAAACAATCGGGAAAAACAACTCAAACAACAAACAGCTAGAACAGTTCTAGCTGTTGCTTTCGTAGTTCTGACAGAAATTGAATCTATTCTTTACTAGCGACACTACCAAGATGTAAACAAACTTTAATATTATGTTTTGTGTAAAGCAGGGAAAAAGCAGGAAACCGTTTGGTAGAAGTAAGGACGCCAATAAACACTTGACGTATATTCATAACAATGAAATAGGTGTATTCCACACAATACAATTTCCACTTGCAGTAATGCTTCCAAACTGACTAAACTTTTAACAATTGCATCAAAACAATATAAGACAATTTTGTTTATTAAACTATTGTCCAGAACGTTTTTCATTAATAATAGTCTAATCGTCCAATCATATTGAAACTAAATATTTATGGGTAATTTAAATAAAGGTAATTCAGATACAATAGGAGGCAACATGAAGTCGCCGTTCCAGATTCAATATCTTGATGAATCGTTCATGAGTTTAGTTCTCGATTATCTATGCCAGTCCCCTTTCCAAACATTCCTAAACCACCCCACAAACCCCCCCACACATACACACAAACAAGAAGATATATATATATATACGCTTTAGCGCCCCATGTCTGTTTGACTGTGTAGTTGTCTCAAAATAATACGAGCGAATTATTGATGCAATATGATAATATAAATGTGTATAATTTTCACGAAATACAAACCCAAGAAAGACTGTTATAATTATACTGAATGCAATTCAAAGTGATATGGCTAACATCACTGATTCTTACAATACATATGATGAAGCTAACAGCGAAATTGCAATTACCCATCTGACAAAATCCACGGTTTTGCTTCATAAATCAGAGGAAAATCGAAGTCACCAGATATATCATATCAAATGTATGACAATAACATTGTCACTAGTGTCACTGGTGTTTTCAAATAATTATCCAGTAAATATCGCAGGAATATAATAAATACAGAAATGTTATCTGAAATAAATGGTCCAATTTATAACAAATAATATTTCGTAAACAGTATCAGTTGCCAGTAAAAACCATTTATAATTATGGCAGATGGCAAAAAATTACCTAAATTGAACTTAAAACCTATGTCACTAGTTCATTGATATATACTGTATTCCTTGATAAGGCCCAAAACGGGACACAGGTTCATATGAGTAAAGAATGAACCAGGCTAGCGAATAAATCGCATTATAGTATTCAGTTTTATTACTGCTAAGATGTATTAACCAACAAACACATAATATCCAATACTTACGACTGAAAAATAATTTCCTGTTGTTTATTGCTTCTCGGCTATCTCACTGTCAACATGCACTGACATGAATATCTGATACCGGAAGTAAGTTATACTCGATTGTATAACTTAAAGTGAAAAAATAGCGAAGATAAATAATGAATATCTAAATTTACCCTTCTTGATATTATAAAAAATAAATCTTGTCAAATAATAAAAGTCAATTTCAGGAGCAAAATTATTTATTTAAATTGAAAACTAGGAAATAAAGTTTGCCGGAAGAAGCATCTTTCCTATACATCACAGATAATTGAGCTGAAGATAACATGATACATCATATTGTTTTAAATTATTAACAATAACTTACGTAATTATTGTCATTGGCAAAGATTAATTTACATTTATTTATTTTATTCATTATTTTATTCATTGTGAAAGTCATATTGTACACAACGTACAAACTATATACCATTCATAAATCTTAATAATAAAAAAATTGAAATTTCAAAAATAAAACGACTGAGCTTGAAAGTACTTATTATAATTATACTACGATAAAGACATACAGCTTAAATGGGTATTTAGGTTACAAATTATACCGTTAATTAGTTCCCTATCTACATTATTCTGGGGTAGTCGATATTTGACACCACTCAGTTTTTTAATAACATCAATATTGTCGAGTTTTGGCTGAGGTATATTATGAAAAAGCATATTTGCCACGAATTTTCCACGTTATAGTTGAAATGCACTAACATCAGTCTCTAACCATATTTTATGTAAATTGGCAGCAATTGAAGTATCTATATTTAAACCTACTATTCTGGAAATACCGTACAACATATTATTTCTTTTGTGGGAAATACATTAGTTAAAAAGTGTATACAAACCTTTGAAATGTGATAATTTTAACAACGCATAATCTGACAATGGTTCAATAAAGCATATGTGTGCACCAAGATAATAAAACAATTATATATATAAACTCTATGTCATTAATTAGAGCACATTATTAAACAACTTTGAATTTGAATTTCTTTTTCAGTGAAAACTAAAATGGAATTAGGCATTGAGCAAACGGAACATTTATTTATAATGAATCACCTACTTTTAAAAATATTGAAAAGAAAAACCTCATACCTACGACCTGTACTCGACGAATAAAGTAATGTTAGAATAGTGTACAGCAAAGATGCCCAATATGAACAAGATGAACACCAAATAACCCGTTCATTTAGCCAGAAAATAGAATATTCAAATACAATTGGATAATAGAATACGAAATAACTCGTCAGTATTTGTTTTCTATTTCAACCAGTTTAATCCAGTTTGTTTAACAATAAAGAGTGATTATCATGACATATCGTATATTGTTACAAACAAACTTTAATATTTTCAAACAACTATCATTTCTTAATTGCACAGCTTTTCAATATAGCAAGCAATTGATTGCCTATTAATCAATTTATATATTATATTGATAATAATAATAACAATAATAATGTTAACACTTCTATAGCGCCACTATCCTCGAAAAGAATCGAGCTCAGTGGCACACCTAGTACAGGTGATGGGCAAACTCATAGTCCTTCAATAAGGATCAGATGAACAGGAAACTTGGCAAGGATAAGCGAGTATGAAAAGGTGAGTTTTCAAATGGTGACGGAAAGAAACTATGCTATTTGATGACTTAACCTATTCAGAGGGTGAATTCCAAAGAGTAGGGGCAGCAACTGAAAAAACACGAGTTCCAGCATGTGATTAACCATGAGAAAACCAGGGAAAACAAAATGAACGGAGTTCTCTGGGCTTGGGTGCTAAAGAAAGCATGAAAATAGATACGAAGGTTCTCCAGAAGAAATAGTTTGATAATTAATAGAGCAGAGTTTGAAAATGATGCGAGATTGAACAGGGAGCCAGAGAAAAGGTTTCAGAAGTGGGACAGAATGGGAAAACCGAGGAGACCGTGTGATATCCCTAGCTAAATAGTTCTGAACACACTGAAGTTTTAGAATATTCTTAGATGCAATGTTGTAAAGAAGGCAGTTGCAGTAATCAGCCCTAATATTAATGTGTGCTGTAGCAGTGGTTTTGGCAATTGAAAGATAAATATAAGTTTATTGTTTGTCATCCAGCTAGAGACATCACTGAGACAGTCACCAAGTTGTTTAAGGGAAAGATCAGTGTCTGCTGTAGATAAAGATATATATATATATATATATATATATATATATATATATATATATATATATATATATACTTGGGTGTCATCTGTATATAAATGATGATCTAATTTGTGACTGTGTATAAGTGAGCTTAGTGGTGTGATAAAAGAGTAAAAATAGTAGTCCAAGAGCAGGGCCATGGGGAACCCCATGAAACAAAAACACTGCTTTTGAAAAACATTTTCTTTTTTTTATTGATTGAAACCTATTTATTAAGAATGAGCGGATCCAGGTAAGTGATGTGCCTGATGTGCTATACCAATCAGAGAGGCGATCTAGAAGAACAAAATTAAACAATGGTGTTAAAAACTGCATATAAATCTAAAGTGTTAGTGTTTTTCCCTTTTCCCGTGTCCATGCTTAGTGCTATGTTATTATGAACCTTTAGTAGAGTGAAATTACTTGTAAGCAGGCTGAAAAACATTTTAAAGGCGATTATAGTTTAAATGAACGTTCAAACAACAGGATACCGTTTTTTTTCTCTAAACCTTAGATATGAATGACAGATTGGAAATACGTCTATAACTGTTTAAGTCATTGACTGGTAAAGATGATTTCGTAAGAAAAGAAATTACATGGGCATGTTTAAATGGGAAGGGAACACTCCGGAGCTTAGTGATACATTTATTACCTTAGTAATTGGAAATATTAATGTGTGAAGAGAGTATTTTAGCAGAAATGTATAGGATCAAGTTCACTGGACTTATTAGGGGATGATAAAATCAGTTTAGAAACTTCACTAAGTGACGGTAGTTTAAAACTGTGTAAGGGTGATGTACAACCGGAAAATCAATATTACAACTAGAAGAAGAAAGTGGGAAAGAAGCATGAATTTGGGTGATCTTATTCTGCAAATATTTGGAAAAAGAATTGCAGAAGCCTTTCTACGGGGAGTCCTATTCATACAGTTCCAGAGTTGATGAGGATTGTCAGAGTTGTTGGGGATCATGTTCCTATAAAAGTCAGATTTAGCTTTATTCATGAGTCTTTTGCAGAAATAGTACTGTTTAGTATAGCTAGACCTGTTATGTGCGTGATTTCCTTCATGTGCATTCTAAATATCGGGACGACGCACTTTGGCATTGATAATTCCAAGGGGACATCCATGGTGCAGGTTGTTTTTGATCTGACAGGTGCGTGTTTCTCAAGAATGTCAATGTCATGAGTATACGGATAAAGAATATTACACTAAGAGTCAACTGAATTATGCTTAAATTTTATTTCTGCTATGACAGTGAAATGATCCGATAAACCATCTGTGGAAATTAGTGTGTGGATATAATCCGTTTTAGACCGGGTTATGAGGGGATCAAGCCAGTGACCATGAATGTGTGTGGAGAAAGAAAACGTGTTGTTTTAAGTTAAAATTTGCTAAGGTGTCATTAAATGTGGATATAGCAGTAGACTATATATATCAAAATGGAGGTTGAAATCACACAGGATGAAAATATTCAGGATAAATAGTGACTAAGTTTTCTAGTAAATTATGAAAGTCAACAAATAAGGATGAAGTTATTCCACGAGGGCGATAATGACATACGAAGTAACCATTAAATAAACAGTTCGAAATTTCAATGCAGGCGGCCTCGAAACTAGAATAGATCCGTACAGAATTGGACTTTAATTTTGTTGCATACTAGAAAGCCAACACCAGCTCCACGTCCAGACTGACGTGGTTGGTGGTAAAAGGAATAGTCAGGGGCGCAGCTATCATAAAGTAAATCTCCCGTGAAGGCAATATGGCATAGTTCAATATGAAAACAACTAGAACCCTGCTGTAAACAGAAAACCAACTATGAAAACAACTAGAAAAACAATCGGGAAAAACAACTCAAACAACAAACAGCTAGAACAGTTCTAGCTGTTGCTTTCGTAGTTCTGACAGAAATTGAATCTATTCTTTACTAGCGACACTACCAAGATGTAAACAAACTTTAATATTATGTTTTGTGTAAAGCAGGGAAAAAGCAGGAAACCGTTTGGTAGAAGTAAGGACGCCAATAAACACTTGACGTATATTCATAACAATACAATTTCCACTTGCAGTAATGCTTCCAAACTGACTAAACTTTTAACAATTGCATCAAAACAATATAAGACAATTTTGTTTATTAAACTATTGTCCAGAACGTTTTTCATTAATAATAGTCTAATCGTCCAATCATATTGAAACTAAATATTTATGGGTAATTCAGATACAATAGGAGGCAACATGAAGTCGCCGTTCCAGATTCAATATCTTGATGAATCGTTCATGAGTTTAGTTCTCGATTATCTATGCCAGTCCCCTTTCCAAACATTCCTAAACCACCCTCACAAATACCCCCCCCCACACATACACACAAACAAGAAGATATATATATATACGCTTTAGCGCCCCATGTCTGTTTGACTGTGTAGTTGTCTCAAAATAATACGAGCGAATTATTGATGCAATATGATAATATAAATGTGTATAATTTTCACGAAATACAAACCCAAGAAAGACTGTTATAATTATACTGAATGCAATTCAAAGTGATATGGCTAACATCACTGATTCTTACAATACATATGATGAAGCTAACAGCGAAATTGCAATTACCCATCTGACAAAATCCACGGTTTTGCTTCATAAATCAGAGGAAAATCGAAGTCACCAGATATATCATATCAAATGTATGACAATAACATTGTCACTAGTGTCACTGGTGTTTTCAAATAATTATCCAGTAAATATCGCAGGAATATAATAAATACAGAAATGTTATCTGAAATAAATGGTCCAATTTATAACAAATAATATTTCGTAAACAGTATCAGTTGCCAGTAAAAACCATTTATAATTATGGCAGATGGCAAAAAATTACCTAAATTGAACTTAAAACCTATGTCACTAGTTCATTGATATATACTGTATTCCTTGATAAGGCCCAAAACGGGGCACAGGTTCATATGAGTAAAGAATGAACCAGGCTAGCGAATAAATCGCATTATAGTATCCAGCTTTATTACTGGAAAGATGTATTAACAAATAAATACATAATATCCAATACCTACACTGGAAATATTATTTGTTATTGTATAGTACTTCTCGGCTATCTCACTGTCAACTTGCACTGACATGAATATCTGACACCGGAAGTAAGTTATACTCGATTGTATAACATAAAGTGAAACCATTGAACATGGAACATGGAATATGCAACGAATTTGTCACATTTTAATTCAAACGGACTAATATTAGTCTCCAACCATATTTTACGCAAATTGGCACCAGTTGAAGTAACTATATTTAAACATATTATTCTAGTAATATCGTTTAACATATTAGTTTCTTTATAAGAAATACCTGAATTAAAAACGTGTATAAAAACCTTTTAATATCATCATTTTAATATGCCCAAAACCAAATTCTATAAAGCATAATTGTGTTTTGCTTGGTACATCCCTAGCCTTACCAATGGAAATATCCCAAGGAGTGAATAACGAACCGTGTATCATTTATCAGTGAATAGCGGCTTATTTTGTTTCCAGAGTGTCAAAAAGAGAAATTAAAATCCGTGCCAAATATTACGTCAAACTTTGTTCATGCTTTGGCTCAGAATATCTAAGAAGACTCAGTTATTGCAATTGGCATTATACAATTTCGTAATTTATTGAAATATCTTCGTAATATCACATCAATGGAGTATCGAGCGAGCATAGTAAATACTACCAAATCTAGATATATAGTTTTCTATATATTTGCTGGCTTATCACCGTAACTTCTGAAAATGTGAAATTGTACCATTAGCAAAAATTCAAAAGCCATTATCCACAAGGATTACAAATATGAGACATATACCAGATATGGGTCTAGTCTACCTTATCATATCATCATCATGTAAACTATCACTGCATTTAAACTCCATCTAAACGAAGAAATAGTCATTTTACATTTTATGAATATTTCCGCTCAGACTGTAAAATAAATTCTCATATATAACGTTTTTACTAGTTTCTTATTGTTTCTTATAAACAACAACCTCGGCTATATGTTTCCAGCTTATATGTTAAGATGAAGATTAATCTTAAATGACAGAGTACAAACTGGACTTAACCGGACATGAGAAAGATATTTCTATTCCCACAAAGGTGAATTTTATATATAAATAAAGTTGTTATATAAAACACACCAACCACAGACGAAGACTGATAGATAACATTCACACACCCATGACTGTGTGTGTGTATGTGTGTGTATGTGTGCGTGTGCGTGTGCGTGTGTGTGTGTGTGTGTGTGTGTGTGATTGTGTGTGTGTGTGTGTGTGTGTGTGTGTCGTGTGTGTGTGTGTGTGTGCTGTGTGTGCGTGTGTGTGTGTGTGTGTGTGTGTGTGTGTGTGGGGTGTGCGTGTGCGTGTGGTGTGTGTGTGTGAGAGAGAGAGAGAGAGAGAGGGAGAGAGAGAAATGCATGAATGAATTTTCAAATTCGAGTTATTTTTATATTCAAACCTGTGAATATTGAATTGTTTATCATATCAGTAATTTAAGTCAGCAATTTGGCTCATTCGACTTAACTATTTCTCCAATACACATCTGAAGATGGTCCTACCTCAATATTCGTCGAGAGCCAATGATCTCCGATGTTTTCGTATTCTTCATCTTATACCAGTATTCATGACAGGATCGGGAATACATGGTGGTTGCAACTCGACCATCCATTGATTGACAGAATGATAATTGGCGCTTCGTTTTACATGACTAAGGTGTGCTGATGTTATTCCAATACTAACAAATATATTCCACGTAAGGCATGGCGTAAAATCGTTACCAAGTGAGATGACTTTCGTTCCAGTTGTAAGACACGAGTTATGCTCTTTTCAAGAGGCATTCAAAACCGGAAGCGTATCACTAAAATAGAAAGAAAGAAAGAAAAAAGAGTTTGTTTTAGAATTTAAGCAATAAATTTAGAAACATTCTTCACCGCACATAAACGAATACAGGATCAGAAAGAAACTTGATAATACCATGATCAATTCACTAACTCCTGTAGACAAATACATTATGATTTGTTGAGGAAACACATTTAAGTGTATCCTTTAAAATAGAAAAAGTAACATCAACTGTAATGGTTCTATATGCATATGATCCATCCATCCATCCCTCCATCCACCCGTTTATTTATTCATTCATCCATTCATCCATCCATCCATCCATCCATAGATACATACATCCAAACATACATACATACTTGTATATACTTCATTACTTGTTTAGATAAAATAAGCCTTTACCCAGACTTTCATGTTGTTTGATATCATAACGTGTTTCTGATTATCCCTTATACATTTAAAATAATAGTCTTTCTATGAAATCCTTCCTCATATTATGTAATGGAATGGGAATGCATAATCCCTATTTTGTGAAGACAATGACTTTTGGGAGCACTGGGCACAACGGTCTTATATGTTAGTGAGCTGCAATCGTTATAATGCTATCTAACAAACAGACAGAGTCAGTAATGCATTGAAATACACAACGAATCTAGCGCTAATCTTGTCTCTCACAAATATCAACGACTTGTGTGGAACCAGTTGTTTCATGCTTGGTGCAATTATACGAATGGACAAGTGGTGCAACCTCTACTTTCCATTCATGTTTCCTTCTTGGAACTAGAGTGCCAAGCATGTCCAGCAATGTCTTTTTCATCAGCTCAGTAATACCATTCCCCGTCGAATGGTACGGTGTTATTCTGGACTTTTCCATTCCAGATAACCGACAAAGCTCCTTTATAACTGAATTCTGGAAATTGCACCTTAGTCACTGTGGATTCTTTTAGGAAAGCCAAAATCCACTATATAGTTATAAAATACTGCATCTGCTGGAAGTCTGATTCTTGGTAGAAACAGCAACAGTGTATTTGGTGTAGTGGTCTGTGATGATCAAGATATGATGATAGCCTCTCTTTGACATCTCCAGAGTCAAGTAGTCCATATGGACTAACTCCAGAGACTGAGATGTGTCTATACTCACCAAACTAGCTCTCTTGACAGGTGTCTGCCTTTTCATGCGTCGATCGCATGACTTAATCCACTGTTCGAAGTCCGAGTTCATGCAGGTCCAATGAAAACGGTCTTTGCATTCCACATTATTCATGATAGTTTTCATCATACCGATGACATGATAAATACAACCTGTATCTATGTAAAACGCCAAAAATTGGTTAAAATCAGATTGAATTTTGCTCTTTGGTATGTTGAAAAAATTTTAATGCTTAGAAACCTTAGCGTGGAAATAATTGAAGATTATCAAGTCATCAATATTCTTTAAGCATAAGAACATAAGAACGGTATAATTTGTACAGCAGTCATAGTGCTTCAAAGGTGAATGATTTGCTAAAAGTAGAGCTGATTAGGCAGTTAGCATACTGTTCTTAGAAAGAACATAGAATAATTCCACTATGCTTACGTTACATATTGGGCCTTCCTAGTGAAGTAAGCCCAAAGCTGGTATACAGAGAATCAGAAATCGATCCAATCCGTATTAAGAAAAAGAAACGGTCAGAAATATTCCGATATCAGCTTCCAAACATATTCAGACTGGCATTGTACTCCGCATACAAGACGAAATACAAAAACATCCCGAGTCAATAACGATGCTACGTGATCAATCAAATCAGTTCGGCTCCAGAAGGAAATTAGCATGCCACCTAACACACCTGCCAGGTCTTAGACAAGCCATAAAATAGTTGACCGAGCATCCATCCCCAAAGTTGCTGACTTCGAAGAAAGCAATACACTTAATATCGACATCTACACCGATGCTAGCTCCTAAGCAAAAGGAACCAGAACCTGGGCAGGTTTCATTAATAAACGTTAACCTTGAGGGCAATGACCGAGCTGACAAACTAGCGAACGCAGCCCTGTGTCGGGAAGTCGTCGAGTATGCGGAACACACCCCTGGCACATGCTACCATCTCATCAACCAATCCCAATCAACCTAAGGAGACCACGCATCATCATTCAAACTCTGGAACCAGACTATCACGGTATGCTAATATAACATCCCTAACAATGGTTTTGCTGCATGGCGACTTAATGACTGGTGAGAGCTAATACATATCTCAGCATGAAACGTGACCGTTCTAGATTCAGTCCTTTGATGAATCGCTCAGAGCTTAAATTATAGATAAAGATTCACTGTGCCAGTGTCTTATTCAACAATGATCAAACACACACACGTATACATACACACGCATGCATACATACACGCACATTTGAAGATTGGACTGACACCGCATGACCGAGCTATATGTAATAAAGTTGAGTACCTAATAAATTTTAGTGTCTAATTCACTGTTTCAGCAGCCGAACACTCCATAACACAGATTAATCGATGAATGAATGTTCTGAATGAAAAAGATGTATTTTAGATTACTGTATCATGGTTAATAATATTCATAAATGAGTCATATGTAAACGTCATAAATTAAGCATGACTGCACTCATGGATATAATGTATTCGAAATAACACGATGCCATCTGTTAACAACTTGACCAACATGTCCTGGCAATTCCACACATTACTAGCTCTATCTGAATGTATTCTGTTAAAAGCTTTGAAGAGATAATATGGGGCTAGATTTCAAAAATGAGTCAACAATGTAACCTCTATGTCCACCACCCTAAGAACGCAATATTCGTTGATTTGCATTTCATCCGAACAATCAGATTCCACGATCATTTAAACAATTACTTCAAAGTGAATAGGAAATCGATTCATTACCTATGTCCTAAATCAAAGAATCCTGAACACTTAAATAATTCAGTGGAAACGGCAGCGCCATTTAACGTGGTCAACCACCCACGATGTTGTGAAACGAGAAATTCGTCGTCTTACGGGGTTCGAACCTGTATGATTCTACTTATATATACAGTCAGAATCCGTTAATCCGGACTTGGGTTATCCGACAAATCCACCACCTGACACATTATTGCCTGTAACGGATTTAACTCCATTATAAATCGTGTTCCGCTTTCCGACTCCGACACTTCATTTCACAGTAATGGTTCATTAACCCGCCCATGTGCCCACACGCGATAATTGCTATATCGTAACTAATTACAATCGTCCTCGACAATACATACCGGGAAACACGATTTTTCTATTGCCTGTGGCTATCTAATAGCCAATCATAACAATTCATGGCTAATTCAAAACACAAATGTGTGATCTTACCAATGAGCAGATCACGAGTTAATCTGATGGGGAGAGTGTTTCTTTATAATGTCTGTAATTAACAAATATCAAAATGATCAATGGCTTCAATGCCATTCCGTATCTCGCGCAGGGTTATTGAATATTGGTTTAATTACGGAGGCGTATTTTTATGAATTAAAAATGTGTGATAGAGACTATCAGTATGTCACGGACTCGATATTCCGATATTCTCATTTATCCGACATATTATCATGTGACAAACTTTGTCGGATTAGCGAATTCTGACTATCTATCTATCTATCTATCTACACAAACAGACACGTTTGTTGTGTGTTTATGTGTGTTTGTTTATGTATGTTTGTTTATGTGTGTCTGCTTATGTGTGTGTAAATACTTTGAACCAACGTTTGTTTGTTGTTTTGTAAGAAAACCAAGTACCTCCTTTAGCAATTATTCACGGTGAGCTTTTTAGATATATTACATGTCAAGAGTATATGCAGAATTTCTATAAGATGTATTTCTCAGAAGTCCTTAAATGTGAGTGTTATTTGCATGAAAGTGCTTACAAACCGACTCCCCGCCCGCCCCATATTGGATCTACTTCAAATAGAGCTCTCTATTTGGTGAGATACGACAGGAACTCAGATAAGGTAATTACGGTTAATTGAAAACATGTATGATATATGTAACAACCTTCACCGGATATGTGTTATTGTGTAATACAAGCAATGTGTACTGAAACAAATGATGTATGCAGATTGAACTGGGACGGGTAAAGTCTCCTGATTACTGGCTTTTCTCGGACAGGTTTAGGCGAGTCAACACGTTCTGGCTTATTCTTAATGGCCTCAGTCTTAGGTTAAGAGCAGTTAATATGGACCTAGTTCATCTACTGGTTGGATTTGAAAATATCACGCTTTGTAGTTGAGTATATGTGTACGAACTTGAATAAGTCTTGCTTTCTATCATTATGCTGTATGTCAGACTTCCAACATTTGTGTCAAGACAGCACTGATTCAAGCTATTCACCGGAGTCCGAGTACGAAAGCTTTGCCGTAAATTGGAGGCAAGGCCGCGGCTAAAATGATGTCTGTGGTGCGGTGTAAATGTGGGAGATGTTTAGTACCAAAATCAGATGCTGAATATTTTTGTTGCAAAGATCATGAACTTTTAGCAGACAGGTCCAAGACATTTATTTGTGCGACTGATTTCTTCTCTAATTTAGAAGCTTATGTCTCACACAAACCATCGCTGGAGATGGTATACATAGACGGGATGATCAAGCGATATTCAAAGGGTCCCGCTGCCGAAGAGCTGTCAAATCGATAAAAAAAAGATTATGTTTGATCGATAATATGCATAAAACTATAAACAAAAAGATTAATATTCATGCACGCAAAGCGCACTCTAGACATATCTTGTCTTTTCTTATAAAATACCACTTATTTAATTCATCTGTATGGTAGTGAATATAAAACATAGCTCAACAACTGGAATAGAAATATATTTTAATATTTGATTGAAAATGAGAATTAAGTGTACCCATAATACGGCAATTAAAACTGTCCAAATTTAGTTTCAATGTTTAACTGGGTCACAGCACTCTCAATTTGGAGGATGTGTAAGAATTGGATTATAATACGGATAGCCAGTCTCCGTAATACAGTTATACATGTGATTTTAAGGTCAATAAATGGCTAAATAACCCGTCGTGTAATGATACCAATAAACAACTTATCTATTTACCTATCAGAACAGTATACTGACAAACTAGCGTTCCTAAACTGCAAACAATCCAACATGTTCCTTGTGAATGAGTGATTTATTTGAGTGAATATCAGTGATGTACAATAATAATAATAATAATAATAATAATAATAATAATAATAATAATAATAATAATAATAATAATAATAATAATAATAATATATAATAATAATAATAATAATAATGTGCCATATCGTTAATAGATTTATAAGCTATTAATAAAATCTTGAAATACATATACTGTCTAATAGTTAGCCAATATAGTTTTTGAAGAATTGGGGTTATATGATGATATGTTCAAGTAATTGCCACTATGCAAGATGAAATATTCTGAACTAGCCGAAGGCAATTGATAATATAATCATAAATACCATATAACAGGTGTTACAACAGTCTATACGAGATATGAACTGCCCTATTACAAGTGCTTCTTGTGTCAAATTTTTTTATTAAAGAGTAAATGCTCATAAGATGATAGTAGGTAGTTCTGCATACTGATGTGACATGTTCATGCATGTTAATACATAGTGCAAAAATACCCCCTAGAAATGTGACATAAAATACCATGAACAGACACTCTGGGAGCGTTGTCAAATAAATAAGTTCTTTACCTAACAGATCGAACATGTCTTTAACCTAGAGAAGAGTACATTATGGTCAACTGTATCAAAGGCAGCAGACAAGTCCAGAAGAACAAGTATTACTGGCTTATATTTATCAATTGACATCAAACTATCATTTGTTACCCGAACCAAGGCTGTTTCAGTGCTGTGAACACTTTAATAGGCACACTGTAGTGGTTCATTAAGGTGATTATGGATTAAATATTTGTTTAGATGGAAAGCAACTATCCTTTTATAACTTCAGATACAAATATTATATTCAAACAAGGTTAGTAATTAATTAAATTAATCCAGTCTGTATTGGGTTTTACAATGACAGCTTTCACGGATCTTGGGAAAACACCCAGAAATAAATAATTATTAACTATATTTATAATCGGATTTATCAGAACAACTACACAATCTTTCACAAGCCATGTAGGAATAGGGTCAACTGCACAGAAAGCATCAGATGACCTTTTCAGCAACTGCCTGATATAAATCTCTGTAAAGGCTCAAATGTATCCATCATGGACATGCAGGAATTTTCAACCAATGGCTTAATCTGTGATAAGGTCCATGTATATTTAATATACTTTGACAGAAGAAGTTATTAAAACAATGGGCCATTTCTTTATTTGAATTGGTGATATATGAAAGGACAGTCTGACCTTTGTGTAATATTTTGTTCGCAACACTGAAAACAGTCCTTTGATTTCCCTTGGATGCTTTGATATTTGTATTATAATATTCAGATTTAGCAGAGACAATATAGCAATCTGACACAAACTGTTGTTAAGATGTTTTACAAGAGCATAAAAATCGCATTATTTAAAGCAACATTTTGAGATTATTACATTTCAATCTTTATCCTGGAGTTGTTATCATTTAAAGGTTAAATAAATTCAAACCGTTATTTAAAACGGAGCAGAAACACTGTTGATAGTTTGTCTAGTGGTAAATAGAATGTTTGGAACCAATACATAATGTATTACAGTGTGGAAACTCGAAGGGCAAGACATCACATGGTTATACTTAATCTCTTATACAACAGCCGCTGATGATATTTGGCTATTATCTGGGCAACAAACGTTCTCAGGAATTATAGGTTATTATCCATCAATCTGGCTTAAAATCGGTTTGTTCTCAAATATTTACTTTTTTGTCCTATTCAGTGCCCTTTTAAAAACTTCTCGTTATAACATTTTTTCAGTATGGTGGATAATTGGTGGGTCTCAGACGCAAAGGCAATTTGGTAGTTCGATCCTGCTCTGTGGAAAGGGTCTAGGATTTATTTTAAAAACACCTTGTGGGAATTAATGCATTAAGCATTGGCCCCAATTGGCTCCGAAATTTCTATTTATAAACGATTGTCTTCAATCAGACGGAATTATTAACATTTGCATATACGGAATTAATTGTATTTGTGCTCAATGTGATAGGTACGAACCATTTCAATTAAATTCATTTCAAATTATTTATTTAAACATCCATAATACATCATTTTGATATCCCTCCTTAAGATAACATTTAAAAGCATTCATGACAAATATAAAAATAAAACGATGTGGCATAGACATAATTATATCCATATAAGTTTAATTTTGAAATGATTGATTATTGTAGTAATAATGGTCGATTGCAATAACTGGGTCTCCTTAGATATTCTGAGCCACAACATGAACAAAGTTTGGCGTAATATTTCGCACGGATTCTAATTTCCCCTTTTGACACACTAGAAACAAAGTAAGCCGCTGTTCATTGATCAGGTTTCGTTGACGCTTAATAAGTTATTCTAAATGTACACTGGAATGAAGAAATTAATTCCGAATAGTTACGGGGAAAATGCTAAAAGATAGATAGTTCGTTATAAATAATTTAGAATAATGCATTGGCAAAGCTTCAGATATACAAGCTAAACACATGTATGCTTTATTGAACCATTGTCAGGTTATGCGATATTAAAATTTTGATATTTCAAAGGTTTTTATACACTTTTTAATTAATATATTTCTTACAAAAGAAATAATATGTTGTACGGTATTTCTAGAATAATAGGTTTAAATAGAAATACTTCAACTGGTGCCAATTTACCAAAAATATGGTAAGAGACTGATGTTAGTGCATTTCAACTAAAACGTGGAACATTTGTTGCAAATTTGTTTTATCATAATATACTTAACCAAGAATTGGACAAGATTAATGTTACTAAAAAACTGACTGGTGTCAAATATGGCATAACCCAGAATAAGTTAGATAGAGAATAAATCAAAGATATAATGTTTAACCGGTGTTGCCATTTAAGCTGTATGTCTTTATCGTAGTATTATTACAAGTCAAATTCAAAGTCAAATATTTTTTTATTATTCTGACAAGTGCATACAGAGATCATCATGATAACAAAACAAGTAATAACATACACGTAGCCTTACAGTCTTATTGATCAGTTACATATATCTGAGCTCGAGAATAAGTAGAAATTTTCTGTTCGATAATTTAAGCATACACACATAAAATGAATTTCATCCTCAACAAAACCTTCCTCACTAATTCTAAATAATCTATCTTCCAATCTAGTTTTATTAAAGCGGCCAAGTTCTACATTCAGTTGGAGTAAACCACATCTCAATTTGGCAATTAGGGATCGTTCAAATTTGTTACTTACTAGATTTATATAAGGTTGCATTTCATAATTTGATTTAAAATGCACATATTGTCTCAGTTTGGGTTTATGTATTAAATAATTTTTTCAGCTGGTCCTGAAAAGTAAGTTCTAAAACCAGTGTAAATTTATTTCTAGGAAAAAAATTAATGATATCTCTGACTGAAATTGATTTTAACAAATAACAATGACATTTTGACTAATTTGAGAAACCTTTTCCTGTGACCTTTTCCCGTGACGTTATTATACGATCGAAGATTTATTATTAAAGCGCCTATTTTTCTAGTTAAACATAATTTAATTTGACAGATTTACAACATTAATACCAAATAGTGTAACTTCGTCATGATTAAGAGATCGGCCCATTTAGCCTACCATGTGCACAAAATTGGCCGTAAAACACCAATCATCATGATTGACAGAAAAATGAATGTTTTAGAAGAAACAAAACGTCAGAGTGACGTCAGGGTACGGTTATTATCCAAAGTTTCTTTTGTAATAGATGCTGCAATAGCCTCTTGTGTCCAAGTTAACTTATTCCTAATGAAATTTTCAAGCAATATAACTATTTTATATTAATCTATATAACGGGTTATATCGTCGATGTAACCTTTAACTAATGTTATAATATACCGTAGAGGTAAATAAAGAATCAATTAGAAATTGAATAGAAAACTGGTATAATAGGGTAATCTCGGGAAGAAGCAATAGGACATTCACCAGTTCACGCATTCGTGAATAAAGCAAGATGTCACTTATTCCAGAAAAAAACATGATTTACTTAGGCCTACTCAAAGCTTTTATGGCTGTGTATTGTAGACAGCACTAAACTATTAAACTAGTCTAAGAGGTGTTCCATCAAGGACGGCACGTTCCTGTATACTGTATAGGCCACATACCAGAGAGTCCCCCTTACATTCACCGGACTCCCCTGTACCGAAGAGGGAAATATTCAGGCCCAGTATGTTGACTTATCAATTAAGCTTATACCAACAAAAACAAATACACGCCAATCCAGCTCTTGCTGTAGACCGGGGCCGGGTGTCAGCGACACAGGTGACTGCTCTAGTTCCACGTCAGCACTTGCTGCAGCTAATCTTCCACAATCATTACTGTCGTGAGTAGTCGCTTGAAAACAAAGCTGTGGCAATACGTGATGTTTTTCAAAGATGACGTCACACGATAATCCCTAGCGAGTGTGGTATACACTAGCAATGGCTCGTAAAAGTTCGGAAATTTAGGATTTAGGGAACATTTTAATTGGAATATGATAGCTGGTGGTTAGAACTGTTTTGAGTGTGGTCGTGCATCTGATAGGGAATAAAATAATTGTTTGTTACGTTATATTTACTTAAAAATGTGAAATTTCTTATCCCGTCACCTTTAATAACAATTACTTTGATTATTTGTAGCAAGAAATATCCATCATGACGTACTATAAAACTAATTGCAGAAAATATGATCTATGAAGAGCCGTTATGATATGATCACAAGCACAGAGCCATAGATGGAGCTGATTTGGCGGAATGTATTTTCTCATATTTTAAATAGTTTATCTTGTCAAATACAACGTCTTTATTAAAATGCGGTTATTATTTATTTTTAAAAATTTAATCCAGTATTCAGAAGTTACTTGGTTCCACAAATATATGGAACTCTGTAATTATGAAGACGCATACGTAAATAAGTATTTCATTGTAGCGAACTTAGTTTGAGTTTTCATGACAGTATTATTTTATTTTTGATCTTAAATTGTTAGAATATATTTGATTTTATGGGGTTTTTGCACTGCGTCTTCAAGGTAATTTTTTATAACATTTAACTAGAAAACAAATTTCCAACAATATTGAAGTATTTTGCAGATATTTGGCAAAACGTAACTTAGCATCAAATTCAGATTGGATGGGACGACGATGCATTTTTAAATCATTTGTGGAAAAAATATAAACTTTAACAAGTATTGAAGTAAACCGGTTTTAATTTTTAGATGTAGAAAACATTGGAACTTAGGCCAATATATTTGTATTCGCATATGCGCATTTGCTAGCATAATATAGTTATTCTCAATGGGTTTAAAACATCTTATTTCGATACTGAATGGAATCAACAACACGGAAGTGGCTTAGGTACCACAAACGCCTAAAAAGGTGTATATCAGAGAAGTATTCACAAAATAAACTTGGTGTAGCCCAGAGAGGGGAAGAAAAATATACAGGGTACCTTCTGTTGTATGGGGGGGGGTAAACCCCTCAGACAGAGAGGGGAAGAAATATACTAGGTATAGCCTCTTTGGGGGGGGGGGTCAAAATCAGTGTCCATATTTATGACGTTATTTACTGTCCTGCACATATTATATGTTCTGTATAATGTTGTTTTGATATACAATGCAAATTATAATTAGATATGATCCACGAGGCGTGAGCATTTCAAAATGACGGTCAGCCGACCTTACCATAACACACTTGCTATACTGGCCTTGGACTGTTCTAGTTGGGATCGATGCGTGATTTAACTTCAACCGATGTTTGCGAAAAACGTCAGACCAGGTCCAGTAACATTTCAGCTGGGTGGGTAATAAAATTAGCATAATATGATTAAAATATATTGATTACTGGCCCAGTGTCCAGTAAACCTTTCAGTAACTGATTGGCCCAACAATATGTCCTACTAGCCCAACAAATAGTTTTACTAGGACCCATCGGGTGTGGCTAGAGTTCATGTCAACATAAATCAGATGTGGCCCAATATTACAAAACAATGTTCGTTTATATATATATATATATATATATATATATATATATATATATATATATATATATATATATATATAATGTTGACCGTGCTGGTATCACTAGGTTGTAGCATTAAATGGGAATGAAGGGTCATGTTCGTATTATGCCAAAAATTCAATCCGACAGGCACCTCGACTCCTATTCGTGTGACTTGGATTAACACACGAGAATCCCCTAAGTCAAGTCTGCGACCAACAGTAGAGTTTCATTCCTCACACAAGCGGGGATTGAGATCTGAATCTCGAGTTGGGTATGTCTAGAGTTAATGTCAACGTAAATCGAACGAATCCAAGAACCGCAGGCTTGATGTACCTAATATTAATATAAATACTCAACTGTTACATTGTGACATCTGCTATGAACCACTGCTTTAATTGCTGAATTTTGTTTAAATCAGGAAGTCATCATAAAACCTTTGAAAAACCATAAAACGTAGTAATTGTGACCACGTAATTGATATCCTATAATTAATATATATGATCCGAATGCCATTCAATGGCAGATTTGAAAATATTAAAGCCGTGTGAGGGCTGGATGCTGTAGTTACTTTCTTGATGTGACTAAATTGTTCGAATTTCTGTACGTTTCTTTCACCGTGAAATTGCTGAAATGCTAAAGCTGTTCTCTGTTGCCAAAACAAAATCTTATCTAAGTTTGTAACTTAAGTGGAACATGTAATATTTTTCGAAAATTATAAATCTGTCTTCATTTTGGCATGAACATTCTATTTGGCAAAAACTGAAGGTGGAAGAACATTCAACAGTAATATGAACACAAAGTGTCCGATATTGTAAAATATATGTTCCATAAGATAACTTATTAATATCAAGATTCATGAATTATAATAATCATATACAATATAGTATTACATCACCATCTTTACTATTCATTTCAGAATGTGATGAATAGAGACGAATACATACGAATAGAACCAATTTCGGAATTAATGTAGCTGAAATACTGATATAGGAAAAGAAGAAACGTTAAAATAATTTTATGTGTTGTTCATCTGGAATTGTTAATGCCGTCAAAATATGCTTCTGGAATGTTATATAAACGCGTCCTGTTGACGTTAAAAAACGTTACAGTGACGTTAAAAAACTTTACAGTGATGTTAAAAAACGTTACAGTGACGTTAAAAGAAAACGTCAAATAACGTCAAAATACGTCTCTAGAACCTTATAAAATAACGTTAAATAATGTCTTTTAGTCTAGACAAAATAACGTTTATATGACGTTATAAAATACCTTTATTATAACATTTTATAACGTAGAATGACGTCACGATGCCGTTATTTTGTTAGCAGGGCGATGTCATAAGTAGCAGATATATCCAAAAAGAAACGGAAGCTAGTAGGCTTACTGATTTGACCCCACAATATCATTTTATCATTCCTCCAAAAAACTGTTTCAATGCAGTGACTACTTTTGTACAAATACTTGCATGATTCATCAAAATATTTATTTAAACATTATTTGTTTAGAAGAACAAAAATTACTCTTGCTATAGTTTTATGCTATCATTATGAATATTAAACATCCTTGTAATTCTTTAGACTTGGTTGATTCTTATTGTAGATACTATCTGACTAAACGCGAAGGCATGGGATTAGTTCCACAGAAGACCATAAAGGTCTTCCTGGGACGACGACTAGATCAATAGCGAGAACGATAGATGACGATTGGTGTTTTACAGCCACTTGTGTGCACAAGGTAGGCTAAATGGGCCGAGCGACCTCCAGAGGTAATGGAGTGAAGTCAAAGATGAAACACTCTTCAGGTATGCCCACGCCGAGATTCGAATACGGGTGGTAGTGATCTGTGATCCAATACGCTACCATTAGAGCACGGAAGTATCCTAGCGAGAACTATAGAAATACCATATCGTTCTAATCGGGAGTGGCATGTAACGAAGTAAAAGTACTTCGTTACTTTACTTCAGTAGTTTTATCAAGTAAATAAAAGTAACGAGGTAAAATATTCAACTAACTACTTTTTACTTCGTTACTTTCAGTTACTTCGTGATATTTTCGTTACTCTTTAGTTATAAATTAAGTCGGCTGATGGCGCTCCATCCGGGATATTTCATTTTAATCGCCAGGTGAATCCATTAGGCATATGATTGATGATTGACTAATGTTTTAAGGCCACTTTTATGCACATGTTAGGCTAAATGGGTCGAGCGATCTCCAAATGAAGTCAAAAATTAAACACCCTTCAGATATGCCCACGCCGAGATTAGAACTAAGGCGATACCGTAGTGATCTGTGGTCCAACGCGATACCAAATAGATCACAGAGGCGCCCATCCATTTGGCAGGACAATGGTTATTAATACTGTCCTACCACGAGCGTATTCGCGTTCCGGATTTAGTCCAATCAGTTTGAATTCTATAGCGATTATGGCGGACGTGAATGTGGAGAACAAAGTAGAAAGGGGAAATGGATCCGAGTAAACAGCCGTGGCCAAATCTGTCGACGATGTTTCGATTATTGTCGAGGAAGAGCTTGGGGTTCACCAAGCGGTGCCTGACTGCAATGCAGGAGGCAGCATCAGCTGACCATGCATCAGACCATTTGTATGAAGATGACAAAGCGCGACAATTCAACAGCTCTAACGCAGCTTAATGAGTATCTGCCGAGTTCATCTACAGAGACGATGATAGTCCCGACGTGGCCACTTGTAAGGCTGCTGTTCTTCGAAACAAACACACCCCTGCCAGCAAGCGCCCGTTCAATGCAGCTGGGCATATCTTCACCCCAATGAGGGCTCGCATTGGCGACATCAACTTCGAAAATCAGCTTTTGCTGAAGTTGAACAAGGACTTTCTTTATTCAGTGAACTCAAGATGGCAGCACATGTGCACGTCTGTGAATTTTCTTATATATATATATATATATATATATATATATATATATATATATATCTTGTATGAATTTGATTATTAGTTTTTGTGTTTTATCTTCTACTTCTACTTTTACTTCAAAATTCGTGAACCAGGACTATATTTTTGTAGGAAATGCGTGTATCACGACATACATAAATATGCCTCTCTCTCTTTATGAATGGTATGTAGTTTGTACGTTGTGTACAATATGACTTTCACATTGAATAAAATAATGAATAAAATAAATAAATGTAAATTAATCTTTGCCAATGACAATAATTACGTAAGTTATTGTTAATAATTTAAAACAATATGATGTATCATGTTATCTTCAGCTCAATTATCTGTGATGTATAGGAAAGATGCTTCTTCCGGCAAACTTTATTTCCTAGTTTTCAATTTAAATAAATAATTTTGCTCCTGAAATTGACTTTTATTATTTGATTTATTTTTTATAATATCAAGAAGGGTAAATTTAGATATTCATTATTTATCTTCGCTATTTTTTCACTTTAAGTTATACAATCGAGTATAACTTACTTCCGGTATCAGATATTCATGTCAGTGCATGTTGACAGTGAGATAGCCGAGAAGCAATAAACAACAGGAAATTATTTTTCAGTCGTAAGTATTGGATATTATGTGTTTGTTGGTTAATACATCTTAGCAGTAATAAAACTGAATACTATACGGCGATTTATTCGCTAGCCTGGTTCATTCTTTACTCATATGAACATGTATCTCGTTCGGGGACTAATCGAGGAATAAATTATATATAAACGAACCAGTGATATAGGTGCTAAGTCTAATTTAGGTAATTATTGTCTTCTAACATAATCATCAATCGTTTTACTGGCAACTGATACTGTTTCCGAGATGTTATTTGTTCTAAATTTATCGTTTATTTCAGATTAAATTTATGTTTTTATTATATTCCTGCGATATTTACTGGATATGTATTTGAAAACACCAGTGACACTAGTGACAATGTTATTGTCATACATTTGATATGATATATCTGGTGACTTATTATTTCTTTGATTTATGAAGCAAACCGTGGAATAATAATTTACTGGAATTTCTTTTGTCAGATGTGTAATTGCATTTCGATGTTTAGCTTCATCTTAGGTATTGTAAGAGTCAGTGATGTTAGGCATATCACTTTGAATTGCAATCACTATAATTATGATTGTTTTTGTTGGGTTTGTATTTCGTGAAAATTAGACATATTTATTTTATCATATTGCATCAAGAATCCACTCGTATTATTATGAGAGACAACTCCACAGTCAAACAGACAAGGGTGCACTAGAACGTATGTGTGTGCATATATATATATATGTGTGTGTGTGTGTGTGTGTGTGTGCATAATATCCGAAATAATGTTTTAATTCCTATGTTTGGAGGCTCAAATTTAAGAATAGGATTTAGGAATTCATCAGGGGAGATAACAAATCAGTAAACCAGAAATTGTGGAAGACAGTTCTATTTAGGAGGATGTTATCAAGATCTGTTATAAATGAATCTGTGTTTCTGTACTAATTGGCGGTATGGAATGGCGATGGTTTACTGAAGTTGTTCTATACATTTTAGTTGTTCTGTAATATTGGTAAAGCCACGATGTTTTATGGGGATTATTATTTATTTAATATATTATTAGTAGTATTTATTTAATATATTATTAGTATTTATTTAATATATTATTAGTATTTATTTAATGTTTTATTGAGTTAGTATGTTAGTTTCGTTATTGAAATCTAAAGAGAAGGTTTTAGAGCAACCGCAATTAATAGAATTAATAATTAAGATACTACTACTACTACTAATAAATAATAGTAACACATATAAGCGCATTTTAAAGGGTGTTCGTTCAATGTGTGTGCGTGCGTGTGCGTGCGTGCGTGCGTGAACTAACAAGAGAGAATGCCGATACGAAAGAAGACAGTGCAGTAGTAATATAATAAATAGAGTAAGATTGTTGTATTTAGAGTAAACATCCAACATCCGGGTACTCGACTGACAGTTGGGGGGGGGCGTCAACGAATCGGTGTCATCCAGGCACCAGAAAAACAAGGTCCTTCAGTGGGCGTGTACAATATCGACCGTCTTATCGATCGAACCATAACAGTGAGCTCCGGTGGCCTAGCGGTTAAGCACCCAGCACTCGGTGTTAAGGGTTGCAGGTTCGATTCCAGCATGAGGTCGAAACTTTTTCAGCTATTAAATTCTCGGCTCACTATATCGTGGGTGGTTGACGACGTTAAATGGCGCTGCCGTCTCCACTGAATTATTAAAATTAAGGCGGACGTTAAAGACCACCCTCAGTGTATTTCGGCTCCATCTTTCCATACTGCTCCCCTGTGAGTGGTGGGGGAGGAGTTTTCTCAACCACTCCGACATAGAGGCTGTGGTGAATCAGCGACAGTCTGGGGATTCTCTCCGAGAAACGAACGAACCAATCGACCCACAATAACCGGCTTGCCATACTTCATCTGATATACGCTGGGCAAAAGGACGTGGTGTTGTCGGATTGTTCTAAATGAGTTGATATCTATACCTAGTATATTCATTGTATTTTTGTTATTATAATTAATTAGTACAGTAATTATCATGTATATAACCTCATATATATATATATATATATATATATAAAGAAAATGGTGTAAAGCGTTTCTGTCCATTTTCAGAGTGTCATTCTCTTCGGGGTCAAGGATGGACGGAAAGGAGGATGACGAGGCACTGCGTGAACCTAAGCGGATGTTGGATTTGCCAACAAATATGGCGCCTTCAGAATACGTACAAGATTTCCGTACGGGATCTATTATGGCACGTTACGGGAGCACGGACACGGCTTAGGCCGATTGTAGACAGTTCTGACGTTCTAGGGTACCCAGCCCGATCATTAAACTGTCCCCGTGGTCGGCAATCAACACTGTGTGGGTAAACAATCGTCAGCCCCCGGCACTCATCCGACATTGATTGTTGGATAAGATGACGTTATGACGGTGAGTGCACCAGCTGGTGATAATTACGTCACGGGCAGTCTCTTGACAGCTGGACCTGTGTCAAAATGGCCGGCTTAAAGAGCGGACGCTTGGACACGGTGTAGAGAAACGGCAGGTATTCATATATATTTGATCACGATCTCTCCTTCTATCTATCTATATCTCTGAGGGTGGATTGGTGAGAGGAACGGTGTTCTCATATTTATGTATATAGCCTTTTTTATTTATCAGTACGCATGAGAACATGTTAATTGATATGTAAACGTGAACCATCTGGTACGTGTGCCCGTATGTGCATATATATATATATATATATATATTTAGAGAGAGAGTTTGTGCACGCGTATATATACACACCTATGCGTGTATGTATGTGTGTTAGGACATACACACACACGCACACGTACACACACACACACACACACGCACATAATGGCATAGGCTCATAACATAAACACCTGAACATCCATTACTACCTATACTTAAATAAATCTATATATAAATAAATCTATACATACTTATCCGAAGCACACCAAAAGCCAACACCTCCACAAATGTATACGTGTACACACATATATATATATATATATATATATATGTGTGTGTGTGTGTGTGTGTGAACATTTCAAAATCACATATGGTGACGTCATCTTCACTCTGAGTTCGAATAACTCAAGATCTGGTTATTTGACAAATAACTGTATTATTATTATTATTAGTAGTAGTAGTAGTAGTGGTAGCATAAGAATAGTACTTGTAGTATTAATATTAGTAGCAATAGTAGTGGTAGTAGTACTAAAATAGTAGTAGTAGTAGTAGTAGTAGCACCACCAGCAGAAAAACTAGGTGATTAAAATAATAATAATAATTACTATTATTATTATTATTATTATGAAAAGAAACGCAATAACCTAAAACATTAGCAGTAATAGGCTTATGGTAGAAATACATGCATTAGTAGTAGAAATTGTAATAATTAAAACTTCTGTTGTTTTTAGTGGTTTTTGTTGTTGTTGTTGTCGTAGCAACAGCCACAATCTTAAGAACACCGGATATTCTTCCAGATACTGTCTGCTCAGTATTGGTCAACACAAAAAGAACACGGCTCTTGGACGACCTTTGGTGTATTGGTTGCACCGGACTACGGATGGCGTTGATGAGTTGCGTGGGCACCAAGGCCCACGATGCGCTGTCGCAGGCACTGGAGGATGCTGTCAAGGAGAACTCGCTGACGCGTCTCAGTCACGTGCTACAGGATGGACGAATCGGAAGCGAGGAGATCAACAGGAGGAATCTGCTCCACCAAGCCGCTTGGCTCGGCTATCCAACCTGCGTCAAGCTACTTCTAGAGCAGGTACGCTGATGCATTTGTTGTCTATGTAGTCTCTCTGGTGCTAAAGTGATGGCTATATTATTTTATAGATAATAAATTAACAAGAAGGAATTGAGTGGATGAAAAGATGACGTTTTAGGTGTTTGTTTGTTTTGTTTTGTCATTACTTCAGGATACAAATAGGTATTGTTCTGTTAATTTCTCAAGTAGCCTCTATCGCATTTTAAATAAGAAATACTGAAGTATAATAATGTCCGGAATAGCAGAACCCCTTCCTATAGAGAACTAGCTATTAAAGTGAATAGATAAATAATGACAGTAGAATGCTGATGTCGGGATTCCATGTGTTACTATAACTTGCATTCTCTATTTATGTCTGTCTGATAAAGTTCTCCATTCGTTTAGATTAATTAGCGTCAAAATCGCCAAATTCATGTTTCCAGGGCGCCGATCCCGATCTGAGGCACAAGAAGAATGGCTGCACGCCCCTTCATCTGGCGCACTTCTGCACCATCGAGGACACGAACGCCGAAGAAACGATCCGAGCGCTCCTGGCGGCCGGAGCCGGCGTCAACGACTGCGGTGGACCGAAGTGTGGCCGATATCCGATCTACCACGCCATCCAACACCAACGGGTGGACTCGGTGCAAATCCTCCTCGAGATGGGATCCAGGGTGACGCTGGAGGCGGTGCTCATTGCGATCGACGTCTCGAATCCGCAGATTCTGGAGATGCTGTTGCTGTCCGGGGCCGAATGCTCCCGACTGATGGAGGAGACGTTGTACTGGGGTGAGGCGCTGCATAGGGTGCTCTACATGCCGCTGAAATGTCCGAAGGAGTGCTATAAACAGTTACTCCAGCTGATGGTTCAGTCGACGGTCTGTCGGCCGATCCTGGGCCTCACCTGCAACAAGGTTCCGGGTCGGCAGGCGGCCAACTATCACCTGATAATCGAGCGAGATTTGAAGAATCTGGCCAAGGATTCGGTCGACCTCACCCGCTATCTCTACGTCTATCTCGTACGCAATGGACTCCGGCCAACAGAAGCGCTGCGGAATTATGGGAAGGCGCTCGACGAACCCGATTGGATGGAATCGTATCTGACGTCACCGACTTCGCTGAAGGACCTCTGCGTACGCGTCGTCCGTTCGCATCTACTGCTCAGCGGAAACATCAAGTACGGCGTCAGGAAGCTGAGGCTACCAGCCTATATAGAATCACATGTTCTCTTTACGAATCCGTTTTAGTGGGATCCTCGTAACAACTACAGTACCAACTTTGTTATGTTTATAATTATCTGACAAACAGAAGGGAGTCTTACACCCATCCAGTGTCTCATTTATCTATCCATGTCATTTGATGTTACCGGTTTATAACTGTCACTTGCTTATTCCGGGTATCCAATGTTAAAGCGTGGCCAGACATAGAGGTACTTCAAAAAGAGTCAAAATAAATATTTAAGTGCAGCTCCGTGACCCAGCTGGTAGCGCATTTAGCCACGGATCTCTAGAACCGAGTTCAAACCTCGTCCGAACAATGTCTAAAGGGTGTTTCATCTTACACTTTGCTCCATTATCTGGTCTGATTATGGAATGAATCTATCAATTTATAACGTCCATCATTTAAACATTCAACGACAGAATCGCCTTAGGCTAGTAATATCGATGCATCCACCTGAAAGGTTATCAACCGAGGTCGCACCTTACTCACCGCAAATGATTTGATTTTTTCTTTCGTTTCATGATCTATGATGATGAAACAGAGATAACACACTAACGTGCGAGGACTTATTTCCAGTGTGCTCCCTTTTATTGAGTGGTTGTATATGTCCCCCCCCATCACCACTCAGAGGGGATCAGTACGGAAAGATGGAGCTGAAATACCCCAAGGTTAGTCACTAATACACTGAGGGTGGTCACTGCCAGAGTGTATTACGCCATTAGAGGGCCTTTAACACCCCCTTTTTAAAATTAATTCAGTGGAGCCAGCAGAGCCATTTAACGTAGTCAGCCAACCATGATGTTGTGAGCCGATAAATTAATTCCTGGAAAAGTTTCGACCTCTTGATGGGATCGAACCTGTGACCCGTAGCATAAAGTGCAAGGTGCTTAACCGCTAGACCACTGAAGGTCTATACATATGTGCCGTTCAATGTACCAACTGATAACGCGAGAAATGCTGCGGCTGGTAGGGTATTGCGCTACAGATATCTAAGTAATCGGACCGAATGCTAGTCGTACTTTTTCCCATCGGATGTTTCCCCCATCAGTACGATGACTCGACCTAATTATCTAATTTCTTTAGGTGGCAGCACCTGGGTTATAGGTATCAGGTTAGACCATGGATGAGGCTAAACAGACCAAAATTTCGCTCAGTAGGAACGATATCGGGTCAAGTTGTTAGTTCAACTTTTAGCAATAAGGCGCCGATTAGACAAGTGACCCAATTAGGTCAATTCCTGGCTACCTTTTGTTTATTTTTCTGAAGAAGGAAAAAAGAAATCAAACAAAATAGTAATTAATTCATTCGTCCATCTACATCATTGTCTATACAGGTATTGCTCTAACTGTATTTAGTCCATTAAAAAACCTCGTTTAAAGAGTACGAAACAATAGCCTGCCGTTCGTTCTATATCTTGGCGTATTCGGCTTACTTATCACAAATTCCAACGGTGCCATGGTTACATCGCTCGGTTGCAAATCTCCAAGCTCTGGGTTACAATCCAGCCTATGCCCGTGTTTGGGGGATTTGTTTCATTCGGCCGGCATCCCTCGGTCGTATGTTTCAAGTGTTGACCAGCGCCGAGGCCAAGGAACTTAACCGAACTCGAGCATCAAACGGTACGCAACTGGAGAAAATCTTTTCCCCTTCCCGACGGCTGGCCATCATTCCGGTATTCCCTTGGCTCTATCTTGAAGGATCGCGTCATTCTTTTGTAGATTACTAGTGAAATCAACCATAAATCCATGTCGGTGTAAAGTAAGAAGGTACGTCGACGTTACTCGCCAGTAAGTTCCTGTCGATGATATTCCCGTCTACGGCCCGAATACGTCAAGAGTCACACGATACGAACGTGATACGCACGTGGTCTAGTTGTCAGGTCTGAGAATATTCCGCGACTCGGCGGATTTCGGAGTTCCTCCGACGAAGATTATCATCCTCGTGATTCCTGAAAATCTGTTGAGAAAAGCAAGTCAAACTAATGGTGTGGTGGAACAAAGAGGAGTGCATTACCTTTAAACTTCCATCCCCCACAATGGCTTCGCGATTGTTTTCGGAATTTTGGGGAATCATACATTCTCAGGCTTGAGATGTTAGTGTCGCTTGGTATCACACACACACACACACAAAAATGAGGAAATCCTCACCAATACGCGCATACATAGGTGCACGTACCTGCACTCGTGCTCATTCGTATAGGCGTACTCTCGCTCGTGCTCATCCTGGTGTTCTGTGTATGATCGAAACCTGCAGTTTGTGTTTGCATATCAATTGACATGTCCCCCGTCTGCATTTATTAGTAAAGTATTGTATTTATATAAATACCAAATTATTAGCGCGATATGAACATTAGTATATTTTTGTATATTGCGTATATTTATATATTACTTAACTGACGTCTGTTTTTATTAACATTGTACATTTCAACGATTTTAACATTTACCTAGAATTGCTTTATGAACATAAATATATCAAGCTGGATAGAAACGCTTGTCACTGAAACATTGACTGTTTTGTTTTTCAAGAACCCGTAGCTATAGTTTTATCAATTTAAAAAATAGGTTAAACGTACTGCGTTTAATACATCATCAATGTATACACGTCTTATCGTGATTGATAGGCTGGCATGGTTTAATTTTGTTCTGGCTGTCTGTACTGCAGTAAATTGTTAGGATCGAAAAATAAACTGGATATAAGAATATCGGGATTTCGTTATGTGTTATACGGGTATCCGTGTACAGTGAATTAACGATGTGAGGGATGAGATAAACGATTACATTTGCTGGTTGACAGACATAAACACATTTAATTAGCGAGTATATTTGTCATCAGAAACCACTTCACTTCGCATGATTCATAAAGTATAGGACAAAGAAATGATCTTTTAGCTATTTCTATGTCTTGTGGGTTTTGGGCTAAATTAGAATTGTCACCAGCAATGCAATATAATTTTGACTAGAACATTATGGCGGTATGTGTGTGTGTGTGTGGGGGGGGGGCGATTTCGCGCATTTCTATACCTAGCTAAATATTTTTGAAAACATATAATCAAGGATGAGAACTGAGAAGATTTTAAAAACTGGGAGAATGGCTTGACGACGATTCAAAATCAAATGGGTGTATTGCGGCTAACAACCAATGAGAGGACGTGTTTAAAAGATACCTCGATTGGTGTTTTGTTCACATATTTGAGATGTCAAACCGGCGAATGTGTAAAAATAAAGCGTTGTTTCGTCATATGTGGTAAGAATTTCTAAGACCAACATCCCCCCTCCTATATATTTCTCAACGGATTCACATGGATTCAAGGAATGTCCCTGGGACTTTCAAAAACGCCGATCCGCGTATCATACTTATATGCATGATTGACTCATCGCATAATGCAACCGAGGCTTCTAGTGCACAAGCTTTGAACCATGTCCTTTCTATATGAATATGATTGGCTATTGGTTCTAAGTGTGACGTTCTTCATCGGTACGCGATGTGTTTTATGGATCGTAATTTATCAATGATCATTAAATGATCACTACGGCCTAGTGGGTAAGACCGTGGGATTTTCATATTGGTGGTCACCCTGTGCTGGAGGTTCGAATCCCGGTCGTGGCACTATAGTAGGAGTTTTTCATCCAACCAGGCAAATGGCAAGGTTGTCTCCCCGAATATGCCATCTATTGTAAATTCTAAATTTATTTAGAATTTAATTAGTCCTCGTGGTAAAGCAGTAAATTACAGACCATATGCGTCTCCCTTATTTGAGGCAGCTAAGCCACGTAAAATAGCTGCCATTTCGCCCATTATTATTATTAAATTAAATAAAAGACAATTTTAGAGGAAAACAAATACGGTCACATCCCAACTATCCTCTTCAACGGTTTAGGTTTATGGTGGTGGCTAATGGGGGGGGGGGAGAGATTTGAAAGGGGATAAAACGTGCTTCATATTTACCAATTGTCCTTTTATGGGATCTAGCCTTATCTCCCCAGAATCTTGGCACCCGATTTTTCTGAATGCGGATACGTCGCGATTTATATTTACATGGCTTCAAATCTATGAGAATAAACATTGTCACCCCAGGACACACTTATCACCGAGCGATAACAACAAACATTGTCACCCCAGGACACACTTATCACCGAGCGATAACAACAAACATTGTCACCCCAGGACACACTTATCACCGAGCGATAACAACAAACATTGTCACCCCAGGACACACTTATCACTAAGCGATAACAACAAACATTGTCACCCCAGGACACACTTATCACTGAGCGATAACAACAAACATTGTCACCCCAGGACACACTTATCACCGAGCGATAACAACAAACATTGTCACCCAAGGACACACTTATCACCGAGCGATAACAACAAACATTGTCACCCCAGGACACACTTATCACCGAGCGATAACAACAAACATTGTCACCCCGGGACACACTTATCACCGAGCGATAACAACAAACATTGTCACCCCAGGACACACTTATCACCGAGCGATAACAACAAACATTGTCACCCCAGGACACACTTATCGCCGAGGATAACAACAAACATTGTACCCCAGGACACACTATCACCGAGCGATAACAACAAACATTGTCACCCCAGGACACACTTATCACTGAGCGATAACAACAAACATTGTCACCCCAGGACACACTTATCACTGAGCGATAACAACAAACATTGTCACCCCAGGACACACTTATCACCGAGCGATAACAACAAACATTGTCACCCCAGGACACACTTATCACCGAGCGGATAACAACAAACATTGTCACCCCAGGACACACTTATCGCCGAGCGATAACAACATAATTTAAATCTATTCATCTTTATTCTGCATACATCATCCGCGAAGGGATAAAAACTGTCCAACACACACTGTTTAAATTAGCTTACACGGATTCAGTGAGTGGCAGAGATGCTAAATTTATCCGTATCAGTCGGCTAGTTAATTAAGAACATTGTTTAAACTAGACTTCTGAATCAGATCAACTACGTGGCCTACCCCTTTTTTTTAGAGAAACAACTAGTTTACGCGTCACACTTTATTCGCGGAAAGGAACAGAAATGACATCAGGCAATCGCGACAGAAAGACAACCGTTACGTAGGATACTTACGCTTATTTGTAGCTTACGGTACACCAGTTAGTAAACAATGTTATATCTGAATGAATTTATGTCCTAAAACCGAGAAACTGAACAACAACAACAACAACGTTTACAATAAGACATAATGCGCCTAATGATTTAAAGCACATATCGGTCAAGTCCAAAGCCGAACCAACCAGACATGAAGTCTATTCAATTCCGGAATTGGAATTATTGGTCAATTTGATGTGGAATTGACCAAGTGGAATCGACCCCATGTCTGGAACCAACTAAACTCATATGGCAAGTCTTATATAGGAACGAAATTTCAATTATCCGCATGAATATTCCTAAACTTTTAAAAATGCCGGCAATAAACACATTTTATAGAGATGTTACGTTTTTGAAATGGTATATCGTTGACGAGGAATACGATATCTAACTTGTCTATACAGTAAAACACCTACCTACAACCACCTGACATAACAGAGGAGATAAGTTGTCTCCATCATCCCCATATTCGCCATGATCACCAACTGGAACATGATTCCCACAGCCAAGGAAATTATATTTTGCAGGACATTTCCAGGACAAATTGTACAAGATTTAAAAGCATTATATCAAGATATGTGCAAAAAACCATATCATATTTGTTCAATGTATGATCAATTGTTGGCATTTTTATGGTACAGCTTCCTCCTCACCACTTCTAGCTTCTGATACACCCACTTTTCTTTAATTTTTAACAAACAGATTTGACCAAATATTTATTTATCGTTTTTTGGGGGGGTTCTAGCAGACGTTTTTCACAGGGAATATTTTCCCAGGACATTTCCTGATTTTGTCAAATTTAAAGACATTTCCAAGACCAGGAAAAAGAATTTAATAATTTTTAGGGTTTTCCAGGATGCGTGGGTACTATATTCATTGCCCACTTCTGGTGACTGCTATATCAGGTTCATAGGACAGTTTGCCATGTACCGAAGGTGAATTATGACTGAATGTCATATGTCAAAAGCAGATTCCATATATAAATATTAATTTAATTAAATTAGCAACAAAGCACATCTGAACAACTTGAAATGGAAACAGTATTTGAATCAGCTTATGGACATCATAATAGAATTACATGATAAAAATTTGACTATAATAAGCAATAATATACCTATACAATCACAAACAATGAGTGTACTGCAATTCCCATTCATTACCAGTATATACAAATCTACAATACACGGCTAATTATTTAAAAAAATCTATTAAAAGTGCTCTTAATGTGCCATATTAATATTGATACTACCACAACTGGAGATAAAGTGCAGTAGTAGTAGATAAGACAAAAGTGGAAATTCAGTGTTTGATAGTACAAGAGCAGTTGACACTGTTGGCACTACTGCAACATGACATGATACAGCATTATTAATATGGTTGTACAATATAATAATATATAGTATTACTAATCTAGTATTGTATATTATAACAATATAGAACATTATTGACACAGGGTTGTAGAACAATAGCCATTGGCATAGCTGACAAAATATTGCACTACAACATGATGTAATATTGTTGATGCAGTTGTATTGCGACAACATAAAAATATTGGTGATACTGTAACAGCGTAAAATGTGAAAAACCATTGAAAGTGCACAAATAGCATTCAGGACATCATATATTCTTGTAGACATAATGTTTTATTTTGACATGATATGATATTAAATAATTGTGTTATAGCACAATGCGAAATGAAAATGTTGACAGTGTTGTTGTGTGATACGATTAAACATTTTGTAGGTCAACAATACTGACCCAGTGTTCTATCCGAAAATAAGTGAAACAAGATAACAGAAAGTGCCATAATATGATAAATGAATAATTTTATTTAACTTAAATTGTGGCAGTTCACACACATACATAGTTACAAATTTGTTACATCACAGATTCACATAATAACTGCAAATCCTAATTTTTGCACAATTTATAATATTAATACATACAGACATAATAACAATTTTAAATCAGTGTACTAGGAATGTGATGTGGCCTTAGATTGAAGAAAATGTTAAATAAAAACGTGAAAAAAGAATGAGAAAATTTAAATGACAAGACCCCGAATAACACCCCGATCTCATTAGTCCAAGAATCAGCGAGTTCCATTTAATACCGATTAATCGACACCCAGTGGTATCTAATTTGATGATATGATGATTAGCTCTCTGAAGAGACCAGCTGACTGAAAGTTGCAATAAACATTGATCTCCCCTGCTGTTACATAATCCAGAATGATCCTGATTTAAAGGCTACCTACAGACAAAGATCACAGGAAGTGTTCCAGTGTTTTTGTTAACCACAGTGTATTACCCGTAGTAACTGACATCGGCTCGTGGTCATAAGAAAGAATGCACAAACAAGCTAAATCAAAAACAAAGCAATGGCGGGAAATATAACTCGACGTTACAGTGAAATCAATAGTTTTGTTATCTGTCACAAGCGAACATCGGAGGAGGTCACACAAATGATCAATCAATTTTTATCCATTCAACAGAAATTCAGAATCAGTTGGAAAAAAGATAATTATTGTTCTACATGAAGAAAACTACGAGTCAAGCAGATCTTCGATTTCCTTTATCGGAAATAAAACAAAAAAATTATAGCATCCTTTAAAGAATGACACTGATACCAGTAAAGTGTATCAATGAACGTTTATATTCTGACAACAGAATTTTATGTTTAAATATTCTGTGCCGGATATTCCGTATCAAACATCTGAAGGGCCATACGTGGAGACCGATCTTCAAGTATTTATACTCCAGTGTTGCGGAACAATCCACCAACACTCAGTATGATAGTGATTTAATTGCAATATTAAAGAAATGAAGTAAAATATGAAATTTCAGACATACCAATAACACTTCGGTGCTTTGCATAGTAATATATAGTCAAATGCATACCATCTAATCTAGTATATTTTGTTAGCTGTTACTGCAGCCATTTAGTTTTTTTTGCTTTGCCAGTTGTCTAAGATATAAATATGGGTAACTAGTGATTTGTTTACTTTGTATACAGACAATAGAATTTCACATAATCTTTTACAATAATAGTAATAATAATAACAACAATACTAAACATTACAAAACCTAGGCCAACCAAACACAGTTTGATTTGTCTTACAAGCCTTAAGCATATAGTAACAGGAAATTGACTGCAAATTGAACCAGTCTACTACTTGCATCTCTCTCTCTCTCTATATATATATATATATATATATATATATATCTGTGTGTGCGTTTCTCTCTCTCTCTCTCTCTCTCTCTTGCCCATTGCATTGTATAAACAAAAACATGGCATAAAACTTGATGCCATCACTAACTGAGATCAATCTTTAGCCTCTTAGACTGAGAACTCTCGGAGGCTGCTGTCACTTTAGATTTTGGACTCTTACTAAGAATCATTGGACGTTTCAAGCGACTTGGCAACCCACTGCGAGGACTGACCGACCTCTTGACCTCTGCTTCCTGACCCGTCACTGGCCCTTTATCGGCGTCCTGGGTCACGGTAGATTTGTCATCATCCTTCAAGCTTGGGCTGATCATTAAATCTCTTACCTTTTCTTTTGAGTCTGGTGTCATAGCACCCTGCCCATCCTCATCATTAGCATCATCATCATCATCATCATCCAGGATAATAATAGTTGGTGATGATTCTTCTACCTTTGTGTCTCTGATGATCTCTGATGATGACAATGATGAATGCTTTGATGGTTTGTCTGAGGTGAGAAGCTGATGAAGGACAGTAGATTTGTCTGGAATCTTTGGCTGATGTTTCTCCCTCACTTTGGATTCTTTGGTCTTGATGGACTTCTCCTCAGCAGCAGTGAGCTGGGCATCCACAGATAATGAAGATGTTAGCATCCTCATGTTAGGATGTACATCACCAACCTATTGAGACAGATATGTCATGTGAAATAGTAAATAAAACATGCGGTTATATTATAGAGAAGGTACGTTAGTTTTCGCTCCTCCCCCTTGTCTCTCTGTGTGTTTCCGATAAGTGAATATATGTAGTTGAAAGAGTGAGAGACAGAATGACTATTGGTTCATGTGTGAAATGTATTCTTTGTACTTGTAGGATTCGATATGTTTTAAACATGAATTTTCTTAATATACAAGTAAGCAGTAAGCACACACACACACGTAGTGAAGTCATAGCAGTTATGAATTAAATCAAACAACTTACGTTGTCATCTGATAAACCCTGACAGGCTGTACAAAACCATGCATAGCCCCTGTATCTTGGTGACTTAGATTGAGGGGGATCCAGGCATTGGAAATGATAATTTAGGCTACAGCCATCGCATCTGCAAAACACAAAATTAAAATGCAAGCAGGAAGATATAAATATCATTATGAAATATGCTAGGTACAAACATAAAGCTGGCGATCTCATGAAATATCCCCAAATAGAATGTTGGAGTTTGTGGCAGAAGGTAAATGCACAATTCCTACTTTACTGTACTTGTGGTCTCTCCTCTTTTCAAACAGACAGAGCACTCTATCGCCTTCGGGGGCTGCCTCGTGCTTCTGGCAGGTTTTCTGGAGCTGGTCACCACCTGACCAGATACTGGAGATAGCTCCGTCAACTTACCGACAACTCTGTTTTTATCCTTCAACTAGAAACAAACAAAACAGTTCATCCCAAGCAGAATATCAAATTTAAATCAAAGGAAAAGTACTCGTATTAGAATTAGTTCTCCTCTGTGAGTCAATCCATCACTCAGTAAATCTGTGACAGTGTTTTATCACTGTGTAAGAACACACTGGCTCATAGATTCAAAAATCATGAATACAACCTCTGGCTGATTCAGCAGGGTGATTAAAGCCAGAGCTGCAACTATATAACATGAGATGTGTGTCTCAACCGTCTCCTTAGAAGTGATTATTAACAAAAACCAAAGGAACACACACACACACACACACACAGTTGTTTTCTGTCTGCCTGTCTGTGTGTACTATCAGTCCATAGAACACCCAGTCTGACACCCTACACGTTTCTACCTATTTACATGTAATTATTTAATTTTTTCCAATCATTAGCTTAAAACAATGACATATTCCAGATATACCTCTGTTGGTTCATGTGAAGAACTCTGTGGAGTATCCTGTGCTTTGATCTGTGGAACAACCTGTGCTTTAATCTGTGGAGTAGTCTGTGGTTTAATCTGTTGAGTACTGTGTGCTTTAATTGGAATCATAGCCTGTGTTTTAATTGGTGGACTACTCTGTTGTTTACTCTGTGGAGTACCCTGTGGTCTATTCTGTGGAGTACCCTGTGGTCTATTCTGTGGAGTACCCTGTGGTCTACTCTGTGCAGTAACATGTGATCTACTACGTGGCCTAGTACGTGCTTTAATCAGTGTTTTACTTTGTGGAGTACAATGCCCTTTCTTCTGTGGAGGAGTATGCACTTTAATGTTGGGAGTACCCTCAGCCTTAATCGGTGGCTTAATTGATGATTTACACTGAGATGTACTCCGTGACCTTCGTGGTAGTGGCAAACGATGCTTCCTCTTCTCTACGGAACCTTTCTTAGCCAAAGCTCTCGTCACCTCACTCTGTAATGTAAACACATCACAGATATCACCATAGTAACAACCATGCCAAATGAACATCATATCCATTTCTCCCACTATCTGGTTAATAACATATTTATAGAGTAAGTCGGACAATTTTGGACATTTCTATTGATTCCATTAACAATACAGTCTTGACTCATTATAACCCAATCCAGTATACTGCAGGAGTGGACATAATGTGAGATGGGGTTGCTTAACAGCTAATTATTTGGTCTAAAGCTATTAGATTTTCACTTATTTTCCATAAGTCTATAAAGTGTATGCTCATATCATGGACTTTTTACCACTGGTCATAACCCCAAACCTTACTAACATTCTTTGATTAACAAGTGTGTCAAATAGTTAATCTAAGCCAGAAAAGTAAATATTTAATTGGAGCCTAACCGTATTTCAGAAAAAACACATTTGTGTGGATCACTGGATGGCTCCTACTGTTCATGTGGCATTGATAAGCCAATGACCACCATCCACCACACATAGCTCTTCCCATAACATAATTCCGATTACTCCTATCTCGATTTACAGCGATAATTCGCATTTCATCAATTATAAGTAGAGAATAGGTTGGCTGATATGTTTCCAGAATCATCAACAATCTAACATAGGAATACATGTCTATTTAATGACTAATATCATTGCTCCCCATATGGGATTTTCAACATGCAAATAAATGTGAAGCGGCATTTAATTAGGCAAGTTGGTGTCGTTAGGATTATTGATATTGCCACAGTTCATCTTTCTCATTGGATTAAAATAACTGTGTTGGGTTAATTATGTTGAATGAAAAAACAACAAGGTATTTATTGACTTTCATAAATTACGGAATGCTATGGTTGTTATTGTGTGAGAAAATGGCCCATCAAAAGGTCATACCATCACCCCCCCCCACCCCCCAATCATTAATTCAGAGACTTTTGCCATCAATAATCCATTTTTAACACTTCACTTCCATGAAGCCCAATTCCCACATTATAATGAAGCCAGACTGTAATAATGGTAATAATAAATGTAATAATACAAATGTAATAAAGATAACCTACTAGAAGAAGCCATTCAAAGATGTTGTACAATGAAATTACACAACAGCATTTAACATACATTTAAAGAAGTCATAGAGCAAAATTTAAAACCAAACAAATATAACTTTAAATACATTCAATACATTATTTAAACTACCATACAAGAATCAGCTTGAAGTTGACATATCATTTTGACAAGCTAAGATGGTTTAAATGACCAAAGATTTAAAATGCTGATTAAAAAGGATAACATTACAATAATACAAGCTAGAATTAATTGAAACATCCATAACATTGGCGATAATCCATCTGCAGGGCACTTTCGATAAAACTCAGATTTCTGTGTTGCATAAATGGCTCCACACAGGTCTGACATAAATAGTCGCATTAAAATTGTTGTCAAAGATATTACTATGATAAAAAGCACATTCATTAACTTGATCATTATATATAGTCTAATATTAAAATAAAGATGGCCAATTCTGTAATTATATCAATATCAGAAAGTATGCCTCTGTACTATGAAGCTGTTTAGATGTGGACTAATATTTCTTAACATAAGTCAGTTTCAACACATTGAAAAAAATGCAAATCATGCTGTGCCATTTCCTGTCTCACTACTCAGATTATTTCAACTTGAAAATAAATAATTCACTGTATAAATTTTGTTTAAAAACATATATGCCAATGACTATGCTGACGCATGAAATTATGCAGCTGAAAATAGCTGCTGGAAAGGGCATTGCTTATTGGGAGTTGTAATCAGTGTAAATTGGACAGTTCATACTAACATTGAAGAGAAAATACACAAACATTTGGTAATAAATCAATGATAAATCATTGTAGAAATTTATCTGCAACTGAACAGGTAGCCTGTTTTTTTGTTGTTGTTTTAAACATTTTCATACTACACTCTATAACCTGCTCTTTATTTACTCTTCCAATTTCTTCTTTGTACTTTCTACTTGGTCTATTACAGCAGTGTTCCCAATTACCAAGGGACACCCAACAATAAATTGGAAAATTTTGAGAAGTTTGTTAAGCAGATATTTTGTGAAAGATTGTCGTACTGGCAGATTAGCTCACCAGGAAAAGAGCATTAGGGTCAAGTATCGTATCAGGTTCATTTGTGTCTTCTTTAAAAAAGCTACTGTCATTTCAGGGCCACTAATGTGCACATGATATAATAAATCAGATGATATGATAAATCAGCTGATATAATAAATCAGCTGATATTATAAATCAGTTGAGGATACTTTCAAGTTTGATGAGGTATCAGCTGAAACATCCTATACACTTAGGTCAAGATTACCCCCACTCAGCCTAGAGATCTGCAGATCACTTGTTAACTGTCTAACCAAAAGCTTCATACAAGTAAACATGTCCAATAATAACTGTACAGTACTATCAAATGTACCGTTACAAAGATTACGAACCCTTCGTCTTTCCATGATCCGACTCAGCGATGGCATGAATTTCATCGGTTCCTTAATCTTCTCACGGAGTCGTCGTGGAGCATTAGGATCAACATCAGGATCATCACTGTCATTACTCACAGAGCGAACGCATTCCGAGCACTGCCTGTAAAATATAGCATTAACAGTACACACGTGATGTTAAATAAAGATATCAACGTGTTGGCATGTTAGGATACTTTAAAGCACTAAGAATATTGCACATGAGCACACACACAAACACACACAAATATGCACACACATTGATGTTTTATTAACCAAATTCTGAAACTTTTCTAAAACACAATTCAACACATTTAAATAACAATTATCGGTGTTTGGAGTTATCCTTAGTGGTTCCACTTTTACTTACCAACCCATCAGCCTTGTTTTCTTTGGCATACGAGTTAGTGGGGGGTTGAGACAACCAAGATGATAGAACAGCTTACAGGTGTCACATCTGGCAAGCAGATGTTGATTGTTTGTTCTTTGACACACACCACATCTGCAGAGGAAAAATAACAATGGAGAATATCTAAATATTTATGCACAGCAACCATGGTAAAATAAATTACATTGTACACTAAGGATATGAAAATTACTAAATTGAAATTATAAGGAAAAAAAAATATATATATATATATATATATATATATATAGAGTAAATTTCATCACTGATTGCCTCATTAATTGTTCTATCTGTTTGTGGAAATACAAACTTCATCAATACTAAATGATTTCTTTGTACCATGATACCAATTCAGTTGATTTGCAACAGAAACATTAGCTCAGATTATGATGATTGATGTATTATAGCCACTTTTGTGGACTTGGTAGGCTAAATAGGCCAAGTGACCTCCAAATTAGCTCACAATTCCAGAAACCTCTAACATTTAAAAACGACGTTTTGAAACAGGTCTGTCCAGTTAATTGACCTGCACACACGATACAATTACAGACAGATGCGCAATGCATGAGTCTGATGCTTTGAGTGCAGATCTTATAACTTCCCGAGTGAGATCAAGCAAATGTTTACTTGTTTAGACCATTTACTGGTGAAGTAGGTTTTAGGAGATGCTTCTATTCCACAGATGCACATACTGTTATTGTTGATACCACATGGAGCTAGTGGCAATAACGAAATACAAATATAATTAATCTATCCCAGGATCGACCAAAACTGATGAACAAATAAACTAGACATTGTACAAATCAAGGCTTATGATGGATAGATTTGTTTGTTGCTTTGTGCAATTTAGAATCCATCATTGTCATCATCATCCCCATCATTAATAATAATGTATATTTAATTAAGTGCCATTACTAGCAGGAACCTTTGAATGGCTCCTGCTAGTAACTTAAGTAAGGGCACTTTATTAAATATACATTATTATTATTATTATTATTATTATTATCAGATATGCCATATAAAAGGGAGTTACAATAGTCTATATGAGATGCAACAACAGCATCATCATCATCATCATATTATTATTATTATTCAGTACTTACTGGTGTATTATTGTAGACATAGTAGGTGGAGACTTTGGTTCTTCTTTCTTGGCACAAACTTTTGAAGTTTTCTTAGGATACAGATATTCGGGCACTTCTAATGGCTATAAATGATAACAGTTAAGAGCAACTTCAATTTCAACCAATGCTAAACATCAAATATTGTTAACCCTCTATGCACCCATTTTTGACAAAAACCTAGGCTTGTATATTTTAGACTAGATCACAAACAAATAAACCCTATACATTCAGGTTGCTGCCTGCCTCAGTATCAGATGGTTTACCAAAACTCTCTTGGGTGTTAATCGATAATCTGGGATTGCAAGCAGATGTGGAGTCAATCCCAATTCCACCAAAAATTTATCAATTTCAATTCCGTATTTATCAATTCCAAATCCCTTTTTTACCTACTACTTTTTACCACGAGTAGACACTCCGAATACCTACTCTGAATAGTTTATGTTCCAAGCAGGATTGTCATGGAATAAATAATTTTGAATTAAAAAATTAAATGCTAAATTAATTTGTGGATTTAATTTTTCTGTAGCAAACTTCAATTCCAATTCCAAATTTATCAATTCCAGTTCTAATTCTTTTAAATGAGCAATTCCAATTCCGGAACTGAACTGACCCCATCTCTGATTGCAAGTAATAATAAATACTCCTCAGGAACTGATATCCAAACAAAACCAACAGTTACAGCCCCAAAATGGTTCATTTTATGCTATTCATGTTCACCTTACAGGTCTAGGTAGTTTATGTTGTGATATGTGACAAAGTGTTAAGTGCCTGAAAACTGTGTCACTTTACAGAAAACTTTAATCAATGATTTCTCACTTGTGAGGAATTTTGATTAACCAGACAACAAAAGATAACTGTTCTTTTTAATTTGTGAATAATAATAATAACAACAATAAAATCAAAATGGTAAATCAACTACTGACAGAGGGGTTTAACACGATTAGAGCCCCAGCACTTTGTTGCTGAACCAGGCCAAGGCACCAACCTTTAAATTTTCAGGGCCCACTCAGCACTAAAATATCACACAGAATACTTTAATTAATGCATTCTCACTTATGAGGAATTTTGATTAACCAGACAACAAAATGTGATTGTTCTTTTTAATTTGTGAATAATAATAATAATAACAACAATACAATCAAAATTGTAAAACTACTGACAGAGGGGTTTAACACAATTAGAGCCCCAGCACTTTGTTGCTGAACCAGGCCAAGGCACAAATCCTTAAAATTTTCAGGGCCCACTCAGCACTAAAATATCACACACATAAAAGTGCAGCTCAAGAAAAGAGGATATTCTTATCACATTAAAAGAACTACTAGATGGGTCTAATGTTCATGTCCTAGTCATTGGGCTGAACTCCTATTCTGCTTCCAGACTGATTTGAATCCTGGGATGGTCTCCAGAAATCAATCTTTCATACATAGTGCTTAGGATGATGTCATACAATCAAATTAGAAGTAATTACAGTCTTCAATTATGACCAGTATTAAGCTGAATAGAATTATATATTTTAAAAATGAACAAAAGGCTGAAACTTTGAAGTATTAGTCCTGCATTTGGATTTTTCACTCTCTGGCTGTTTACCATGTCTGAATCAAAATGAAGAAGGCAGTACCTCAAGTAAAGATATTATTCATATGAATAACATAAAGAGAACTACTGGATGGGTGTAATGTTTGTGCTCTATTCGCCTCACTGAATTCCTAGTTTGCCTCCAGAATCACTGAAATCATGAGAATTCCATAACAGCTGTGGTGTGGAAATTCTGTGATACATTAGGCCTATACGATGCACTCAAACTAAAGGTAATTGTGGTTCTCAGCCCTGAGTATACAGCTGTGTAAGATTATGTGTAATAAAAAGAACAAATAGCTGAGACTTGGTTGATGATGATGATGATTGATGTTTTACGGCCACTTTTGTGCACAAGGTAGGCTAAATGGGCCGAGCGACCTCCAAAGGTAATGAAGCGAAGTCAAAGACGAAACAACCTTCAGATATGAGACTTGGAAGTATTAGTCTTAGGTTTGGACCACTAAATTGAAAGAAAACAAGTGACATCCATTTATAAATGAGGTGAGCTGAACTCTGAGATAACATGATATTAATAAGATCCCTACCTTATCAACGAAGTCATTCAATTGGTCGTATAATTTCTCAACCTGTTGTAGTAACGTAGCACCGGCCTCTTTAAGGTCTTCGTAGCTTGTGAGTAACTAAAGCAAGACATAGAAGGGAATATTGTTAAGCTTTGTTGTGCACTTGTTAGTTTACTCACATGCTGACTGAATGAATCAATTTCTCTTTGCCTACATAGTGCATATTTATCATGCTCTTTGCCAATATCCCCGTTTTAACCAGGTATAGTTGCACGTGCACACACACACACAATCTAACTTTTTATACCAATGCTATATATCATTCAATTTGTTGGTAACTTTTTTAATTATGGCTACATATTGTGACTTAATGATTATAATATAATAATAATGTAACATTTATATAGTACCCTATCCCACTAAATATTCTGTTCTAAGGTGCTTTGGGATATTATTATCCTCGACTCAGACCTGTTTCAATCTAGGATACAACACAACTCCCAAGGCAGCATACAGTGCATGCTGCCTTCATAGACACAAAGCGTTACTGTGCCATATAGCTATCATTTCTGGCTCAGTGAACCAGTTTCCATTGCTGGTCGAGCCATGAACTTATGACCCTTCGGATATGAGCGCTATGCTCTAACTGAATGTGCCATCAAGGTTATGTTAAAAGTGTAATTAAAATGTTCACCATCTTAAATAGTGTATATCATCCACCACTCTCAATGACTTATTTTTATTTACACATACACACACACACACACACACCTGGGGTGTGTGCATGCATGTGTTTACTAAGTAAAACAAAAACGAGACATGAGAGGCAGAATAAACATGTAAAAAAGTAGTGGATGAGTGAATAAGTGAGAGGGTGAGTAAGTCCTCAAAGGTTTAACAACACATCAGCACAAAAAGTTCATTTAGAGTCACCTTATAGTTGTCTCTTATTATAAATTATAAATCCAGAACCAGCAAGAGGGAGGAATGTGAAGTGGATTGGAGGGGGGGGGGGGCTGAAGAGAGAGAGAAAATAAAGAAGCAAGACATCGCTGGATGTGTCAGATAATTATTTTAATTAACTAACTTCATCATATTTTACTCTGAGTTGAGTGCCATCTTGTTGTAGTTTTTCTCTTTCTGCTAATAATTCTTTGTTATGTTTCTTCATCTCAATCATCCTCTCCTGGCGATCTGCAAAAAGATATACAAAAACGTTACCATGGAGACGAGTGTGTGTAGATTACTCTGAATGATGTCGAACAAAAATCGTCTTAATGTACTAACAAGTGTTATCCACTTACCATTATATACTGAATGACGTAATTAATTTGTTATTGTTGATTACACCTAAATAACATATGTTATTGTACTTGTGTATAAGAGGGTGTGGTGTATAAGATTATGTTGTGTATAAAATGAATTGTATGTATAAACACTTCACAGAGAATTGCAACAAACCTGTGTTAAGTTGAATGTCAAATGTTCATTTATCAAGATAAAAAAAGGCCAAAAATTTTCATTTCCTCTATTTCTCATTCATATTGAATTATTAACTAAAATGCCAATATAAAATACCTATTGAATTGATTCAAATAAAATATATTAATCATGTGACTATGTGTGATATATATTTGTACTTATGGCATTATGTTCACGTGAATCATCAGAGGCTTGTAATTAGAAGAGCCTCTCACCACCTCACACAGAGATAAAGAATGATGATCTCGACAAATGGGTTCATCGAAGTCCATTTAGAAGCCACCACAATGGATTTCAGAGATTAACTTGCACAGAAAGATAATGAATCTATTCAGATTGGAAGGAATGACAATTAATTTTGAATTTCAGTTAAATTTTTTTTAATCAGCTGGTTGATTTGAACTATTTTTGCCTTATTGGTGGTTGATGGTTTATTTTGGTGACATCTAACATCGTCATGTGATGTTGAGTTAACGTGCATGAATCAGTGTTGGTGGTGTCCATGACAGTTCAGTTTCTTCTTCATTAAATTTTATCAAATATTTCTGCCTTTGATTTTTATTTATATATAAGATGAATAGCCTTATAGCTAACATATTCTAAGATTATTGTCTTCACATACACAACCCTATTTGCTAAATATAGCAAATAAATATGAAAAAATAAATAAATATATATTACAACTTCACAGAATCTCTCAGCAAATGAACAATGGGTCATTGATGACATGATGACGATGATGATTGATGTTTTATGGCCACTTTTGTGCACATGGTAGGCTAAATGGGCCATCCGACCTCCAAAGGTAATGAAGCAAAGTCAAAGATGAAACAAACTTCAGATATGCCTGCGCCGAGATTCGAACACGGGTGGTAGTGATCTGTGGTCCAACACGCTACCGCTAGACCAAGGAGGCACCCTGGATGACATGATGACACTAACACAATAGTTGTGATAATATCAGTAAAATTAATAAAATAATTAATATGACATATATAGCATATTTAGTAAGGCTAGTAGAGATTCCACTTAAATGCAAATTACCAAAGCAGATTTACTCCTAACATGCATATAAAATGTACATCACATTTACACTTGAGCTACGAGCCAACTATGCCTTCTCTCTGTTCATTTATCAATGTAGGTGATTTAACTTTACACCATCAGTACGGTATTATTTAAATAAGTAGCAAAACATCCTTCATTTACATCACCATATTGGACATAACACATTAATAACAAGCAGAACTCAGAAATTTATGTCTAAATAAAAATGCATCAATGTTATTTACTAAGTTTCAACTAATCACAGCAGAAGGGAAGGATTTTTGTTATCTTCAATCATAAAGAAAAGGCTTAATATTTTCACTCTCGTAAGATTTGGATGGATGTGTAATCATGTTTATATCCTGATATTATAAAGACATTTCAATATCTCAGCTGGTCTTTCGAGATACACAAACATGACGGCATTCCAGAATCAAAGATAATGCATGCCTACCAAAGACAAAATGTGTATCTCATTTCTCAATCATGCCTCAAATTTCTGCACCTAACAACTAAATTAAGAGCACTTTCGCGACTTCTACGAAGGATAGTAACTGCTGTTGGCTAAGTGCATTATGGGTATATTATACCATACTACATAGAGGTACATCATTTGATAGAAAGATACCTTTCTTCAGGAGTAAAAACCCGCATAAAACACTGAAATACTGGTACTGCCTGAACTACATTTTCTATAATCAACAGTGATATTTGTAATGATAGGTTTTCCTCTATCAAATAAAAAAAGTCTTAGTAAACAAGACCATTATTTTAGGAAAGTGCCTTGGAGTAATCTTCTTACAAATTTATAAACTATACACATTTTACATATTATTTATTTTTTATAATTATTATAAATCTAAACACTATCATACACATTTTACCATTAATCACAAGTAACCATTTAAAATATTTACAACTTAATTTGAACCCAATTTGGAAACTTATTAGATATGCACCTAAACCTATATTGAGATAAATAACTTTCTTTTGTGTGATATTTTGTGTGATATTTTGCATATGATATTTTGTGCATGATATTTTGTGCATGATATTTTGTGTATGATATTTTGTATATAGTGATTTGTGTATGGTATTTTGTGTATGATATTTTGTGTATGGTATTTTGTGTATGACATTTCGTGTATGATATTTTGTGTATGGTATTTTGTGTATGACATTTCGTGTATGATATTTTGTGTACGCACCCAATTTGTTTTCCCCAAAATATAAGCTGCATGACAGAGAGAGAAAAGTTCCATATGCAGCTACTAACCATAATAATAACTAACAAACTCTGTAGAGAAGGCAGGAGGCAGGTGCCACTTTTTGCGTATATCCTTGAGACTTGTTATCTGTGCCTGCAGTAAGAAACAAAAGTGTATACATAATATAGCTTCACAGACATCTGTTAACAAATGAAAATAATAAAATGGGTTATTCACCTTACAGCACAAAGACAATAACCTAACAGCTGTGATAACAAGTGGAATTAATCAGTAACTATGACACACACACACACACACACACTGACAACAGACAAAAACAGTTACAAATGGCATCCAAGCTACTCTAATGCTGTCATTTATATTGTTTATTCAGTATATTTAGTTTGCAAATATGGCATAACTGAACTGATGTCATTTTATGAAAAACAAATGTTACTGTTTTACGGACACTTTTGTGCCTGAGGTAGACTAAATGGGTCAAGCGACCTCCAAAGGTAATGATGTGAAGTGAAAGATGAAACACCCTTCCGACATAGCCTGGCTGGAGTTTGAACCTAGGTGCTATAGATCTGTGGCCAAGCATGCTACCAGTTAGGTCATGGAGGCACCCCATGTCATTTTATGAGGTCAAACAGCTAAATTTAGTCCTGCTTCAGGAACGTTTCAATGAAATTTCCATATTCAGATTGACTTTGATATTGAGAAACTGTTACTGGTTGTTAACAATGCTCACTAAAAGTTGCTGATGAATGAAGGCCAAGGGCACAATACTTTGACAATAACACTAATATTAACAACAACAACAATAGATTGATAAATGAGAAACTATAACGGTATAATAACACTTTATTATCACCCATAAATAACATATCTGACAGTAATTAGCCAGTTACGATGTATGGATAATTAAACTATATAATTTGTCTGGATTAGTTGAGATCACAATTAAGAGATCCAGATTGTACTGTGATTTAACAATAATGTACAGTTCACCACATTCATTGATGTCATCAATTTGATGATGTCCCTTATTCTATTTTCAGTTCAATCATATATATATTAGGTTAGAATGCTAACAAAATCTACTTTAATACAACTGCTGAGGAATAAAAGACTGGAAATAGACCCATAAGTCAGATATCTACAATTTCACTTTGTTACTAGTATAGTAGGCCGAGATATAACACAGTCGTTGGGGTCTACAACCCATCGACTGTATTATATCCGCATTCAAATTATTTATAAAAATTTGATCGGTCACTAGCAGATTTTATGCCATTTTGCTGAAAAAATCGCTGTTGTGGATCCCACGAATTGGGGTCCAAGGTCTGACCGTGTTTTATCCGATTTCATGTTACAGCGGTTTGTGTTATAATGGGGGCCTACTGTACCAGTATAAAAACAATATAGCACTGTACACCAAACTACTTTGAAAAACTCACTCTCTGATCAATAAGTGCTAAAAGTGTATAAAATAATAATAATGGTTCATAAATAAATACCTGAGTGTGTATACCAAGAAGCTGAGCTTTTTTCATCAACTTCCTTGTGGCTGATGGACTAGAAAACAACATACGGGGCATCTTCTCTGTGGGCTCTGCAATTAGAACACTTATCAGTGTCAAGATATATAATGTGGTAAACACTTTCATTGAATATATCCAAATCAACTGATAATTTTGTATAACATGACTGTTTGTTCATTTAGTGGTAATTTCTTATCAAAACATCTACTACAAATAAAGAGCTACTGTAGATAAAGCTGAAGTTCATTTATCTGTGTATCTAACTCATAAATAAATCTGGTGTAAACATTCTGTTTTGTTAACAATAATAGATCAATTTTGATATCTGTCTGCTATTGTTACTATCAAAAGCAAACAGACAGCAATAAATGTGAAACATGCAGATTATAATTATTATTATTATTAGTGCTGCATTTCCTAAAAACTTCAACAAATCAGTCTGTTAACAAGATAAAGCTTGGTTTATTAATATCGTAATACACTCGAAGATCAAGTGTCAAAGTAACAGTTAATTCACGGACATTCAATTTTGATTGTTTTTTAAAAAGCTGAACAGTGGCCCAATGAAGTGTGAAATAATGAGGTCCTAGTACGCTATATAATAACAGTTTGCTTGATTGATGACAATTCCATGATTGCGTTTAATTCTGTTTAACACAGGATGTTTGACTCACGCCAGCAGGGCGGCCTCTTGGCTTTGGAAAGTTGGTATTTGTGACGATGTCTGTTCAGTTTATGTTGGACTCGAGTCTGCAAAATGAAAATAAATATAATTACAGTAAATAACTGAAGTAAATGACATGCTAGAAGTTGTAATATCATTACATATTACTAACCACTACTGAATTTATAAGAACAAGTGTGTGTGTGTGTGTGTGTGCATGTTAATTTGTTGTATTTGTCTCTTTACCAGTAAAGTTTGTCTAATTTTCATAAATGCTTCATACAGTTATAAATAATGCCTTACTCTTTCCTTATCATCAAGCGTGGACCAATCTTTTTCCCTTTTCATGTTTGACTGTATGACCAGATAGTTCCTATGTTTTATACGAGCTCTGGTCTTGTCAGCATGCTGCTTACAGTATGCATAAAAAGGATCAGCAATCTCCTGCAAGGATAGATGTCATATTTAAATAGTAAGAAGTGCATCTGCCAAAAAGCCTTATAAGTGGATCTGTACATTTTATAATAACATTCATGAAGTAGGTCAGTGAGAGCTTCGTTTAGTCTTGGTAAGGTACAAACCTGGAATAAATAGTTCAGGAAAATGAGATAATAACATACACTCGACAGGCTCTGGTAATGCAGAGACTTCAAATCCAAACTAGGGTCCTGCAACCTGCAAGTTGTGACTAAGGTTACATTAGCTTAGTAGCTCTGAGGTTGGAGATTTTTCCATCACAATATATATCATGAGGCTGTCTTTTGAATCATTTACTTTGTCATAAAATTTCTGTTGGACCTAGACTCCTTCTAACATGTATAACTGTTGCCAAATATAGCATAGCTCTAATTGAAAGATCCAAGGATAAATTCATTTGTCTCAAGAAAACTTCCAAAACTTTATCTCAGAGCCAGCCCCATTCCAAATTCTCAGTTGACCATGACCATAACCATGACCATAAACCATTAAATGTAACAAGCCATTCTAAAGCAGATTCTGGTAACTATGGTGAAAAGGATAATTTCAATATGAGAGTTGTGAGTGCCAAATAATAATGTGATACATTAGTATTAATTTATTTTTCCAAAATGTTTCTTAAAATACAGGCATAAAAGTTCATCTCAGCCCCTTCTAGTTTCTGTTATATCCATAGCATAATACAGTATATGCGAATAATCAGCATATAAAAAATGTAAATGAGGTTTCTTCCTGAGAAATGATTTAAAAATTGGCATTATTTCAGCAGAAATAGGAAATAATATCCCATTTAGAATGCGTCATTTGTTTAAAGTTGTGTTCTATTCTAAAGCCATTAAAACCATTAAGGAGTTTGGCGATCGTTAAAATACACACATAGTGACATATTTGTCTAATTGTTCATTTAATGTTAATTATATTTTTTAATACATGCCGGACTACTTAGGTAATAACAATTTGTAAATAATCACTGAAATATACATCAGTGCAATGATATCGGAGTTATATCAGGCTGCCATTTTACTAAAAGCCCCTCAGCTATCTGAAAAATGATACATTCTTATGGAATAATCAACTTAGAAGAAGTTTATATCGTGATTCATTGTTGACCATGTACTGATTAACTAAAAACTAACCCAAATGAAGCTGGTTTTAGTAGGCTATGTGCTGATTACTGCCTTAATCAAACAGCTGAAACAGTGAAAGTCACGGATTTATCCATTGCTGTGTTGTTTCTCACAAAGTCACACCTTTGAATGCTGGTTACCATTACATTTTCTTTGTTCTTTGTGAGTATGAGCGTCCTGTCCAGGAATTGATAATAAATTTATTTATCCAAATATTTACATTTCAAACACTTATTCAATCAAAACGTACATTTCATTTTGTGCTAGCATTTGCCTTGAAATAATCGCTTTTTAGACCAATTGGCTGAAATCTTTGATGTTGGTGAGATAGATTTCAATGCTTTTGTTGTTTGGCCAGAAGTAACAGGACTTGTATTACCCCTTTACTGTGACCTTGCTTTTGGAATACAACTTTCATGTTCACTGTTGCAAAAAACTACTTTTTCATGCTTGTATGGCAGATATGGACAAGTTGTGTATGTTACAGCCATGCTTTATAATGGGATACATTTATTGACTATCAATTTGACAATATTGATAAAAAATCAATATCATCCTAATCATTCTAATCATGAACATTTTTATTGGCACAATTCATTCCATTTTTGTATGGCTTTATCAAAATCAAACTTGTTCAATTTATTTAACTGTTATTTCATCCCGAAAACTCAAGTCATCCAGTCAGATACTATTGCAGGTGCCAGTATCTCAGCGGAAGTCATATGGTGATGTGCTTGGTGTTGCAGCCCCCATTTGGGGAATAGGTTGCTGGCAGATATTAGAAATGTGTTGTCTCTTGAAAGTTTAAAATCTGTTCTAAAAACGAACCTGTTCAACGTTGCTTTCCCCAATAAATAATAATAATTTTTTAAATCAGTCACAGGGTTTTTTACTAGCAGGAGTCATTCAAAGGCGCTGTACAAATAACATGTAATATAATAATACCCCAAATAATATGTCTGTAAAAAACCCTGTAAGTGATTTAAAAGATAATAATTATTTATATTATTTGTGCCCTGAATAAATAAATGCTGACTTAATTAATTAAAAATAGTGTGCCTGTTGTAACGTTGACCAAAAAGATGGCCAGATCTGATTTGTTGTTTTAACAACACCTTCAATGAGATTGTTTTTAGGGCACTCTTTACATATATTTTATATCAAAACATGTGGGTTTGTTCTAGATTGACCTGGTGCCCCTAGCTCAGTCCGAGTGTTGAAATCCATCTTGTTTCAAACAGTCCCATTGACTTTCATGTTATCGGGTGGTTGGCAAATATTTTCTATCCTAACAACTCGTCAGGAGTCCAAATTGCGCATGCATAGCAGGATCGGTCTATTAACTGGTATGATACATATTTGTATAATATTAGAAATTACCATTATCACTGACAACAATGGAATTATGACTGGTTAATCTAATCATGGCACTCATTTATTTTGATAATGTCTTATCTAATAAACCCATTCAATCCAGGGCCCTGGTTGTGTATGGCCCATTAGTAGTTTATATATGGTATTAGTTTTAATTTGGCTTATACAAGGAGGTTGTTGATCAGCCAACAAATGTTATTAATGTTATACATGAGTTTTATATATCTCTGACATCTGTAATATAATAAACACTCACCTCATCTGGAGAAGCTTCAGACAACAATCCTTCTCTCTGTGCGCTGAATAACACAAAATAAATTACTATGAAAAGATAAATATAAGTTATGTATCAACTATATAACACAAAATAAATTACTATGAAAAGATAAATATCAGTTATGTTATCAACTATAGCACCCACACACACACACACACACACACACACACACACACACACATGCACATAATTAGATAAAGTTCTAGTTAAAGTGATATTTAATATAAACTTTCATTTAAACTAATACACTTCGTTTACATTTAATTAATTCAAAGGTAGATATTGAAAAGTTATTATATATTCATAAATCTCATTTCATTTAAAATAATCATTATGACAATATTAATGATAGGATAATTATTGTTTCTAGTTTACTAACCATGTAACATGGAAGTATGTTCGACACATTCCAGCATCACAACATATGCACACACCTGTAGAACTAAAGTTGTCGTCTTCACATAAGCTACATTCCTGTGGGAAAATATTTATGCTGTTACCATGTAAGGAAAAATATAGATGACAAATATATTACACACAGTTAAAAGCCATGCTCTGTGTGGACTTTAAAGCTTGAGCCCATATAACTAAGGGTTTAGAATAATAAGAAACAAATTTAGTGAGTAAACATCATCATCCCAAGCACAGTTCCAGCCAATGTCCTATTAACTGCTGTTTAAGAATCTTTTGTCAGAATATTAAAAAGAAAATTCACTCGGAGCTACAACAACTCAAATAACACAGGGGACCTCCAGTCAGCCATCAAAAAGTGATACCACCTGGCGAATGTATTGTTTCGAGAACAAACACAAAGAAACACATTCCCTTTTATTTACATAGATGTAGGACATCAGTATGGAAGCATCTGAAGTAAATAATTTGTACAGAATGGCCCAAAATTGTGGTCTATACAGCAACGTCTAGAAAGTGGTTTAAGAGACAGGTCCAGTCACATTTTCTGAATATGTGTGAATGAAACAATGGTACACACTGCAGCACAATAATAAATCTGATATGATATTAACATTGCTCATACCATTTTTGTCATAATATTTGTCCCAATAGTTGTTTTCTCCAGGATATTTTTTTTAATAGATAGTGACCCCTTCTTAAACTGCTGGAATGTAAATTTAATAATTGTATCATATGGAGAAATATTTTTTAAATTTTTTTTTAATTTCTGAACATGCATGAACAAAATAACCTAAAGGTTAGCGTTATTCTCTTTTGTTATGAGTTCCGGCTAACAGACATCAAGTAATAATCCTCATCCAGTCAGGTTATTTCTAGGTCAGCAATACAGCCTTTCCTTACCTTAGCACCCCATTTTGAGTAGGACATCTCAAATAGTGTAACTGGACTGAGTTTGTCTACATCCCCAAAGGCTACGCCAGGTACATACAAGGCACATACAAGGTGAACCCACCTGAAAAATATAAGTATGTATTAAAGCCACACACATAATGAATCCAACTGCAATCAAAGAGATGAATGGAATTAAAAAGGTATTATTTAATCTCATTTTGCAAAGGGCATTAAACGGTAAATTTAAACTGCAGATTTGTATAATATATTTATGGCCTAATGGTTGACACCTGGATAAATATATATATAAATATATATATATATATATATATATATATATAATTGATGTAAACAAAGACCACATAACCTAAGTATCATTATAAGGGCCTAATTGATGACACCTGGATAAATGTATATAATTGATGTTAACAAAACCACAGCACTTAAGTATAATCAAACTTCTGTGTATTTGTTTACGACAAATATATCAAATTTTAATTAAATCATGTAGCAGAGTTAAATACCTTGTAGCAAAAAGATAAATGTAAACAAATTATTTGATGGCTGTAACTGTAATTGAAATTCGGGAAGCAAATAATTTTAACTGTGATTGAATTTGGGCATTATATTGTCATCTAACTAATCAATGTATTTCAACCCAACTCTGTTATGGTCTATTTTTCATGATCAAAATAAATTGATTTGCTAAGATTAAGAATGACGAGTCCTTTGAAGAAGGCATAAGGCTATCATAGGTGTAACATGTAACTTTCACGATTTTCTACATCAAGTACCATTTTGATTAAAAGTTCATTCATTAGCTTATGTTATAGAATCACACCATAAGTATAGACTGAAAATACTTATTACTTTTGTTTAATGTTAGCAGAAAAATCTAAACAGGTTTTGTACACTTCAGACTTTGAATTTTTTAACAAACTGCTCAAACACTTCACATCTTCAAAAAGCGAAAGAAAGCAAACCAATTGCCTATTTAAACTTTTAATTCCAAGTGATCAAGATGGAAATCCGACATCGAAGACTGTTTTTAATACCATCCATTTTTTAAAGGGAAAATGACTGCAGTGTAGTCAAACACAGCACTAGTCACTGGAGTAGAATAAGTTCTAAATGGTTAACAAAAAAAGGCTTTACGACAATTTACGTATGAAGTAAAATAACAGTTGGGACTCTTTCAAACCCAAGGCCATGTTGGAATCAATCATACAGTATTTGTTAATTATCTTAAATCTTTGCGAAGACAATTATTAGATCGATTAAAGCCGAAATACAATAAATAATACACTCTATCATGATTTAAAATAGCTTCAGTAAGGACACATGAAGTTTTAGATCATGGAACATTTTGAGATTAAATTAGTCTGCATTTCTATAATAACATACATAACATACATTTGACTTATATTAAAATACTCAACCAACATGAAAACGGTAATGAAACTTAAGAATTAACACCGATAATAATAATTTGGTTGAAAATGAAAATATCAAGCCACAGACACATGACCTAAGTTAGTACAAACCTGGAATTATCTGTTTCTTTATAGATACCACCAGAATTAGGGCAAAGTTCACAGTGCTGATAGAGATAAAAAATTATGCACATCAATGATTAAAATGATTAAAATGATAAAAGTGAATAAAATCTGATGACGTTTTACCCACAAAAATGACAAACATTTACAACCTTTATATCGGATCTAAAAGGTTTCTCGTATAATTTAGGAATATTTTACACGAGGGCTATTCAGGAAATAATTGTATCGGTGTGGCGGAATCCCTTTTTTACCATTCTTCAGCTACAATTTTTTCCTAGACTCAGCACCCAAGTTTTAAATTTTTTATTACACCCAACCATCCATCATTTTAAATTTAGCTCGCACTAATATTCCCCGTTAAATATGGCATATGTATATGAAATGCTCCCATTTTATCAAGTAGTCTCATTCTGCATGCCATGTACAAAGTTAGTTATAATACATTTTTTTTCTTCAGATTAATACACTTTATGCAGGTTTGCTAATAAATATATTTTATGTGCATGATCTGTTAGCTTTCTAGAAATATGCATTTGCGATAATATTCATCTTAGATTGTGTTTTAGTTAGTGATTTGTTGTATGCCTAAAAACCAAAGTATAAGGATATATTGTCCCCTCAAGGAATTGCATGATAGTGTCCTCGGATAAATTATAATAATATGCAGCATCCAAGTGGACTATGTGGCCTCAAAAATCAGGTTAAAAGGTCTGAACAGGTAAAACACTGTGGTCTTGATGCCACTAAATTCAGACATATCTGCAGAATAAAATTCATCTTGGGGGAAACTAGACCTTTTTACACCAGGTTTCACTGTGGACAACAAAACAATAATATTGTATTCACACGATAATAATTCATCACGTAGTTGCAGTTAATGCCTAGCTATTAAATTCTTATGAAGTTACATAAAAGTCTATTCATTCCACCAGTGTACATGTATACTGAATTAAAGGAGTGTTCACAGTGGGAAGTCTCAAATTATACCAAAAATTATTTCGTAGATTTTATCAATCCATTCCCTGGCCATAACATACCACAAACATCAGATGTCACTACCATTTACGGTGATACTGACAAAATTAAAACGATGTTTTTCAGTGTTAAACTGTAATATAATCTCCAATAAGATTAATTTCTTCGTGATTCTACATAAAATATACACAGTGTTCAATTTACTGAAACCCACCAAAACATACATACATAGATTTGCACAAAACTGACCCCCAAACATTTTCTAGTCTACCCACCATCCATCATTTTTCTATTGATCAGACTCCATCACCCATGTCTTATTAATAAAATTGCTGCCTGTGACGCCCATAAAGTTATAACTGGAATAGCCCTGATTCTCAATAAAATGTGTCAACTTGTATTTCAGTTTAACACGGATACTGAGTGACATGTAAACCATAATTTTCTTGACGTAGTAAATACATTGACAAATACACTAACATTAAAAACATTGCTCATGTTCAGTTTGATCTGAGATGTGGCAGTTATTAGGATCAATTCTGATAGCTTCATACTATATAATAATTTTGTATGATGCTGACTGATGTTTTACAGCCACTTTTGTGTACATGGTAGGCTAAATGGGCAGAGCGACCTCCAAAGGTAATGAATCGAAGTCAAAGATGAAACACCCTTCAGATATTCCCACATATTATTTGGGGTATTATTATATTACATATTAATTGTAAAGCACTTTGAATAGCTCCTGCTAGTAATGGCGCTTTATTAAATATACATTATTATTATTCTCCATTAGTCATAAAATAATCAATTTCTTTCACACATCACACTGAATATAACATTATTACCATAACTAGAAAACACAGATGGGCTAACAACAGATCATAATAATGAAAAATAATTTTAAAAGGAGATTTTCACTTATTTAAGAAAATTGGTGTTATTAAATATACATTATTATTATTCTCCATTAGTCATAAAATAATCAATTTCTTTCACACATCACACTGAATATAACATTATTACCATAACTAGAAAACACAGATGGGCTAACAACAGATCATAATAATGAAAAATAATTTTAAAAGGAGATTTTCACTTATTTAAGAAAATTGGTGTCCTCAGATGATGATGATTGATGATTTACGGCCACTTTTGTGCACAAGGTAGGCTACATGGGCTGAGCGACCTCCAAAGGTAATGAAGCGAAGTCAAGGATGAAACACCCTCAAGATATGCCCATGCTGAAATTCAAACATGGGTGGTGGTGATCTGTGATCCAGCGCACTACCGTTAGACTGCGGAGGCGCCGGCTTATGTCCTCCCTCAGATGACTATTTACTGTTACAGCTATTTATTATAGCTGTAATAATAATGTTTCCTTTTAAATAAGAAATCACATTAATCAGATACTAGCTTAACATTTGGAGGAATACTATGGGATATATCTTTTTATATCATAAGCAAATAAACTATAGTAAATATTGCCAAATTTACTTACTGGTTTCACTCCAGCTTTACAGGCATCGCAGAACCATGGCTCAGTACTGGCTGATGATATGGTGCTGGCAATTGATTGGGTATCATTGATCCCATAGCAACCTAGAAAAAAAGAAGAAGAGTCATGGATACAAGGGAAGAAACAACAACAACAGATGTTGCTGAAAGTAGGTACCATCTTTCCCCACAGATAATCAGCACCCATAATTTGGGTTTAAATTAAACGAACGGGCTTAGAAAATTTGTTAACCTTTAAATGAAGTATGCTGGCCAAACTATGCCATTTAATCACAAGCCAATTGGTAAAGGCATAATGACCTCCTCCCTCAACAAGATATCTGAAGTAAATTATTGCACATCAATAATATAAATAACGGCTGTTTAGATGTATCATCATTCGGTGATCATTTAATGTTCACAATGACTCGCACATCTTCTTACACGACAGCAATCAAGCTACAAGTTATAGAATTTGCAGATACCCATGTTAATCGTGGTGCTGCACAGCACTTTGGTGTTCGCTTTTTTAAACAAAAACGTAGGGTAAAAAGGGTCCAACATTAATGTTTCCATATATATTAAAGGTTTAATGTGTTTTCCCAATAAAATGTAATTCAAACTACCATATTAGAAATGCACTTCTTTGGGGTTTTAAGTGTATGTCGCTGATATCAACAAGCAATTAAAAAATGTAAACAAAACACTTTTTAAAGTGTTTCCATCACCAAGAAAGCTACAATTTAGTAGTGGCAAAAGAAATTAAGAATAAAATCAAACAGTACCACACAGGTGTATTTCAGGTTGATCTGATAAGTAGATCTTGGGCCAGTGAAGTTGTACAAGTGAGATGTAGAACATTCTGATCAAAAATATATCATGGCTTTGAATAAAAATGATTGATTCACAGTGGCCATATTCATGAACTACGTGATGAAGGATAGTCAGTGAAACTGAAAAAAACATGTAGTAACTGTTGAGTGTAATCTGGTAGTTAAATTGTATTATAAAAATTTACTTTATTTTGAAAGCTCATGCTTGACATATCTGAAACGTTATCAGTGGATCCTGATTATGTAACTACATGTAAACCAAAACAAGTGTACTGCCCATATTCAGTGAGTGATGCCAAGCACTGGGTGATGTTATTATTGTAATACAACATTTATCTAGTGCAGTTTTTGATACTCTAATGTTATAATCATACTGTAGAATTTGGCTGCTTTAATCAAACCAGATTGGAACATAGATTACGTAAAATTTGTGAGGAAGGTTTTGTTGAGGATGAAATTCATTTTGTGTGTGTATGCTCAAAATATCGAACAGAAAGAGAAAACTTCTATCTGAAAATTTCAAATAAATATCAAAAATATAAATTTATGTATATTACGAAGAATGCCAATCATCATTTTGCTGATTCTCTAAATGTTATATGGAACAAGAGAAGCTCTCTTTTATATAAATGAAATACAGGTAGCACTTATTCTCAGCTCAGATGTATGTAACTGACCAATAAGACTATGTTATTACCTGTTTTGTTATCATGATGATCTCTGTATGCACTTGTCAGTATAATAAAATATATCTGACGTGACATAAGCCAAAACATCAGGCAAAGGATACGAATGATTTTCTAAAACAGTACATCATAGTATAAACTATTACCACACACCTGCTAATTATGTTAATAAGATTTGGGAATAATTATTATACATTAATGGAGTAACTAACCAGTTTATATAAAAATATCAACCACAAGCTTATTTGGCCAGAATGATTTGCCAGATAACCCCAGCATACAACTAAATTGCTGATTGATAAATTACTATAAAACCATCACAATAAAGATTAGATATATATTAAACAGATAGAATATCATCATTCATGAGCAGTCATCTTCAAAGACAACTATGACATTTGAAAAATCACAGTTCCGAAAATGTTACACAAAATTTCTTACTTTATTATTAAGATATTTCTCCATTTGAGTCGATAAAAACCTTGTCATAAAAGTGGAATTCCACTGATATAAACTTGTTATGACACATGAAAGTTGTAGATGCCAATCCAGTTGATATCGCTATATGTTAAGACTGACTGTACATAAATTGATTAAACTCTTATATTATTATATGTCATAATCTAATTTCATTACATATCTAGGTGCATTATATCTTTACACTGATTGTTTTTGTTTTATGTTAATTTTATAATTAGTTTACAAAAAGTGGCTATATAATTCTATATTCATATGAATTGTTCCAAAACCCCAAGATTCGAACACAGGTGGTAGTGATCTGTAGTCCAACACGCTACCGCTAGACCATGGAGGCGCCCAATCCCAGCTGTGGAACAATAGTAGGAGTTTTTCATCCAACCAGACAATTAGCCAGATTTTCTCCATTGAATATGCCATCCTTGTGGTGAAGCAAAAAATTACAGACCATATCCCGCACTTGAGGTAGCTAAGCCATGTAAAATAACTGCCATTTTGACCATTATTATTATTATTATTGACTGGCTCCTGCTAGTAAGGTCTCATTATTATTATGAATTAATTTTACCCAACACAGTTAAAGTTGTTATTTACAGCAAACATGGTTCCCACGGCCAAGGAAATATTATTTTCCAGGACAAAATTACTATTTTCCAAGACAAAGTATACAAGACTTGTGTGAAAAAGCATATCATATTTATTCCATATATGATCGATTATAATTTTGTTTATGATACAGCATACTCACTCCTTCTAGCTGTCTGATTCACCCACTTTTATTTAAAGTTTACCTAACATGGGATATAAAGACCATGTACTGGTACTCTCTTTCTTCCACAATTGATGTTATCTTCCACAGACATAATATTTATTCATGGGCTTTTCTGTTCTAAGTGAATTTTTTCACAGGTTTTCCAGGACATTTCCTGATTTTGCAGGACCTGGAAAATTAATTTGTTATTTTCCAGGTTTTCCAGGATGCATGGGAATCCTGAGCACAACTTCATCATTCTCACAAAGTGGGTGAGTATTTTGTTTAGTTTCAGTGCTTGTAAAATTTGGAACACATGGGCAAGGATACATCAAACAATTGGATGAAACATCCTACAAACATATGTAACACTAAGATTTGAAGATGGGTGTGGAAGTCTGCACTGCACTATCAACTCTACTACGGGCATGTTCACATCAATCTGACTCTACTATGGGCATGTTCACACCATTCTGACAGAGATAAGTATAGTCTTGTATTATCATGGTGCTATCCCAACCATTACAAGCACCTGTCCAATGTATGGTTTTACTAGTAACACACTCTCAATGAGCTATATATCATCTAGTGACAACACGTCTGATCCCTGGGAGAGTCAAACGATTTAAACTGAGTTATAGTATGTTTTGCCAGATCTAGACAAAGAGCTATTGTTAACTTACCTTCATGTACAGCAACACCACAACTGTCACACTCTACGATCTCATTTTCCTCTTCACTGGAAAATTACATGGAAAACAAATACTACAGTTCTATATAACCAGTAACATCAATTACATACAGAGAGGGGGGGGGGTGAAAAAAAAGGGGAATTGACACCAAAAGGTGAATCAAGTTAAAGTTACCTCATTTGTGTAGTCTTTTATTAAATGAAGGACATAACAATGATATTCTAAACCTGAGATGGGGGGGGGAAGGAATAAAGAAAACTAAAGCGCAGAGAGTGATAAAATGAACAGAGCTAGTATTATATAGAATAAACAACATAATAAATAATACTAATACATATTTAATAAAGGACCAATAGAAGCAGGAGCATTTCTAAACAATGCCCAGTCATATAACATTGTCTAGACTTTAAAAAGGCTATATATCAAAATGGAGATAAAAAATAAACAATTAGATTTAATTTACAAAAGTCCTTCATGATCATATATTAATGAAGTTATATATAGTCAGATATGAATATTACTGTAATATAACTATCGAAGAGTCGAATACTTATCTGCGATATAATAAAATAAGAGACAGGTAACAGTTATTCAGAGCGGATAGTTTTTTTTAAAGATGCCATCTTAAACACACACGAAAACATTAAAAGAGCATCAAGCTGTTTCAGTCATGTCAGAATAACAAACAACATTTTAATACGTTGTTGCATCATTAAGACCTTTTACCCTGTTATCATCACGCATACATTCCAAATCATCACTCTTCTATTTAATTCTCACCTGTATTCCCCAAGACAAACACAACATATCAGGATCTTTGTTATGTTGTTAGATGAGTTGATTGAGCTGGCACCAGTCTCTGACAAACCCTGGATAAAGACAATGAGAAGACAAAACGGTTCATAAATATAATACCAAAAAAATCTGCTCAGTGTATTCCTGGGCTTTTATTTTATGCCCAGAATTCAAATACAGTGCTGCCAGCCGAAGAACTCTATGGTTACATCAAAGGAGCCAGAGCCCTGTTCCTTGTTACAGTCACATATGCAGCACTAAACAAGATATAGGTGCTCACTCCTCACTAGCTTTCTGTTATCCAACGAGATGCTGATTTACCAGTCAGTCAGCTTATGAGTACACATAATATATCAGGAAGTAGACTCACATCACTGGATTTGTTCACTGTTTGTGACTAATGAATGTATTATCAAGACATTTATTAGCCACATATAAAGGTGAAAATGGAATATTAACTATTGTTTTTAATTAATGACTATGTTAATATAATAAAAAAACTGAAATATTTTCTTTTCTATATGAAATGTTTGTGACATTTGTGTGAGTGAAGAGATGATAACGTAAATGTGCTTGATGCTGTATATTATATATATATAGTGAGCTGATGTGGTCTAGCAGAGGCCTTGCTGTACAGTTATAGGGGGCTGCACCTGGCCCCTCCCACTGTCCATCCTGCTCTACAAAATCCTCGCCCTGCCTCACAACCCAGAAATAAATCTCACTGATTGGCCAGTGCCAGATTTCCACATACAGATCCAGCATATAAAAGCAGTCACAATTAGAGAAGGATGGGGCTACATCTGAAGAATATCCATTAAACAAACTGAGTACTGTACGCTGTTTGCCAAGTCTCCATGCTGGATACATATGAGACGTATTGCCAAGGGCTATAAACTATGGTAACCTTGTAAGAACACCAGACATGGGATCAATTCAATTCCAGAATTGATGGGCAATTCCATTTTTTTTAAATGGAATTAGAATTGGTAAATTTGAAATTGAAGTTTGCTACCAAAACATTTAATCCACAAATTAATTTAGCTTTCAATTTTTTAATTCAGAAATATTTCTTCCATGACAATCCTACTTGGAACATAAACTACTCGGAGTAGGTATTCCAAATAGGTACTCGGAGTACCTACTCTATATGGAATTGATTAATTTGAGGTAGAATTGGAATTGATCCCAAGTCTGAAAAACACAGATAACTTAATATGATTTGTACCCGGATCTGGAGATTTGCAGCAGTGTCCTAACCATGTGCTATATAAATGAAATAATCAAACAATCATGCCTCTCAGCATTAACTGATCATGATGAAAGTGGTACATTAATTAATAAGTCATCAGCTTTTTACCAGAAATCAAATAGTTAAAAATCATATACCAGGGATTCTGAGATTTTTGTCGATTCAACAGATCCTCCTCCGGGCAGGAAACTGCTGGACTCGGATGCACTGAGCTTTGTTATGTCGGATGCTTTATCTTCCTCTTTATCTTCGATCGTTTCGGGGATGACATCATCTGAGGATCCGCCGTCTGTCACATCTGAGGATCCCACCTCATCAAGGTCATCATCTGGATCTGAATTTTCTGAATCTACACAAGATACAAGCAAATATATTTGGTTTTAGCACCGAATGCTATTCAACCATAATAATCGTTAAACTCTTCCAAATATCACTGGTTCATTTGTGGTTTTTTCGGTGATATCCAAACAATCCACATTATTCACCAAATCCTAGATATCTGACCATATTAAACATGTCATAACTAAAGCCTGAAATATTTAATAACTTTCTAAAATCCGCAATTCCTCAATCCACAAACCTATTTAGAATACATGAAAATATGACTATACTTTCAATTAAATGTCAATTTCTTTAGACTTGGTTGTCACCATCATCAATATCAACATTATTATACAATGCCCATTTGAATACCTAAACTATATTACAAAATTTGCATAAATCCTTCCTTCCCAGCAACATACAATAAGAGTAATTAGTAGTATGCATAAATGTTACATACAAAACCATATCTATACTGTATTTAAGAAAATATTAAAACATTTTCTGGAAATACCTTGAACATCACCAATCTGAAAGTCACTGTCATCAGAGCTATCATCAAGGCCAGCAAAGTCAATCTGTAGCAGGTGATGTTGGACAGGCTTAACTCGACGTTTTTGTGGATCTCTCTCGACTGGAGACAAATTAGTCAAAATATGATTTGGTCAGTGGTTGTGGAAGAAAACAATTTTGTATTTGAAAGTATATAAATAATTTTGTTAGGTATTGGCCTGTGTGTGTGTGTATTATATTTTGTGTGTTCCAATCAATTCCACATCAAATTTATCAATTCCATTTTTACCCACTACTTTTTACAATGAGAAGATTCTCCGAGTACCTACTCCGCATAATTTATATTCCAAGTAGGATTGTCATGGACGAAATATTTTTTAAATAAAAAATTAAATGGGAAATTAATTTGTGGGTTTATTTTGTTTGAAGTAAACTTCAATTGCAATTGATCAATTCCATTTTTTTATAATCAATTCCAATTACAGAATTGCCCATTAATTCTAGAATAAACCCCATGTCTTGGGTTAGTGTACATTATGATATAGCTGCATGCCAATTGTGCTTCTTCTGCTTCAATTGAGAGAATGTTTTCAACCATTGGACTTGTGCACAGCAAATTCCAAAACTGACTTGGTTTGATGGATGGATGAATGCTGTTTAATGACACATCATGTTGCTTCCATGTTACCACAACAGAACTGCACAAATACTTCGGTTTTAGATTAGGCTGAGATAATGCCGGAGCTTTAGTAAATTTGTAGTGTCCAGTATGCCCCAAATATAGCCAATTCCAGAAATGTACCATTGCGAGTGGGGGAAGGTTTATGAACATCATAAATCACCAAATAATTGTACTACTGACCTGGTTTCATCATTTGTGTAATGTAATAAACTAATATATATGAATAAAAAAATTTACCCCTAAAAAGGAATAAATATGTATCAAGTTAGTATATTTTTCAGAAATAAAGCTGCAAAATTGGCCCAAACACTAATCAGCAAGTTTATTTCAGGGTGGTCCAAAATGAGAAATTTTCAAATTAGTCATAGAACATCCATTTTTGTTTCATTAGATAGGTCTTGCAGAGACTAATATTATAATCAGTTAATATATAATTTGATACGGTTTTCTTACATTATTTAGGAAATATATACCTCAATAAGGTAGAAAATGGTGAAAATTTATTTTTCAAGCGAGACGGACAAATCCAATGGAAAAGACAACGTTGCATTCATGCAATTTTAATGTTGGACATAATCCATGGTCTCATTAAATCATGCATCAATTGTTTTATGTACATCTAACAAATTGGAATGCAAATAATCACGCAACTTTATTCCCCCCAAAATGTCTTTCTGTGTTTTATCTTAGATCGGCAAACTTGAACCAAACAACATTTTTTTAAACAGATATTTAATTCTCTAGACTCTAGTACATCTTAAATGTTTACAATGTGCACGAAATATAATCAAATATAATATCTATGTATATTATTATGCATATATCATATATAAAATTGGATGGATGGGCTAAATTAGGCATAGATGTGATCGGATTATATAACAACATAAACATGTTCATCTGACGCTGCGAGAATTTACAAGATTTGTCAAAAAATCATTTGCGCTTCATTTCTGACATCTCGTTATTTAACAATTATGTCCCCGATTTCAAAACATAGATTAGGGAATAGAGCTATATGCATTCTGTTTAATTTATAGTTATTAGTATTACTTGAAATATTAAGGCAACCACAAGCAAAACAAAAACGACTTTCATTTCATGAGTCATTTTGCTTACGCCCATTTAAAAGCACTTGTCAAATAATATTCATGACGTAATGGCGCCTCTAGTGATATAAACTTATATTCTACCAGATATTTGGGAAAGTGCACATGCGCAGTGCCAGACCTATACGGCTATAGCTACTTAGGTGTATATCCGGGTCTGGACCAATAGCAACAGCCTATCTTGAGTCCATCGGTTCCCCAAAGACCTAAACAACGGAAACCCAGTCAGGCAGGACAAGGAGGTTCTGAGCATAGACTAGACGTGGCTATAGATAGTATAGATATTGATAATACTGTCATATTCATAGACATAGTATCATTACTCAGCATAATTAGTAGTCTCGATATATCATCTAAAAGTAAGACTAAGCATGATTTAGCATCCCAGTGAAACTTTAACATCATATGATAGATAGATCTATTTAAGATAGTAAGTAGTCTATACTATATTATAGAAAATGAGGATGATATAGACTCTAGTACTAGTAGTCTAGACTATAAAGTATTAAATAGACTTTTATAGAGTCTACAATTTGCATTTCCAACGACTGACCAAATTCACAGAATTAACCATTTACAATTATATTTTAGTCTATTATTCTCGTAATTGTAATCAGTTACTGTATCTAAACTCAAAATTGAGTGAGACTTTTACTAGTTTTAGATCTATAATTCTATTGAGTCTAGTAATTTCTTAGTTAATACTTGACCCCGGGCGATAATATAAGAAAGAAGAAGTAACATCTTGACGTAGAATGATAACAGCTTCATTCCGGTTATTTAAAACGTTAAAAATGTCATTACTCATTAACAAAATTGTTCATAAAAGTTAAACTTACTCATCGTTTTATAAAGGAAGCTAACAGCTTCCTCGGGAATATCCTCCATTGTCACTCTCTGGAGACAAACAATGCTGGATATTCACTAGGTGGCAGCACCTGTTAGACCGCGCAATGAAACATAAAACGATAATTTCTCATTTATTCCTTTCTACAGAATCTGTACTAATTAAGGTAATGAAACTCAGGTTTATCTTACAGATTATCTCCTTTATGACGATGTCTCAACAAGTAGTAATCAAGCGGTGATCTATTATTTACCGCCGGGATATATAGGGCCTATATATCCTATAAGCGAATGATGGCTAACTGGTGTACTCTGCGTTTCTTTTTAATTAACACACACGCACACACATATATATATATATATATATATATATATATACACACGTCTGTTAGTTTATGTTCGTAAATAATTCTAACAAAAGAATCTTAAACGACGGTAAAATGACATTGGTTTAGACTAAGATTGGGACTATGATGTTTACGCAATACAATATTTTTTTTAAATTCTAAACTCTTAGTGATATGGCTTTTAATTATATATATATATATATATATATATATATATATATATTGGAGAATGATTGAATGCGTGATTGATTGATTGCGTATTTGATTGCACGATTGATTGATTTATATTTTTCGTTTCACAATCTAAGTTCACGAAACAGAGATAACTAGCACACAACAGCCTGAACACTTATTGTTGTTGCTGTTATTGTTGTTGATATTGTTATTATTATTATTGTTGTTGAAATTTGGACTAGAGAGCTCCATAGCTGGCTGTCGCCTGTTGGGATTATTTCCAGTTTATTTCCACTGTCGTCTCTTTTATTGTCACTCCCCCCCCCCCCCACTCACAGGGGAGAAGTACGGACAGATGGAGCCAATTAACAATGTACAAGAGATAGACGGTGAGTTGATAACAGATTATACACGAAAACACACACCAACCAGGAGCGGGGCCTCCTTAACGCATGGGCCCAATGGGCACTTGCTCCGGTGCCCAACAAGCATTAAGGCCCCACAAGCATAAGGGCTCATGCCAATTTACACTTAAAGGGACACGCTGAAATGACTTCAGCAGTCAGAAGCTTCCCGTCTCTGTCTAGCTTCTAAATGGCGGCGCCCACAGGCCATTAAAAATCGATTAATCAGCACTTTAAACTGGATTATTTAATATGTGGGTGATCGTTTACACATTTTAACATTCTTTATGATATTTGTGAGTATAGCTGTATTAGTCCGGAAAACTTAAAATGAAGGTGGACTGACTAGCCCTTTAAGTAACCCTACACCATCACGTGGTAAATACGAAACAATGTTATTCGGGGCCGTCTTAGAGCATGGGCACACGCTGGATAGTTGTCCGGAGGCCCCACGAGCATCGGGGCCCCATGCTAACATATGTACGCTGTGACTTGCTGTGAGTTGTTGTGATGTAAATAGAGCCCCAGTGCGCTGCTTTACCCGGGTGCCTACAGCGCTGTTAAGACGGCACTGACCAGCAGTAATTAACATCTTATTTAACACCATATATCATAATGACATATACATGCAGTAATCTCCGTCTTCTAAGACCCATGTAATCAATGGATAACAGTATATTGCATCGATCCGTTATTAAACTGTGCTTATGCGCCATCTATTGAATGAACACTTAAAGCGTCTTTTGTGAAATAATTCAAACGTCTATAGTCCAGATCGGGTGTTTGTATTTGTTTCTTAATCTAACAAAACAAATATACAATACATTTTAATGAATGCTATATCATTATTGAGTAATATTAAGTTTCATAAAAGAACATATCGATATGAAAATGTGTACATACATGAGCAATAAAACTATGTTTAAGGAAAGATGATATTATTACTACTACTATAGTAGCACTAATAATAATAATAATAATAATAATAATAATAATAATAATAATGTGGAACTAGTAAGTGTGTTTATTTTACAGGTGCCGTCAGGAATAATATACCACCTAGCTTATATATATATATATATATATATATATATATATATATATATATATATATATATATATATATATATATAAAAATCAAACACACATATGTAAATAAACATAATTATATACGCACAAACTTGTTCATAATATATTATAAAATAAAGGCTCTAATTAATATAATAGATTTGTTAATAATTCTATTAGTTGAGAAAAGATCTCCCGAGCCAGTAATAGATAGACAGACAGACAGACAGACAGACAGACATACAGACAGACAGACAGACAGACAGACAGACAGACAGACAGACAGACAGACAGACAGACAGACAGACAGACAGACAGACAGACAGACATTTAAACTATCCCATACATTCAGCATCTAAATGTGACTCAAATAAATTAATGATACAGTTTCGGGTTAAACCGAAGAAATATTCTGTGCGTTAGTGCAACCGAAGTAAAATGATAAATTAACAAGTCGATGGCGTGTCTATATTACATGAAGTAATATGCATGTATCATCCATCCCGAATTATTATTGTACTATAATTACCAGAACCGATGAAGTACTGCTTGATTTATAACACCATTGAGCATCAGATATACGTGTATGACAAAATAATGCGAGATCGTAGCATGGCAACGTTAATAACGAAAAATTACTATAGACTAATGAAATATTTTCACCTTGGTACGAACTAACCAACAGAGGTTATAGTTCTTATGTTATTTGGAAAGTTAAGCCAATCTTTCGGCGCACAGTGAATGAAAGTTCTAGCAATAAAGGAAGCAAGAGGTGTGACAACGTGAGGGTTCCGACAATGTCGAGTATTATGTGAACGTTTACTCGAATTTACTGAAAATATTGTTATTAACAATTCAGCAGGTATGTTATTAGTAAACAAAAACATAAATTTGCTTAGCTGTATGTTCTAGAGATGAGCTAATTTAGGAGCGCGTAAATGCTTAAATAGAGGTGTGTTGGGTGTATTATATTTAGCCTTGAATACATTACGGATAGCCTTTTTCTGTAACATTTCCAGTTTGTGCAGCCAAAAAACTGATAGGCAGAGCTCCAGATTATTGCTCCATACGACAAATAAGAATGAACAAAATTAAAATACAAGGATTTCGGGTTTTTAACGAATATATATTGTTTTGGCAGAAATTATTGCATATATATATATATATATATATATATATATATATATACCACTGGCAATTTTTTTGTGCTAATATGATAAATGTGATAGCCACATTCCAGTAGCTCATCGATATATAAAGTATGTTACAGTTAATCTGTATAATCAGGTAATTGATATATTACCTGAAATTTGAAATAGTTTATTAATAATTGAGATTTAATACACATTACCTGTAAATATAGCATGAACTAATGTGGGATAATTTCGTCACTTAAACAAATTGAGATGATATTATTACTCAGTGACGTGGTTTTAGGTAGAACTAATTGAAAATTCGTTTTCAGTATATTAAAGAATAGTTCATTGGCTGGAAATTAGGTCATTCTCAATGTTTTCGCGTAACGTTTTTGGATTGTTTGATGTATGATACGCAGTGGTATCATCAGCAAATAGTATGCATTTTGAATACAATAATGCATTAGGTAAGTTGTTTATGTAAACAATAAATAGAAGTGGACCGACCACACTGAGTAACATATATGTGGGCATATATGTGCATTCCACAACATCTCTTTGAAACTATCCTGAAGGCAGGTTGGTTTTATCCGTAGTTTAGCGTGAGTATTAAATTTGTGTACGACACGTTCGGAAATAAAAACAGCATGAATGTCACCTGGTTTTAAGGTCGTACTCCAATATTATGCGCACAAGTGATATTTAATGTTATGCCGTTTGGAAATTTCACTTAATTGGGTTAATTTACATATATAAATTCTTTGGTCGCTGAACAAATCCCCGTGGTATCTTAAACGTAAACAAATGCGTGTCCAGTGCATCGAGTTGAGGCTAAACACAAGCTAGTGCCTTTCCTTGGTGCCAAGGGGAAATTCTAAAGGTCTCGGCAGTATTGTATGAGGCATTTCAGCAAAGGCTGAAGCAATGTAAAGTATAATTAATCTAGGCGTTGATTCCTCATCAAGAATCTGAGCTATGACCCAGAGTACTTTCAGTAGGGAAGATTCAGTTGTTCTCTTTAAGTAGTTCTGCAATCGTGTTGCCCGCTTTGGTTATTTAATTTTAAATAGGCTTTATCAAAGATATTACTGCTCTATATACAATGATGTGCCTTCAAATGTAGACAGGTCATCTACAGCAATAGTATTGAACCGATCAGCGAAATACTTTGTGACTTGGATGTTTCTCATGGTTTTTAATGTGCCTAATAAGATAATTTATTTAGAATGGTGTTTTAATGGCAAAATATAATTTGAATTTGAACACACACACACACACACACACACACACACACACACACACACACACACACACACACACACACACACACACACACACACACACACATACACACACATATATATATATATATATATATATATATATATATATATATATATATATATGCTATAATCTTATCACTTTGCCAATAATTAGTTAGTTTGCTATTCGTTTGTAATATAGGTGATTATATAGCTGAAGTAATGAAAGATTTGAACCTTAACGCTTATTTTGTAAAACCTTTCATGATAATCAACCGATTGATATTGATGTCTTGGACAACAAAACTGTTGATGAAATGAAAATAGACGGATATTTATTCTATCTATCGGCGCTGTTTAAGTTGACAATAAAGATGAGGGAGTTCGCATTCTACTCTGTGATTGTCTGAAGTTTAAAAATTCGCGTCTTCGATGTGTTTTAATAATTTTGTTTTAACTAAAGGTTTTTTATACTAAAACATAGATCAATTGACTGAAATTCTGTCATCAATCTTCTTAGTGTGTTTGGTATTTGATTTAATAAGTAATCTTAAACTTATAGTTGATTTTTATACCGTATAGACAATCAAACTGGAATTCTGAAGAGAACATTTAATCTCGTCGGACCATTAAACATAGAATGTGTGGTGAAAACTTCCAGATGCGAACTAGCTACTATGTTCGTTACGAAATTTTCATACATAATACCTGAAGTTATTAATAGTCATCACCTGTCCCGAAATATGAGAACAGGTTGCTGGAGGAAATAAGAAATGTGTTATTTCTTGAACAATTTAAGTCTGTTTTGTTAAATCCTTATTATTATTGTATGAACAACATCCTGGTTGATTATATATATATATAATATATATATATATATATATATATATATATATATATATATATATATATATATATATATATATATATATATATATATAAGCCATAAATAGCATTTAGATCATCTGCCCACAATGGCGATCTTCTCTCTAATATATTGGCTCTGTGCATCAAAACAAACAAAACGGAAATGAAAATATTAACAGAAAATCATGTCAACATCTTGTCTTCGGTGAAGCATATATCGTATTAGATTTACAGAACTTTGACGTGCCCCTAGAGTATATTCATCACTGTTTGAGTTTCTGCAGTTCTGAGGCCTGGCTCTATGATTGATATATAGCTTACACGGGGAATATAAGTGATGCGATCTGTGATATCCTTCAGTCTGATGAAGCTAAAAACTCAACTTGTTAGTGAGTGTAACCGTACTAAGTCGTTCATTATACCAGGTTGTGTTGATTCCTTAGGGAAAATACTCATATATATATATATATATATATATATATATATATATATATATTTACCTCAAAACTGACTATGCTTATCCTACTGGGAAAAGGATTTTGGCAATCCGTGTTATGCACCAAAATTAACAACTCGTTCGCGATTTAAAACGTATTCTCTCAGTGTTGGGCAGATGATCTTTCTAAATTCCTGTTCGAGGTCTGAAACTCCACGAATGAGCTTATCGTTAACGCTATTTCTGCTTCAGTCTGTAGATTGTGTCACGTGTGTTAGCAACATCAATGATATTAAGCGACAACACTTCAGTGATCTGTTCAGATGTGTCAACAATGAGTGTAGCAAAACAGACAGAATATTTACCAACGAACAATATATCCATGCATGTTCTGTATAACATGTATTTTCATCTGTGTCATACTATCTGATGAAATACGTTGTAGTTTATTAAGTAAGGTTTTTATATTCGAAGCAAGCAATCCGAATGTTTGTCTTTTGGGAAATACTATTTCCTTTTATGCGAATAAAATCAGTCTTTTGTAGACATCTGCCGTATGACACATACTTAATGACCGTGATATTTATAATGCCGATAATGATAATGTATTTCTCTCTTCCCTTCAAGTTAATATTCTCTTACATTTAAAATTATAAATTAAAATCTATAATCGCCATAATACCAATAATATATATATATATATATATATATATATATATATATATATACACACACACACACACACACACACACACAAGATAATGCTGACATTTTATGGTTCTTAGTTGGACTAGAGTGAGTATAAATGCGTCAAGGTGGAGTATTTAATTAACTTAAGGTATTCTTTAGCAAACAAATAATATGTAAGAACTCGTTAAGCTACATTTATAATGTATCTTGGAAATGTTACTTGATCGACTAAATAAACAGTTTGTATCTTACTGTATATGTAGGATTTGTTGTTGTTTAACTGGCTAGATCTACTTTGGGAGCAATCTGTCAGATGGTTATTTGTAAGAAACTGATCATTTGTTATTATTTTTTTCAAAAGAAACAGAAACACCAAAAACATGACCGAGGCTTAACTAATTGAATAGTTGAAGACACTTGAGATTTGCCGATCTTTCACAAGCAGTTTCCTTAGCGCAGCGATTAGAACCCCGTGCTGCCAACCTCCAGATTGGTGTTAAGATTTGCCTCTTATTTGTGTTCGTCGGGTGTGTTTCTCTGTGTCTCAAATCAAACTCAACCCGATGTAAGCAGTTCCAAGTGGATCCAGTGTAGCACGTCGAACCCATAATACACCACACCTGGCCCACTGATGCTATCATTGTGTCCCCTTAGTGGCGAAGGTAGTAATACGCAGATGTTGTCCTGGCGTTCAGTAGACTCTACAAAATTGCATGAGACACAGGGAAAATGGAGAAGACATTCATGAAAACATTCTCTTCTGCTCCGTGCACTTAGTATTCCTACAGAGGATATATCTAGATATACATGTGGTATAATGTTTCCAAACACGACCCGTGCAGTTACTAAAAGAGGTAGAAAAATGTTCATTAGTATATATTGGTAGTTGCTTTAAGAGTTTGGTCCGTTTCATTTAGTAGAAAGTGTACCCAATTATAGACACACGCGATTTACAGGATTATACATTTTACCACAAAATGTAACTGAACCTATGAATGCATAAATTGTAGGAAGTGTTATATATTATTGTCTAGATTACGCGCTATATAAGTAAGCATTTTGATAATGAATATTATCTTCACTACTATCACCAATATTATTATCATCATCAACATGAAGACTCATGTAAAAATTTGAATTGAAGTGTTTCGATTTGCAGAGAGATATATACAGAGGGGGGGGGGCTGGTAAACATATGGGATCGAGGAATCAAAATGTTAGATCCTAGTTTGTTTTGCAACACACCAATAGATCAAATAAATATGCGGACTGTTCGTTATGAGTAATGGTGGAAAGACCTCTCTGACGCTATTATAACGGGATAACAGAAGGTGATTTACCCAACAGACTCGCATAACAAATATTTTATAAGGTATAGAAACAGTCTATGGCAAGGTAACAGGCAACAGATTCGAGCATAATTTATTTCTAAAGAACATATGTGTTAATTTAAATATAGATCCACTGCTTTAACCATTCTTTATACGTATTTCTAGTTATCATAATACACTATAATAAATTGTTTACGTGACGTTTGACTCGTGTATATGTAATGGCATAATAATAATAATAATAATAATAATAATATATGTATTTAATAAGCGCCCTTATTAGCAGGAGCTATTCAAAGGGGCTGTACAATGATACCTCAAATGATATGCTTGTAAAAATCCAACCAAACATTTAAACAATAATCAGTATATGTCTGTGAAAATAAACTTGAACGGGGTTGTTTTTGGAACAGATTAAACAATTTCAAAAGACGATCGCATTTCCTATTCCACAAAATGGGTGCTGCAACACTTCCATAGATCGAAATCATCGTCATTCGGCCGGAAATGTATTGTTTCAGGTTGCAATGAATTCGCATTTGTTAAATCGGCAAAAGAAAGCTGTGCTTGTTGTAACAGCATTAATAGCAAGGCAAAATACAAACCGCATCAGTGTTCATAATAAAAATAATAATAATGGTCGAAATGCTAGATATGTTATGTGTCTTTGCTACCTTTAATTAGGAAGATGTTTATTGTCTGTAATTTACAGCTTCACCACGCCGATTAATTAATTCTAAATAAAAGTAGAATTTACAATAGCATAACCATGAGTTAGAAAATCCCACTCTCTAACCCGTGATGCGAAAGAGGTAGCTTAACTAAAGCCAGTGCTCTTTTGTACATCTAGTTATAACGAGAGTTCGGCGAATGGGTGTTCGATAATAAAATCACAGAAAATTGCAGGAAAGAAGTCGCAGAAAAAAGTCACACTTTTAGCTAAGAAAAGCTCACAGAAAAAAAATCACAACTTATTTAAGTAACAAAAATAATTAAAGTAATACAGCAGATATATTTGTAATCATTTATTAACTGACAATGCAGACTTGTACATATTGAGAAAAATATTTATATATGATAGCATTATGTGTATATGAAAAAAAATATATCGTTTTATTCAATATCTTAAACACAGTAAGGTAATAAACCCCCAACAAATTTGGTCATTTCTGTCACTTTTCTCCTGTGACTTTTCTCTGTGACTTTTTTACTCTGTTCAACTCTTGTGTCTTTTTTAAATTTTATTCGTTGTATGAAAGTGGAAAAGGAAACGTGATATCAATGGTTGAAATCCTTCAATTAGCCGATTAATTTAGCTATATATTTTTTATTCCAGACATTTCTAACATGATTGACTAATGTCCTTTGAAAGAAAAAACGTGCTCGTCCTGTCTGAAGTATAGACAAATCTTGATTTGGCACTTATCGATGTAAACATTTTAGCAATGATAACATTGGGATATCTCTGTTTTGATATAATTTTACGCAATTTGTGGCGGAAGAACCTTAATATTCGTACATAATCTATTAGGCTGTCGCGGAAGTGATGAAGTAATAGTTATTTTAGTATATATTTTATATATATATATATATATATATATATATATATATATATATATATATATATATACTATATATGCGTGTGTGCGCGCGTGTGTGTCTTTCAAACTCACCTGCTATGAGACGGATTGGCCTTTCACAGATAAAAGAATTTGGTTTATTTTCTGGCGTGTCCCACCATTCTCTGGGATATGAACCCGCGGGTGTTCTTATAGCTACGTAATCATCGTTACCTGATGCATCATTGGGTTCTTTCTTGGACCAATTCTCATATACTAACGGATTGCCATCGATCCAGACAAAAACCATCTCCTCAACTCTATCTGTCAGTCCTATATAGGCAAACGTAGCTGAACTGCCATCGATATCTTCTTGCTGAAATTAAATGTGTTTGTGTAGCATGTTAGAAATGTGTAGCCATACATCATTCAACAGCGCTTGAGAGATTAATTGTCTTATGCCTCTTTTCGCATCACCTCTGTGGAAACACTTTGTATGTACCCGTGTGGTTGTCAGTACATTTCGGTCATTTGTTTTCCTAATAATTTTTTTATTTCACTTAATTGTATTGCAAGAAATACCCCCTCGTTGTTGGTATAAGTAGATGTAGTAAGATATTTATTTCTACACTGTTATTTTTGAATACGAGCTGATGGCTTGATAGCTAATCCAACTAAGTTATGACTAATTTAATTCTATGATTAGACATTAAATTATTTCTAGATGTGTTGCTTGTCGGTAGTAATATAAACTCCTTGCGTGTGATCGTATTAGTCAGATACATGACGGGATTTGAACCGCAGTTCTCGAAGTCTGCGACCAACTACTCTAATAATGTTGTATGTCTTATCCGTTGTTCTTTGTTTTGTTTTATTGTCACATATGCGTAAACTGACCAGATGCCTTTTCATGTATATCTTCATACCAGACATAACTATTTATGCTTGATTAAAGACTTTAGTCAAACTTTAAGTAGCATTCAATTAATTGTATCCTTCATAGTTGTAACTTATCGCAACCACTTAAAAAGGGTGAAGGTCTCGAACTAGAGCTGCTTACTACACTTGTTCCTATCATAGATAATTTGGTCTTTTCATAGATCATTTGGTCTTATCATAGATCATTTGGTTTGATCATAGATAATTTGGTCTTATCATAGATCATTTCGTCTTATCATAGATCATTCTGTCAAAGGCTGATCAACCATTAATTTACATACATTGCCTTGTAAATGGAGTAAGTGCAGTCATATTTACCAATGGAAACCATCAAGTAGAACAAAATAGCAATGATACTAAAGCAAATTTAATACGTACTCTTAGTACTTGCGGCGATAGTAACAGATTTAAAAAAAACACTTACCGAGTAAAATAAATCCGAGACGAAATCGTTTTCTTTTTCGTCTGTTATCACAGTCAGGTCGGCATTTTCCTTTTGGCAGATCGACCTAGCCTGGTCAAATTTATTCCTGCTGCAAGGAATGATTTTCGTCTGTTAAAATAGTTTCCTCTCAATCGGCGAAAGGGATATATTCCACACCATTTTACGACCAGCTCTAATTACGATAATCTTACCCAGCATAAAGACGATAACAAGACCCACTGTACTCGTGCCACATAATTGGACACCCAAGAGATAGCTGTACAAGCTGTACGAGCAGGCTGATGAACGAATATAACGGTAACCGAACTATAGGACCCATGATTAGAAGCTGATTAGCTCACTGCTTGATGATGGATTCACAGAACAAAATGTCGACGTCATTGTCAAGTTGGATTTTCCGATGAGAAAATTCCATATATTGATTCTGACGAATATCGGTAGAAATAAAAATCTGTTTATTCCCCGTGTTCGCCATCAGTCAAAGACTGATTGTGGCTTTGTTGTGGGATTACCTGTCGTAGTAGGTCTGTCATCACGATGTCGATGATGATATATCTCCCTTGAAGATGGCCATTCGCGCACAATTATACACACAGCGTGTGAGTGCCTAAACCATTTTATATATAGAACTAGATATTAATGAAGCCTTACACACCCATTGTCGGGTCTCTCTCTTTGTCACCGTATAATGGTACATGCCAAAACCACTTTGAGAATAATAACATCAGTATTATTATTGACAGAATTTGTTTGATAAGATATGAAAGGATAAGGACATGAAAGTAGTTTTACACAATAGCTTTTTTCCGCATCCGTTTTTCAGCCAACTTGATTTTGTATTTCCGCAAATGTTTTTACCTTTTTTTTTAAATTAAAGGCTATGCTTTCAATGAATGAGAAGGTAATACTCTATAGATACTCTATAGAATAAATTCCATATTACTACGTTAATAAAGAGGGACATCGTGGCACGTTCGAACGGCGATATGGCTATTTCTTAGAAATATATTTTATGCAGCATTCTGCTTCTATTCAAATGAATGTGTGCTTATTTTATTTGCATATTTATGCTTGAAAATAGCCTAATATTATGCGTCATACTGCGTGTTTAGTGGACAATGCATTATCTTTATTTATAAATACATATATAGGCTCCCAAGCATGCTTGTTTAAACATCGGTGAAACATTGTCAGCCTCGAATAGTTCCATTCGTTTAGTATAGGTATTGGTTTAAGAAATGTGGAATTGATCTATTCTTAATCTTCACCCATCATCGAACAGGTAAGGAATTATGCTTACGTCAAATCACTAGAGATAAAACTGAGCAATATCAATGACAAGAACCAACTGTCAATCAAATCAATATTTCGTAATGATTATAAAGAAATAATAACATATTTCATAAATCCTATTTCTTATCGCTGTTTCATCACATTTTTTTTTTGGGGGGGGAGGTTTTTATCTTACTGTGTTTAAGACATTGAATAAAGCGTGAAACGTTTTCCACACACACATAATGCCATCATCTATAAATAGTTTTCTCAATATATACAAGTTTTGCATTGTCAGTTAATAAATGATTTAAAATATTTCTGTTGTATTGCTTTAATTGTTTCTGTTAAATAATTAAGTTGTGGTTCATTTCTGTGAGCTTTTCCTAGCCAAAATTATAACTTTTTTTCTGTGATTTTATTAACGGACACCCCTTCATCGCACTCTCGCTATAACGACATGGACCAACGAGTACTGGCTTTAGTTAATCGCTCCTATGCGAGCTCATGGGTTAGTTCTACTTGTATTTAGAATTAGTCGGCGTGGTAAAGCAGAAAATTACAGACAATAAACATCTTCCCAATTAAAGGTAGCAAAGACATAACATATCTGGCATTTATTATTATATTATGAACACTGACAATGTTTGTATTTTGCCTCGCTACTAATGCTGTTACGACCAAAACAGCTTTCTTTTGCCGATTTAACAAATGCTGATTCATTGCATTTCTCGTATGATACAGTTTTAAGCTCTCTACTGGTCCATAAACGTGTTGGCAAAAACTATTTTGTGCATAAAAGACCCGTGTTTTGATAATATTGTATCATTTCTCAAATGCATAACGCTAGCTCAAAATGCCAAAACGAAAATCATACACTGTTAAAGAGAAATTGGAGACTCTTACAAGAGTTAAACATTCACCAATGAACGTTCATTTATGGGGTCAATATATTTCCTACCTTCATCTGAAAAAGATGCACTATTTCTGGGGCATGGATATCACCAATCCCACATGGCTGTTACTTTTTGGGCAATTTAGCAGAAACTTTTATTTTCCACACAAACACTGAAGTAATATGCATGTTAAAATAAACAAATGATTAACCAGTTATTGGGAACATTTATCTAATAAACAGTTGTATGTAATCGTCAAGGATGGTGCAAAATGAGGGAAATAAGTGGACCTATTTTCGCCCTCCTCAACAGTACTCTGTCTAGCTTCGCGGTCCACTTATAACACGATTGACAGTCTGTGGACCCCAACAACTACGTTATAACAGATGCCTGATATATATATATATATATATATATATATATATATATATATATTATTTCTTTTGCTATGGAGAATATAGATTTTAATTTATAACATTGAATTTAATAAAACATTAATTTGAAGCGAAAAAAAAAGAAATACCTTATCATTTTCGGCATTATAAATTTCACGGTCATTAAGTATGTCTCATATAGCAGATATTCGTTTTAAAAGAAATTAGTATTTCCCAAAAGACAAACATTATTATAAATTCGTCACAACATAATCCGATAAATCCCACAAGCAATAGTAGTAGTAAAGGCGTTTAATTCCTCCCCCCCCCCCAGCGCTAATCATTATACCCTAAATACGCGAAATATGCTAGCTTAACACGAACTCCAATGTTTGACAACTAGGTAAATATGCATGAACTGTTTGAGCACAATAGAATACACACGAGTCATTCCCAAAAAACAATCAGATATCGGGTTACGGTGTTGCTTAAAATATTGTTAACGTTTTTAATTGCATTTAAGATCATTGTTATCACGATATGTTTTTATAGATGTGCAAGTATTATTATCATAACCTTACCTAATAAATGACTACTCATTTAAAAATATAGTTTATATAGTTTGAATCTTATGAAAATACATGTTATACAGAACACGTATGCATACATGCAATGTTCATTGGCAAATATTCAGTCTGCTTTGCTACACTCAATTTCGACAAATCAGAATAGATCACTGAAGTAGTGTTGTCGCCTTATCTAATTGGTGTTGTTAACATACGTGACGCAATCTACAGACTGAAGCAGAAATAGAGTTAATGATAAGGTCATTCATGGAGTTTCAGCCCTCGAATAGGAATTTTAAAAGATCATCTGCCCAACACTGAGAGGACACGCTTTAAATCGCGAACGAGTAGTTAATTAGGGTGCATGACACGGATTGACAAAGTCTAAGCATGGCCAGTTTTTCATATATATATATATATATATATATATATATATATATATATATATATATATATTTTGTGTGTGTGTGTGTGTGGAAATAGAGTTAATGATAAGGTCATTCATGGAGTTTCAGCCCTCGAATAGGAATTTTAAAAGATCATCTGCCCAACACTGAGAGGACACGCTTTAAATCGCGAACGAGTAGTTAATTAGGGTGCATGACACGGATTGACAAAGTCTAAGCATGGCCAGTTTTTCATATATATATATATATATATATATATATATATATATATGTGTGTGTGTGTTTGTGTGTGTGTGTGTGTGTGTACGTGTTGCTTAAATAATCCTTGCAAGTTTGAAGCACGTCAACCCACAAACTTGCATTTCACAAGAGGGAGATAATGAAGACAGAAACATATATTTCCTATTTTTTCAGAAACCTTGAGGCAGAATAACTTAGACTTAGGCATATCATAACAAGTATTGATATCAAACTTTTTGTACAGTCACATCATTAAAATTATCAATTGGTTTCAGGAGGTGGAAATAAACCAGCTCCTCTGGATAAGGAGGATGAGCGGTTAGCGGGGATCTTGGGGAGGGAAATCCTACCATTACTGGGTAAGGCGGGGTTGACACCAGCTACCTATCCGAATCAGATAGCGAGTGTACGTAAGAAAAATATCTGAAGTGAACAATTTATAATTAGTCTGCAAAAATCTATAACTAAACACACTGATGTAGTGATTTATTAACAAGTTACTTGAAAGCACATCCTTTTCCTGAATGATGACAAGAATTGTATCTCCAATAAATAACTTAAAAACCATTTAAATGCTTAAAACTATAATTATGCAGCTTGGTATAAAAATTGGATGCATTAATAAATTTACATGTATGTGTATGTTTACAGTGCTAACGAGAATGAAAAATCTCCACCTAAAAAAAGAAAGCTCCATAGGTAAGAAAATTGGAGAAAAACAATGACACACAATCAAATATGTATACAGAACACTGTGAAAGACGCAAACCATAATGACAATATCTCAATAATTAAAGCTCTAAAGACAATTTTAGTATCTATTCAATATCAACCAAATAATGTGATTGATTATTTGATTGTATTTAATACAAGCCTATTATATTACACATCCAGAGATTCTAGAGAAAATTAGCTGAAACTGGAAATTTCCAGGGAAAGAATCCAAATAAAAGTTTTGGAGGCATATAAATCTAACCTTGCGGTTGAAAAACCAAATCTGTTTCTGAAGCAACACCTACTTACAGAACAACTAAAAGCACACAACATAGTTGTGGAAGTTTACTAGAGAAGTGCCATACAACAGAACAATAATTAAAATAACATTCAATAAATTATTATAATGTAAACTTTTACTTGGCTCATCAAGTACATTACATAATACATAATCTAGCCAGAACATTAGTCTGATTCTCTGCTTTATGACAAAGTTTTGATATATGAGTATCAAACTTTAATGCAGAATCTTGGCATTATTCTCTAGAAAAATATCATGTTATCCTATCTTAAAACAACTACCAAGATACAGTTTCACAACTATGTTGTTGCCTGAACTCAGAGATATAGGAACTAAAAACTTTTTCAAAATATACTGACTCCTGATTTACAATTTCTTTCTCAGTAAAATAAATAATAATGGCACGTGTATAATGTACCCGAGAGCATGGATGAATCCAGAATTAAGTTCATATCATAGTTTATGTATTTCTTATAAAATGTTTGCTATTAAAAGCTTGTCGTGCAGCTTGTGCTGCTCCTCTGTTGTGTAGGGGAATAGTAGCTTGGTCGTTCAGGCTGAGGCTGTCCGACATCGTCAACTGGTCGAAGTGCTACACTTCTTTTTTGCAATATTGTGCAATATTGCACACGCCACAATTACCTTGCATGCCTGCATACAAATATGAGAATACAAAATATTTATAGCAATAGTGTTCTCAATGAAATACGCCTGTTTATTCTATAATTAATAACATAGTTCAAACAAGTTGTGACACTTGTCTGTTTTGTTGCCATTTATATAATTTAGAAGAGAATTTATTTCTTTTTTATTAGACTTGTCAAGCATGTTGTATGATTGACATGTCCAGAGAAGACCCAGCTTTTATGAGTTGGAAAACTATTTTTCTTAAATTTCATGTTTTACTTGAAAGTGCCTTTTGGATAACGTAAATAATCTTTCGAAATATGAGAAATGTAATTCCAGCTTGAATATTAAATACCCACCGGAATATGCTTATTGAAATTTACCTTTTTAGGGTGCAGTCTCATCTCATTATGCAAACAGGAAAATTGCCTCTTCCAAGTCCCGAAAGTTCGCTCGATCACATTCCTAGTCTTTCTGTGTCATCTGCAATGCAAAATATATATATATATATATATATATATATATATATATATATATATATATATATATATATTATATAAATATATATATTATATATATATCTGTATGTGTATGCTGTGTATCCTGTAATATGAATTACGTGTATTACATTTTTTTATATCCCCTATAATGAATTATTATTACACTTACTTAATTATTAAAAGCTTGATCAGCCATGTTTAGTGGTGTATAGAGCCATCTTAAGTAGATAGCCACTGTCTCCCAATAAGCAGCCCCTGTACCTACCAGTGGTTAACCTTTGTTGCAGACCACTCATAGATAATATTCGCGAATCATTGGTGCAGCCTCGCCAATCTGCCATCATATCAAAATTTATTTCATCACCACTGGTGACCACTTGCACATTGATGGAATGGTATCCCTTTCTGTTGACATATACCTAGGAATTGATCATTAAAATAAAATTATGAAAATAAATGTCCATCCGTTTAGTCTATAAGGTTGAAGTGATATACAAATGCAAATATACAATATATGAGAAACACATAGATACTCAAATGCAAAAATAGTGTAGCTTGTATTAATTTAAAAATAACTTTTTTGTTACAGAAGAGCAGAAGCAAATGCTATGTTCATACTTCTTCATTCTCTGATGGTGCTTTTATTTGGATTTGAGTTCCACCAATAAGCCCACTTATGCCAGGAAATCCATTGATGGACTATATCTCTTGTTTAGCCTATTTAAGAAATTAAATTTTGTTTATAAAACAATCTCCAACATAAACTTGCTGAATATGTGTTGAAACATAGATTTTGTCTGTTTTACTCAGTGCCAGATATCAATTCGTAGCAATCAATTTGTTAATGAGTAGGGAAATACATTTATTTATTTATTTTCACAAAATGCATTGAACTTCTTGTTTTATACATTTAATATATTGAGATATACCGGTGTTTATTAATCAACATGAGATTAGTTGTAGCAAACAGTGTGTGATGTGTTGTCATCTTAATCTACATACCTGGTGTAGCTCATCTGTGGTTGGCATCCTGATATACTGTGGTGCCAGCTTAATGGGTGCATTTGTGACATCAGTAACAGCACGTGAAACTCTAGGCTGGCTAAGGCTTAGATTGCATATACGCGGTATGCGGCATGCGTGATGCGGCATCCGGCATGCGATTTGGGTGATTCCATATGAACGTGCGTTTCCATGCGTTTTCAGTCTCTCATGCTAACAATATCGCAATACAACAGAAATACAGATAGCAAGTGTGTGTGTGTGGGGGGGGGGTTTCAGTTACTCCCCCAAAACAAATTTTACACATTATAGATCTAAATCCCAATTGTGGAGAAATTCGAACAATACTTCAGGTTGACCAGAGAATCTAAAATCCCACCAAATTGCTCAGGAAACACCTGCCCCTGACGTCATATTCTGGATTCCCGTCCGGTTTTTATTTTTTGCCTGACGCGATTCAGTTTGCTGTATCCGCATCGATACGCAGCGGCTGGACAAATCGTATATGGAAGCTCAGCTTAACGCCACTAGAATCACCTATCACCAGCTGGAATGATCAAGTGGCATAGTAGCGCAGTCCTAAAAGCAACTGTTCAGTGGGCGACAGGGCTTGACTCCTGCCTGTTCGTCTTTGCAAGTCTCTTTCTAATAAATTTGCAATTGCATGTATACCTTCAATTCTCTATCGGTATCTTTGTAATATCTGGAATAAAATCTGGTGTTTAATCTGTTACTGACAAGGTAATGACAAATGTACGTATTAGTGTATTTATTATACGGATGCTTTATCTCACAAATGGGGTAAACATTTATTGTTGTTTATTGGTAGTTTATTATACTTGTATGGCATCTTGTTCACCAAATAATGTTTAACATGCTTGAAAACATGCAATGACCATATACAATATTACACCAACAATGTTTTATTATTTAGGGATGACAACGGAATGAACAATGAAATGTAAATAAAATAAAATTTATAATTAATTAATTGCGTTTCTGTTACATCAAATATAGCCATCTTAAATGTAAGGATAAGTTATATTAATCTGTTTAATTAATTAATTATTTATCTGCTGGAGATTAGAGAAATACAGTATTATTAAATTATATGTATCTATTTCTCAAATTATTACATGATGTTCACTATATGTTAAGAGTATTATTCAAGCTTTATCTGAAATAAAGCAACAAATTGATAGTTTGTGCGGTGTGTTTGTATTTTGGCAAGGTAGTGTAGGTGTATGATGCTTAGATGGGATGAAATTAGATCCATATAAAATATTATCTGCAAATAATTATTTTGATGTCGTACGTGTTAAATTCCTAAACAAAACCCACATTACACTCATCAATATGTAATTAACATGAATATTATATTATTTATGATACAATTATTAAAAAATAAGAAGAGGAATGAATTTGGTGTACAGGGGATAATTTCTCGAATAATTTCTGTGCTTCAAATTTATAAAATATTCTACTTTATCTGAATTGATATGTGTGACATGTGCAAACAAAGACACACACACACACACACACATACACACACACACACACACACACACACACACACACATACACACACACACACACACACACACACAAACACACACACACACACACACACATATATATATTTACACAAAGCACATATTATTAATAACTTATATATATATATATATATATATATATATATATATATATATATATATATTATTTAAATATATTTGTATGTATGTATATATATATATATATATATATATATATATATATATATATATATATATATATATATCCACACACATTATATATATATATATATATATATATATATATATATATATATATATATATATATATATATATATATATATATATATATATATATAGTAAATATTGTATATATATATATATATATATATATATATATATATATATATATATATATATATATATATATATATATATATATATATATATATATATATATATATATAGGATGTATCGAATAATTAAAGGGGCGAACCGTCATTCGTAGCAGGAAATACATTTCGATCAAAATGTTTTTTACTAGCCTAACAACAATGTACAAATGAAAGATTTGCGTTTTCATCTTTATTTAAATTTCATACATACCTCTTCATCATCTAGATGTTGAATTTCGTTTAATCTTTGACGATGTACACGAGGGTGACGAAAACTCCTTCGAAAAACTGGTGAATTTAGTAACGAAGCAGCCATCTCAAGTCTCAAGCGCATCCTCGAAGTCAAACGTCTACTGAATGATTAAATATCGTAAAGTGGCGAGTGATTTTTAACTCTAGCATATATTTTTCCATGAAATCGCAAGTATTTGCGCTCGATTTTTATAGCAAAAGTTTCGAGAATACCACTTTCTAGCAACTTTGCGATTATCGCAAATTCTGCCAGAAGATTGCAAATATTCCGAGTTGCGATATCGCAACTCGTTCGAGAAGACGGGCCCCGGATAGTTTAAACAGATTTTGTTTAATAACGAACGTAACGAAAGTAATAATTTCGCACACCATCAATTTAGAAGCGGTCGGCTTAGTTTTGACAATTTCCCAGCAGGCACCAGACGTTGGATCAACATTAGATCAACGTTGTTCTTTGACGTTGGATCAATGTTATGAAAATGGTTGGATTTGAAAATTGGATCAACGTAATATTTTCAACATTGGACCAACGTTAGGATTTTAATGTTGGATCAACGTTAGGATTTCAATGTTCGATAAATGTAATATTTACAACATTGGATCAACCTGAGGATTTCAACGTTGGACCAATGTTATGAAATTGTGTGGATTTGAAATTTGGATCAACGTAATATTTGCAACATTGGATAACAGTAGCTTTCATTATGGTTGATGTAAACATATTTATTCAATTGACAATAAGCAAAATGCTTGTATAATATAATTACACAATCGTTTAAAAGTCAGGGACGGACGGCTCGTATATTTAGAGTGTGATTCGACTTCGTAAGCTGAGAACATCATATAATGGTTAAATGGCCGAATATTTGCAGAATAAATCAAATCCACTGTCTTATGGTCCCTGACATCAAACGTGAACGCGAATAATAACATTTTGGCAGTTTATCTTTTCACCAAAGCCGAAATTGGTTGACAAGATGTAAGTTTTGAGATTTAATCGCTCTATAAAATGCTGAAATATACATGTCACTTTTGCTTAGCTTTATAGCAAATTCTTCACGGTTATGATCTGTGATAATATCTAAACTATTTTCAATTTATTACCTGTTGATGGAGATGGATCCGCCAAAGGGAATTAGGAAAGATGTAGCTCGAGCTTGCTTTCGTTTCGTTATTATTATCGCTGGTAGTCATGACCATATTTGTGAAAACATAATAAACGCATTCTTTGGCGAAAAGTTATGGATTTTTACGTCTCGCCCAATCAAAGGACACGTAACAACACATGAAAAAACCATGTATTTTCAGTAAATCATACATTATTCGGAACACAGTGTGGGTATATCATTACGCACTTACTTTTGATGGTAAATTGCGGCTGATGTATAATTTCTGTGTCACCTTAGGCCCAGTTCCTTTGAACCTTTTTTAAGTCAAATTGCAGGCTAGAATAAACTGTTAGTTGTTTGTGCAAATAAGCAGCCAAGCTTCATGTAAAATAATATTGTCCGGCAATAATAATAATAATAATAATAATAATAATAATAATAATACAAAAAATGACCCAAATGGCAATAGTAACATGGCTACCTACCTCAAAGAAGTAACTCTAAATAAATTTAGAATTTGGAATAGATGGCATATTCGTGAGAGAAAATATTGCCAGGTGCGAGACTGGACCAAAAACTCCCCCCTAATATAGTGCCACGACTTCCCATTGTCTTTTACTACAGCTAGAGGTCCATGCTCTACTCGTGTGGTCTCCTTACACTATAGTACATTCAGATTTTGTTGTCAAAGAAATTCCTGAAAAATAGTTTCAAATAGTAAAAGTCTTGAAAATGAGGCCAATGGTATGGGATACTGCTCAGCAGGGCACATTACATTCTGCCAAGAATTAAGTAAAGAGTTCAGTTAAGTAACAGATTGCTTGAATTAGTCGTAATATGGAAAGGCAGCAGATTAACTGTTCCATAAACCAACATAATATTTTGCAGAAAAAAAAGGTTTGTTCTTGAATTGCAAAAAAAGTAAACTTGGAATAAAACCACGGTTTGACCGTACAATATTTTCATAGATGTCTTCACCACAGTTAGCTATTGGCTTAAAAACAATGTATTCAAAACGTTCATATGAAAAGGAATCATGAATTTCAGCGCGTTGGACCACAGATCACTACCACCTGAGTTCGAATCTCGGCGTGGGAAATTTGACTTCGCTTAATTACCTTTGGAGGTCGCTCGGCACATTTAGCCTACTATATGCACAGAGGTGGCCCTAAAACATGGGCTTTATAGGGAACATATATAGCAAATTATTTCTTATAACATTTCAGAGTATGTGAAATCAGATCACGACCTGTCAGACATAGGTCCTGCAGACTCAGATTTTCTGCAGGACCCACCAGTGTTCTGTCAGACACCAGGTCCTACACAATGTAGGTTTTTGTCAGACACTGCACGTGCGCGCGCATGCACGCACACACACACACACTCAGTCAGCAATGGTGAATGATTAGTTATGGACAAAGGTAATTACCGTATATACTCGCGTATAAGTCGATTTTTGGGTAGTGAAAAGTGAGTTCCCAGCTGCCAGCTGAAGGAAACATGTTTTCGGCCATCCTTGACACGAATCCGGGACATTTAGCCAACGGATATGTTTGATTATGTTTATGTGAGTTTTCATAAATATAGTTGTTTCAATAAATACAAAACATTGTATGTAATTGTATTTTTGTAATTCATTATACAAATGTAACAAACAAAAAGTGATGTTTCATATTCTAAAACTTGCAAACACGCATGTTACATATAGTCTACAGCTGTTAGATTCAATCGTCATAGTGTATGTAATTGAATTTTATTCAATTCATTGTACGAATGTAATGATCACAAACAAATATCTCATACTCTAAAATTTGTAAACACAAACATTGCATATAATACATTCTTTATTTCTGACATGTTGTCTATAGGTGTACATTGTCAGTATTCGTATTATTAAGTCTACATCGTATACTTTTAATATGTTTGTTTGTGTTATCTACATTGTTTCCAAATTTTATATTTCTTAACTGGGCGCTAAGTATAAATATACTTGAATAAAATATCGAGTCATTTAAGAACAGAAAAAAAACCTAGCGAGCAATAATAATCTCATTTAAATTTATCGCTCCAATAATGACACGAGTATTTATTTATAGTGTTTGTAATTAACAAATATCAAAATGCTCAATGACTTCAATGCCATTCCATGTCTTCCGAACAGCTATTGAATTTTGGTTTAAATACGGACGTATGTCTGTATGATTTAAAATGTGTGACACAGATTATCGGTATGTCACGGACTCGATAATCATATTCTCGTTTATTCCACATATTGTCATGCAACAAACTTTGTCGGATCAACAAATTCTGGCTGTAAAAAAACAGAATCACTGTAAAGGAAGCCAGATCAATTGATTGGGTTTTTTTATCCATTGTTTTTTAGGCCACGGGTTCCAGGTGAAAGAAGTTGTTATTGGGGGATGGTCAGGTCAATTAAGGCCCCAAAAAGAAGCAACTGTAAAAAAAACCAGACCATTTGCACTAGGGGGGCCCCAATTTTTTTATAGTGTCTTTCACATACATGCTTTTTTTTAAACACACTACTCAATATTTGGAGTACGGACAGTTCTCCCCGGAACGTTTTCCCCAATTTTTTTTCCCAAATAATTATATAGGTAATATGATACAAAGAAATATATTTCTAAATTTAAAAAAAATCTTTTAAATTTTTTTTTAAATTTTTTCCCTCATTAAAAATTCACTGGTGAGCAAGTGTCCACTTTTTCATTTTTTTTGGGTTGACCAACTGTCCGGGTGACCCCTACCCTAATATTTGACACATGAATGTCTACATGAAAAATGGGAATATAACAAAATAATGACAGTTATTATTCTTCTGCACAAAAGTTTAAGATTTCTATCTGAACAATTAAATAGTCTAAATTTAGCATTTCCTTTTGAGAATTCCCATAGCAGAATACCCTCTTAAAAAACTTTACTGTTGCATAGGAAAATTGTATTTTTGTGTGAATATTTACAAAGTTTGAAAATATTTCACTTTGGGTGATGAAACTGAATCCATTGAACATTTTGTGTAGTGGACTATTATTAGCTTGCTGATGATCAAACTTTTTGCACTTTGCATATTTCTTAATTCCAACGGTAACATGTAAAAAATGTTCCCAACTGGAATTCTCTAGTCTTCCACCTTTATACAGTACTAAAGGCTGGATATCAGATAATAATCACAGTATTAGTTCAATAATTTAAGCCAACATGTAGGTATGTATCAATGTGATATAACACTATGATCATGAGAAAGTGTAACACTGCTTGAAATTAAATTCAGACAGGCTTTCTATACTGAGCTAAAATGAAGTCACATTTTAAAACTATGATATATCACCTGGGTTATGCAGTCACATCTTAACAACATTACAATACATGTATGTGTCAACATTGGATAGAGGATTATTCTGAGACTAGTACTAGTAGTAGATTATCTGCCGTATATACAAGTAGTAATAACCCACATACCAGATATAGTTAATTAGTTAACGGTGTTAATAACGTCTGTGTAAAAAAAAACTCCCAACCCTGACATATCATTATTTATATTTATGTATAATACCAGAGAAAACAGTAAATATACAAATTGTACAAAAAGCAGCAATAATTATTATGTTGCTAACATCTTATCTAAAGATAGGCCTATATTTGCAACATCCATAAAGAGAACATAATATTGACAGAGCATACACACACTCAAAAATATAACAATATACATGTAGATGTAATATGAAAAATTTGAATGTTGGCTAAATGTCCCCCCTGCAAATATTGGCTAAATGTCCGTTGGCTAAATGTCCGTTGGCTAAATGTCTGGATACCCCTTGACACACAGCACTATAGGATTCAACCCAATAAGAGCCAGAGTCGGATAAAAATCGTCACATTGCTGCCTACTAACCCATTATTATTCAATAAATTTTCACCAAACTGTTCCTCCCCACCACTCACAGGGGAGCAGTACGGAAAGATAGAGCCGGAATACCTGGAGGGTGGTCACTTTTTAACGTCCCCCTTTATTTTAAATAATTCAGTGGAAACGGCAGTGCCATTTAACGTGGTCAGCCACCCACGATGTTGTGAGCCGAGAAATTAATCTCTAGAAAAGTTTCGACCTCTTACAGGGTTCGAACCTGACACCGTTGACACCAAGTGCCTGGTGCTCAACCGCTAGGCCACCGGAACTCACAAGCGTGTTTGGTGCGACAAGTTTTATTTATATTAATTATAGCATCAAAGCCAAATTGTGCGTGTCTATCGCTGCCGGTGAAGCAAGCATGTTTGGTGTGACAAATTTGTTTATTTATATTAGTTATAACATCAAAGCCAAATCTCGTGTGTGTGTACAGTGTTTGTGTGTGTGTGTGTATGTGTGTGTATGTCTCTCTCTCTCTCTCTCTCTCTCTCTATCTACCCCTCTCCCTCTGTGTGTGTGTGTGTGTTTGTATGTCGCTGCCGGTGAAGAAATTGACATTCACGACGCACTTGCTGACACCATAAATTTGAATGACTGGGTGAACTTTTTCGCGAATAATGACAATGATTCCGATTTTGAGGGATTTTAAGTCAATACTTCACCTCGAGTTAGACGGCATGAGGAAATAATTACAGGATCAAAATTGGCCTCGACTTATCTGTCGGGTCGACTTATACGCGAGTATATACGGTATGGACCTCAGTATCTGCCGGACTGTAGGTCCGATCATTTGAAATAAAAATCGGACCAGGCATTTATCTGTCCGACGATCCGACACTTTTATGATCAATATGTGGTAGCTTCTTCTGTTCCTCGGAAGGCCATGCCACGTTCAGCTAACGTACGAATAACAACTAATACACACGGGAAAACATGCTTCCAGTTATTATTACACATTCCAATTCTTAAACCTTTTCTCTGAGTTATGTAAGTTAGTATAGAGTCTCGGTGAGTAGTGCTTCTTTCGTGATGATCAGTTACAGTACTATATCCCTAGTTACTAAACTCTTCTCTTTTGACAAAACGCGAAGAAAAGTTAGGAGGAAATAGTTTACAAAAAGGAAAACCCAGCAAACTAACCCCATTAGAGATGAATAAAATAACTACCATCTCTTGTATTTCTCATCATTGGCTTTTTGGCCACAAAGAAACGTTTTTATGTACAGTATCTTGCTGGTTTGCCTCTACTGATACGCTGCTGGTGGGATTTGTGAAATGACCCATTGTATTGAGTAAGTAAGCAATCCAATACGCCATCAGCAGAGATAGCGACCCACAACACTGCTTCCTTTGCATTATTTCCTTTATCGTTTGCAGACTGGATCATTTCAACAATTATTTACTTAGACCTGTCAAGTTGCAACTTGAATCTACATTTGTAGCAGCTTTATCAACACAATTTACAGGTAATGCGAGCTCAGCAGGGGGATGCTTGTTAGTTGGGTCAGCTTGTGATACCTCAGTCATAACAACGTCATCACCACGAAGATAGTTTTACTTTGAAGCGAATGAAGTGGCATCTTGTCCACTTCTAATGGCGGGGATTGGCTTTAATGGTTGTGTAAGTTGTGTGAAAGAATAGGCTAACTTCGCAGACTTGGACACCCAATCCAAACTCGTTCGTCGTTTCTGTTTTATGGGTTTGTCTTTTATGCTTAGGTGAACAAGTTTCACAGGTGATATAATTGTATATCGCGTGGCAAAAAGGCACACATATCTTATGCACCAGCGCCACATATAAAACATACACACGGACACATATCCAGCATCGCGTAATACAATACAAGCTCACGTAGTCATCACCATCCCTATGCGATAAAATAAATACACTGATACAGTCAAAAGCAGCAGTAATCTGTTTTCGGTACCACCACATTTTTATAAGTACTGCCACTTAAATATGTTAAGAAACATGCAGTCAGTGTCTTCGTATGGACAGCGTCCAGCTCGGTGCCAATCATTTCCGACAGCAAGCATCTACTGTTGAGATTTGTAATCAAACAAGAGCTGATCTTACTAGTGTTTGTTACATAATTGTCAATAGACTATGAATAGCAGCTTCATAAAACTAGATATTATTAACTTTCGGGCACGTTTATAAATTGCAGATTCATAAAACTAGATACTATTAACTTTCGGGCACGTTTGCTTGCTGAATGATGCTGGCTGCTGAGATTTGGCCTACATTGAGCTCATCTTACTCACAGTGTTCGCACGCTGAGTAGGCGACTGAGCGCCACGTCACTCACAAGTAACGCTTGACAAGTACTGTCTTACAAAAACAAGTTCTAAAGCAAGCAGAGGTTGCACCGTGTATCGTGTAGCAGTTGTCTGATTACACTTTTATTGTATTCCCAAGATGTAAAACAAATATTTAGAGTGCTCTTCCCTTGCAGCCCTATGCACTTCCTTATTTTGCTTAGCGGTTAACCCAGGGCTGATGTTTCCAATAACACATGCGTACGCGCGCACAAACACATAGGCACGCACGCACACACGGATATATATATATATATATATATATATATATATATATATATGCTTAGTGGTTAACCCAGGGCTGATGTGTGTGTGTGTGTGTGTGTATGTATGTGTATGTGTGTTTTAGGATATATATCGAGAGGCAACAGGCACAGAGCATCAACATATATAAATATGCTTTGAGACCTACCTCCATAAATCTAAATATAAATACAGCTATACATACATCAATCTAAATATGAAATATTCCATACCTCCACATATCGATACATATATACATATAGCTATGCATGTGTCTGGGCTATTCATCAGCCTGTGGGATTCAGATAATTTCAGTGCTAAGAAAATACAAACTGCGATTGGCTCAAGTATTGCATTGGGCCAAGTGTGGATGGCCAAATTCTGAAGATAATGCGTACTACAGTATGGAGTACGAACTGTTAGTGATGTATGGTTGTGTGTTGTGGGGAGCGAGGGTCGTCGTACCAACAGCATTGCGCAAAGCCGTGCTGGAATTGCTACATTATACTCATGTGGGGTTGATTCGTATTAAACAAGTTTAACCGGTAGCTATGTTTGGAGGCTGGGCATAGATGATGACATTATAGCTGAAGTCAAGGCCTGCATAAAGTGTAACTACAAGCAAAAGTAATCCTCAGATGCTGAATTACGTCCGTGGGAGTTTCCACAAGTGTCACAGTCCAGCGTTCATGTGTACCATGCAGGACCTTTCATGGGAAGTATATTTCTCGTGATTATCGACTCATATTCCAAATGTCTCGAAGTAGAACCTGTACCGAATACACCAACAGAGGCTAATATAACGGTACTCATGATAACATTTACTACTCGCGGAATTCCATGTAGCATTATCCCCAATAATGATACTAGCTTCACTAGTGATTTTATTCTTAAAATTTTGTAAACTTCAAGGGATCCGTCTTATCCGTTTAGTTTCAACTAAGTTTGTCTGAACTACGAAGTGATTTGCGCATGAATGAGCAATATAAGCAAAGCAAACAGTCATAATCATGATAAGCATGTCCGTACAAGATTATTCAATGAAATAGATCTTGTCAATACTCACAAAAATTGGGCATAAACCGGTATGGATTCCTGGTAGGAGTAAACGATCCGTGTGTCTTTTGAAATCATCATCGACAAAGAAACCTATCGTCAGTGCTAACGAGATCATGTTAGAAGCGCTATCTTCTGCACTACAGCCAACATCGTAACCATCAGCTACTCCTCCATTTGAAGATGTTATACCACCTTGACGCTCGGGTCATATTCGCCGTGCTCCGGAACGCTTAGGTTTTGACTAATGGGGAAAGTCTGTCGAATAGTAGTAGGACGTTATGTTTTCCAAACCCGGGTACATTGTAACTGGGAATAGTGGGGTGTGTTGGCTTGCGCATGCGTCTAAAACCAGGTGAAGGTGTAAAGAAGGTGTAAAGAAAATGTCAGCCATAAATGTTGCTGCTTTACGGTCACTTCTGTGCAAATGGTAGGCTAAATCGTCATTGTCAGCCATAAATAAACTTAACGTCAAATTAGTGTTGTCTACTTTGTTCGTTACAAATGTCACAATACTATAGCTACAGGTTGTTTACACTCTAAAAACCAGATCATACAAAATGATAATTTACACCTATATTTTTATACTTTAACTTCAAGTGTCATACATTACTCGAAAGTGAACAACTTCATAATGCAGCAAGCTATGTCATAAAGTGCAGCAAAGGAGAAAGATTACCACAGGTTCAAAACATGTGTTGTTCTACTTCATGCAACACCCAGACCAATGACCTGAACATTAATATTACATAACAACATAAAAGGGAGAGAAACACTAAACAGTTGTTGTAAGCATCGAGCGTTTGACACATAAGGACAACAGACAATGCCCACAAGAATGGACATCGGACTAACTAATGGATACATATCGTATTTTGTCTATATGGTATGTAACAGATGTCTTAGTTAGTAAACGAATTTATTTTAATAAGTACCATAAGAAGATTTGTAAACAATTAGATAATTAAAAATTCTAAATATGCAAGCTAACTAACCAAAAATAATATTTGTATGTATGTGAGCGGTTTTGCTTTATAGCAATATAGTTATAATAATGTCTCAAATAGCAATATAATTATAATAACGTCTCCATAACAATATAGTTATAATAACTTCTCCATAGCAATATAATTATAATAACGTCTCCATAACAATATAGTGATAACAACGTCTCCATAGCAATATAAGTATAATAACGTCTCCATAGCAATTTAGTTATAATAACGTCTCCATAGCAATATAATTATAATAACGTACCGATGACAATATAGTTATAATAAAGTGCTTAGCTGTTCAAATAAAAAGGATAAAAGAAAACATGAACCTTGCTCTTTGGTACTGGAAATTTTAGTTTTAGCCGTGTGAATCTGGAAGTCTGACTTCAAACTCTGAACTTGTGGGGACGCGACGTTTTGTGCTAAGATATGTGTAATGTCTCATGAGTCCCTAAGTCGCTATGCAACAAAAATATGAAATGCCATCCTACAATCGCGGCGTCTGGGATTAACACACGCAAGTCAGGACACGGCAGTTGTGATAATATTTATGTTAATTCCCTAAATAACTTTATTTGTAGCAATTGTTTTATAGGTGTTGTATCTTTCGTCGAAGCAACACTATGTAAACTTTATACCCCAGTTGTCGCTCTTATTAAACATCTAATTAGTCATATACACACACATATACACACATATATGTATATATGCGTGTGTGTGAGTGTTTTGTATGTGTGTATGTATGTAGGACCATCTTAAGGCATGGGCACGCTGGGCAGTTGCATGGGGGCCCGATGCTAATTTATGTATGTTCTGAATGGTTATCAATAAGTAAACACTATACTATAATAAACTATGAATATTTGTTATTGTGTTACAAGTGGACATCGATATTGGCCTCTGATGTAGTATCACAGTCGTCTCTGCAAACTGACGTCCATGTATGTGTACGGATCTCAAGTGCTACATAACGTGAAGACGTGTATATTAACGTCACTTCAACTCACATGAGAGTTAATGGCAACGGTATTGGCTATTTTTATAGCATGTTTTTGTTTTGTTTTTGTAATTGGGTTTAAGTTCTGTACAGAAGACTTGTTAATAGAAAACAAATTTAGAGTTCCATGATGCATTGTTTTACATAACATTTTCTTAAAGTTTGCTAGAAACCAAGGAATTAGCTAGATGGTTGTACTAGGAATAAGCTATGATGATTCTATATTCATAATCAATCAGTACTTCTTTTTGCTGGTGAATTTTAAAATATACTGTTAACTATTATTGATACTAAATTAGCCATTTTTGGAAATTGTATAACAAATGGGACTACTTAGCATATCCAACTGGACTCCAACTGATAAATTGATAGACCCAAATCCTATTCAGTATTTTTCAAACTTCACATCAGAAACATAAAAACTTAACTATTCTAAAGGAAAAGAAAAACATAGACCAGGTTGCAATCATTAATCCGTTTAGATGTTTCCAAAACTAATTAGAATTGAACAAAGCAAACAAAGGTTCATCAACAGTGTTAATGGATAAAACATATTATTTAGCTGAAGATTATCAACAATTAGTTGAACCACGCTGAACCCCTGAGGCTACAGAATACTACGACTAACCTTGACGTGGTTGTCACGGTACATTAGTACTGATCACATAATGTAACAAATAGCAGATGTTTGTATCTAGTTCATTATGTAATCACGTACGGATTGGCAATATATCACATGAAACTGTCACTATTGTCAGACATACCTATTTATCATGACCTTTCGGTGTCGTCTTCTCCATCAATTTGTTTCTGTCATCATCGTAGGTATTGTCGAAATTAATATATATATATATATATATATATATATATATATATATATATAACCGCTTGGTGATTAAAAAGTATTGACGACATATCCGTCAATATGTTATGAATGATATTATACTGTATGAAAATTACAATTGTTGTATATTGTGTTTTTATTTGATTTAGAATTACTGGAACCGGTTGCTAGTACAAGGACAAGCATTTCCTAAGTTAATAGCTATATGCATACTCATAATTAATGTTATTCGTGTTCTTGTATGATATAAATGAAAATCATTAGAAATAAATTCGAAGCTGGCCAACTATCTACAATCTAATATTATAGTCATATGTACTATAGCTATTACTCAATATTTCCCTATTTTTGAATAAGCGGCATGACGCTTTAAGCAGTAGATTAAACAAATGTTCAAATGTATTGTTTAAATTACTTATTTATCAATTTAACCCTACACAGTTTTAAATATTTTAACGATAACAGTGAATACTACGTTTATGTGTTCTCATCGGAACTTTCAAATATTATGGATTAGGAAAGTTTTAATGATTTCAATGATTCCAGTTGTTGTCAAAAACACCTAGAATATGTAATAGTCATCGTGGGTCGAATGAAACGTGCTTTATTCATTTTGAATGTAATTGGCAAGGGAAAACTCAAAGTAAAATAAACGCGTTGCTAAGTCAGTAGAGAAACTTTCCGGGTTGATCTGTTCACATTTACACCGAAGAGGAGAGAAGTGTTTGGTCTCTTGATACTAAAATAACTATAAATGTTGTATGTGATTAGGGAAAAGACAACTACTTCAAAACTGGCATTTGTAAGCCAGCGAAGTTGGCAGATCATTGTCATCATCATCCTTATTCTGCCTGTAGCCAGCATGCTAGTGGCTATAGCATATCAAACCTCTCGTCGCCCCTCTACAATGTCAACTAGTAGGGCTACATCTTCATCTACCACATCACCAGATTTGGAACAAACTACTAACAGTGTAGATTTGGAAGAATCTACTAACAGGGTAGATTTGGAAGAATCTACTAACAGTGTAGGTTTGGAAGAATCTACTAACATCGTACCAAGCACAAGTATCGACATCTGTGGCATATTTGCGCCTTTTGTGCCATATGGGACCAGCTATGGTGATTCAGTATGGAGTTCCGGCAACCCATTGAATATAGAGTACATACCTGGTATTTCCAGTGCAATGTATAATATCCAATTCAAAGTTCCAAGTCCCATCCACGTAGTGGGAATCTGATTACATTATTCATATTCTTCTTTTCTAACGAAGTTCAATTGAAATACAACTAAGAGTTGAGAATTAATCATCTCGTGTAGATTGGAAAATTTCTTTTTACATTTAATCCATTACTGTACTTGGATCATTGTTGTATTTCAGCAAATAAGTGAAGGCCTCATCACATTAGATGCCGTACACTATATAGATGTTTTCTATACCAATTTTAATCCACCAGACCCCGCAACTGGACAATATTTCTATCACCGAAAAATAGATACAGAGGAAGATAAAGCCGCTATTGCGTGTTTATTAAACGTATATACGGTCTTAGAGGCGTATGTTTTTACTTGGATCAATATTACAGAATTGGATCAAGTTGATAAGGTGAGTAATTAAACACGTTCTGTATCCGAAGAGTACACTAGCGGGATGAAGATAACGATTTCCAGTAGTTACCACACATTCGTTTGTCTTTATATTCAGCATGCAACATTCCAGTGTACTCTAGCCATCGACCAGGATATAAACCTGTACGTAGTTAGAGTGTACGGCGAAGATACCACAGACGGAGAAGATCTTCTGGTAGGTGTTTACCATAATTATGTCTTTCTTACTTATTCCCATTTAAGATAAATTATGATAACTGAAATTATTGAATGTCGGTAAGTTTAAGTAAAACGGAACTGCTAGCCCGATAACGAGATAGAATAAAGTATTTATTCCTTTACCCCAGATCGACTACCTGTTTAAGGAGGTAAGATATAACTACCAAAATCATCGTGATGTAACTGGTAAACGAATAATCAACAACTTATTCTCTTTGTGGATTGTAGATTTACCAATAACCACATTGCTTCTGAAGAAAAGTAAACATCATATCACAGTGATACTTAAATATTAACTATTTTTGTCTAATATATATATATATATATATATATATATATATATATATATATATATATATATATATACAATATATATATATATAATATATATATATATATATATATATATATATATATATATATATATATATATATATTATATATATAAATTTCAAAATTTGCTTTTCTGAACTTAGCTTATAGACCGAAATACGACCAAGTAGTTAGATTGACAAACAAACAGATAAAGTGGTATCGAGAAAATGTATTTACAGACAAACAGATAAACCGACACACTGACAAATCAACAGAGAATCGCCTTAACAGACATCTAGACAATCAACTAAATCAGACCAAAGGCGAGATTAATAATCGCACAAACATATAATTTGGCATAAGAACGAAAACAAAAGAAACAAAGAAAGATATATAAATTAATATTGACATATATCGATAGAGCAAAGAAGAGACGTTGCTGAAACAGTTAATAAGTGAATATAATCCGAAGATATGTCCTATTTTTCGGATCCCAAAATGACAGATATTATGTCACTATGAAATGTTGTTTCACGACTGGCAAAGTATTCAGTAATAACTATTTCCAGTTTATGACGAGAAAGTTGTGTTTCTTTTAAAGTCATTCTTTATTATAGAAAATACCGAAAGATTTGCAATTTTGTATAGTAGTTTGTCATCGTAGTTTGTCATAGCAGTAGTAGTAGTAGTAGTAGTAGTAATAATAATAATACCCTAAATATGGGGCAGCCGCATTTAGAAAGTGGTAAATGTTTTGTCTAGCTCCCAATCGCCACATCATTTGGTGGAGTCATCGCCGTGATGTTTCTGGGTGACAACATTCATGGTAACCTTCAGGTGCAATGCCATCGATAGCTTCCTAAGTTCTTTCAAAACATTTGCAACTGAACAACGATCTGGTAGACAGCGTAATGTAGGCTTTTAAGTATCGGTTTACTATAATAACGTTGTCAAGTATTTGTGACTATACGAATTGTACCGTTTTGAATTCTATTCTACGAAAGCGAACGATGTTATAACCGGATCCACCATTGAAGAGTAAATTATGTATTTTTCTCTTGTGTTAAGAATGCTTTTATACAGTGGACTGTTTTAAGATCGTAGTGGCAAGCTTTGCTTACTGTTCTAACGGGCTATTTTATATTAATACTTTTGTTACTCCCAGATACATAAATATTTACTTACCTATTATAGATAATAAAATCACATGGGGCCTATGGGAAGACAGTTATTTAGCTACATCGGTCCCCCAATTTGCACAGATGAATAATTGTTAATGTATAAAATATAAATTGTAAACATATGTAAGTGTAAATTGGAAAATAAAGTCATTGTCATTGTCATGTAATACCAGTCTCTTTGTGTGTTTGACTTAAAGTCAATTTCACACATGTAAAATTGAATCACTCCAGGTGATACGTCACTCATTAATAATCCAAATCACAAACTCGTCGGAGGATCCTGTGACAAAATACCAGTTTGATTGTTTTCTGGTTACCAAAGCAATTCTGTATCTTAGTGTGTATGCCAACAATACTTCAAAAATCCAATCGATTGTCATAGTCTAAAAACTGAAATTCATTCTCTACTTCTTCCAAATCACATTGTGTACAATATTTCCTATTGCTATGTACATCTTGGTGGTATTTGCCTATTTCATACCGCCTCTTTGGCCACATAGGTAGAGCGCGAGATTATTTACCTGTGGCGTTGGTCATTCTGTGCGGGAGTTTTTCATCCAACCAGCAACTGGCAAGGTTATCTCCACCAAACATGCCATTTATTCTAAATTTATTTAGAAATAGTGTCCGCCGGGAAGCTGTAAATTAGAGACCGTAAAAATCTGCCATTTCGGCCTTTCGGCCATCAATATTTTAGCTATTTGGCGACAGATGCAGACCTGTTCAAAAAACACGATCAAGACGATGAGTATCCAAAATTAGTCTTGCACAGATTGTGTGATGACATTTTATACTTTGCCTCTGACTCACTCACTCACATATAATTCTACTAAAGTACACCTTCGTATGAAGGTAATCTTTTCGGCATCCTGATTGTCATTATCTGTCGATAATTTTAAATTAATTTCCCTATTATTACCACCAAGTACAGCCATATTTAAATGCTATTTGAAAAACAAACATATTATATATATATGTATATATATATATATATATATATATATATATATATATATATATATATATATATATATAATTTTGTCATGTGACCTATTGATAACCTTATGAAGGTTTACTAAAGGTCCATATAAGTGATTGACTAAATCCAACTTCCGCAGCAAGATAAACCTGGATAACGTCAACCCCATTACACAAATGTATCACATTATTTAATATCCCAGTATATTTTATCACAGTTTTTCTAGTCCCACAACAGCTCCTGTTCATAGATAAGTTTCTTACGAGCTACGAAAACATACCTACAGATTGTAGGATCTGACCCTGACTATGTTACCCATAAAGTATTATTTGATAACAAGCTGATGGCACGCTACTCACTGGGTGTGCGAAAAGATCTATTTTAGTGATGAGTACATCTTTAGACTTCGAACGTGCTACAACTCAGCACAAAAATGTCCTCAAAATTCTGAAACAGACAGTGTGTGAGATTTGTTAGCGTGGCAGATAATCTCAGCAACTATGTAGGAATTATAATCGTCGGTTAGTTATTTCTGTATTCACGCTTTCGCCATGGATGAATAAACAGTTATGCGTTGTTATAAAAACCTAATTCGCGTGATCAATCCTAACACCTAAAGATCATCGGCCGATATGGTCGCCCATTTAAGCCGACGACTTTGGGGGCCTTTGAACTTTACAAAGTGTAGAAAATATATTTTATTAAAGCTTGACTACCTGAAATCCTAGTTGTTCTCACAAATGTGTGATCGCCATTCGGATCCAGTGAAATCGAGCAGGTGCCATTTCGAAAATGACCGTTATGACCAAAAAGTATGGTGTCCACTTAAATCGACCACTGTAAAAACTACTCGTAATGACATCAAGTTCTAGCGGTCATAGGATAGGTGGCTAGGTGGTAATATCCCAGGAACAGGTATATAACACATTAGACTGTAGCAAGTTATTTTTTTATGAAACTAACTCATGCTTCGTTTCTAACACGTCGGGTGAGGGACGTTGTATCTCCTCTTCTAAGGCATGTTTCTTACCAGCTTCAGTGCGAATTTATTCTATCAGCTTGCACTATTTACAATCCTTGCCAAGAATTGGCATAGGCTCATCGATCTGCCCTTCGGACTGGACAGTGAGAAGATGGTCTTCGGTGGCGTTAAGCTTGCAGGCGGCTAGCACTAAGAGCACCAGAAGCCACGGCGGGCACACGCTGCGTGTTTTTGTTTTGTCGACTCATTCATCCTTTTCATTTGCGACTTGTTTTCTTCCGTGGTGAGATTTCGGGGAACGAGTCTTAGAATTGGAATTGATGGGCAATTCCAATTCCAATTCTGGAATTGAATATTTAAAAAAAAAAGGAATTGGGATTGGGAATGATAAATTTGGAATTGGAATTCGAGTTTGTTACAAAAGAAATCCACACATTAATTTACCTTTTAATTTTTTAATTCAGAAATATTTCTTCCATGACAATCTTACTTGGAATATAGACTACTCGCAGTAGGTATTTCAAGTAGGTACTCGGAATACCTACTCATGTTAAGAAATAGTAGGTAAAAAAGAGTAAGTAAAAACGGAATTGGAATTGATAAATTAGGAATTGGAATTGATAAGTTTAATGGGGAATTGGAATTATAATTGACCAAATAGAATTGAGTGGAATTGAAATTAACAAAAAGGAATTTGCCCCATATCTGGGTCGAGGTATAGTGGCTCTTTAGCACGCGTCTCAGAAAACGGCAAGCCAGGTTGCTTCATGGCTGGGTCGCTATTGACAGGTTGATTTAATTTACGACGGGAAGCATCGCATAGGGATGCTGGGTTTTGTTGTGGCAGATACTGAGTGTTTTTATCATCTTTGATTTATAGTTTCTTTGCCGGGTTTGGGAAAAGAAAGTAGACGCTGTCGAATTTAGTTATGCCATATATCCTATATTTCCTATTCAGTACACCATTGACACTGCAGGTATAGGGGGGGGGGGCTTACAGTTGCTTTGGTCACCGTTACCCAATACGGAGTACATTGCCTGACGCCATTACTGAATGACCCCTTGTACTCGCCACTTTTTATAGTTTCCGTTTTTTTGTTAAGAATGTGATGATTGATTTATGATCATCTAGATATTGTTTGATTGCCTAGTATCGAGCTGGCGAACTTGCGTTTGAACATCCTTAGGAGAGATTCGTCAGTATGCCGTAGCTCCATCAGTCCTTTCCTATTTCACCCTAACTGGTATATTTCGGTGTATGTGCTGTTTCTCATGTAGATTCCACCTACAGGGAGCGGAAAGCCTGCAGGATATCGTCGACGGATGCGCCGTTGTGTTTATAGTTTAAATGCTTATCCCATGTTTTTCGATTGTTATGTTTGCCATCCTGGTATACTTGGACATCAGTACTGGCAGCTTACTGGGGCCTACATATAAGCTTATTTATATATTGCTTCATTGCAACGTCTTATGGATCGATGTTCCAGACCGTAGATGCTCATCTTAAATGACATACGTCATGCAAAAGTTTAGTACGAGATAGAATGGCAGATCGAAGTTGTGAAATATAGTACCATTATTATCTCTTATTGTAACTTTGATCTCGTCAACCGTCCCATCCGGGAAGCTCGTCAACTGAAGATTCTGGACTCGGACGATTATAATGGCACTAAAAGGCTATACCTACGTACAACAGTTTCCAGGAATGTGGTGACGACACTCTCAGCATAGGTATGCGTGCCATTTATCTTGTACAGGGAAACATGGAATGTTTTTGTCATCGCAAAATTAACTGGACGGTACCCGGTAAATGCGACCGTATCCAGCTTATGGTACCCCAACTCGTCATCTATACTCAGCAGTTTGCAACCTGTCAATCATCAGGATCCGTTGTCAGTTAGCCATGATAATGGTTATTAGGCCGTTGATTTTACACACATCAGGAGCTGCCTCCTCGTCGATTATGCCATGTCATTTCACAGGGAGATGACGGTAAAATTCCCCTGTGATTGCTAATGTATTGCAGGAGGCCCAGCACCTCCCCTCTTTGTTCATTTGAGAGCTAGGATTATATAGTGGCTATACGTAAGTATTCAGCTTATTTTATAATGCAAACTGTAAGACGGGCGGGGTCTTCCCCACGAGAGAAAGCCAAAACTGTCACACCACAACATTCTAATCTAAGCAGAAGGAGGGAGCCTTGGAAAAATACGTACACCCGAAGTATAGACTGTCCTGCATTGAGTCTAACGACTTTTGTGCGGGTGGAATGAACCATCCAATACGGTTCTGCCAAATTCATGTGAATTTCGGCCATCGGCTGCAGCGTGTCGGTGAAGTTTCACCCGAGTACAACGATCGATCCAATCAGTAGGTCTCTATTCCAGTTGAATCACACATACGGATTACCACACGAAAGCCTCAAACCAGGGGCAGGTCGCCTGTGTACAAACTCTGAATCAACAATGATTACTATCAACGTGGTTTCATGTAAACTGACGATTAAACGAAATTATGTGATGGATTCTGAGGGAACAGACGAGAACGCGTATTCTAGGGTCCAGTACAGTATTCCATTCGCAGATATAGTTAATGGTCCGAATAGAGCAAGCCATCTGGTTCCCGTAGAAACCTCTTCAGCAAACAAGCTCTATCAAGATGTTTCTAGTGCGTCGATTACAAGGTCGACTTTGATTTTGGTATCGGTCTGCTCCCGGATATATGCTACTCCGTGTAGTCATCAGCGCAGATCAGCATTTGGGAAAGAATTTGAATATCAAGTGCATGCTCCACTCCCCAGAATGGGAGACAGGGGTTTGTTAAAGCCACAGGACCCAACACTGGCGTCAACACTTGCTCCTGTCCAGAAAACTATACTGCCGTCTGTAGCACGGTGACTAAGAAACTAAAGGCGAAATCGTAGAACCACTATATCGAGAAGACCTATTTTGGCCTGTCTCCCAACTGTTTTTAAAGGAGCTCGAGGAACTACTAAACGATTAAATCTACGCTGGGTAGCCTTTTTAGAGAGTTCCACGGAAGTTCGATCACGGACGTTCGACCCCTTTTGCGCGGCCTTCACTGGCGAGTCCACACCACAGAAATCTCGGAGTTGTCCTTCTGCGGTCATCAATGAAGCCAGAGTGTTTGAGACCTGATACAGAAGTACAACTCTGTGCTAAAGGACCTGCGAGATCAGACAAGCCTGATCTGTCTATTCTACTGCAGGAATCTCGATTCTTTCGATTAGGTCAACTCCACCCACTAAGAGCATTATACGGAAAGAGCCAAACAGACAAATGCAAGAAAGTCCTAAATGCATCATCCAACGCTTTAGCATTATACTTCTTCCAAGTTAAGGAGTGCCTGTGGTGCAAAGTAGCATGCAGTTTATAGCGTTTAATGAGAATGAATAAAGTGGTTGCAAATTATTTCACTTTTCAATAATCCAATGCAGAAACAGAGTCTCTCAAAACAGTCCAACCTGGTGCAGTTTACGAATAATATCGCTGGAGCTGTGCTGAGGGCTAGTGACGTCATATCGTTGATAGTGATACTAAACCTAAATCCCCAAACGTAGCTCTGTTGTGTGTCTTGTTTGTTTGGCTGTAGTATTATTGTGGGGGAAAGAGTAAAATATTGCCGGTGTGGATAATGATGAAGGTATTCAAGGCTATTGATATGAGGCACAAAGATATGATTTCCCACATTTGTTTCAAGACAGTACTGATTCAAGGGATTCGTCGTAGTCCGAGCACGAAAACTTTGCTGTAAATTTGTGGGAAGGCCATGCAAAAATGTCAGCTGCGGTGGTGTCCAAATGTGAGAAATATATTATACAAAAAACTAAACAAAAAACAGATGCCGAGTGTTTTTGTTTCAAAGGACATAAACTTTTAGCAGACATGTCTAAGACATTGATTCGTGCGATATCGTTGTTTAGAAACTTATATTGCACACAAGCCATCGCTAGATATGGCACACATAGACAGGATGATCAAGCGATATTAACAGGGTCCCACTCTCGAAGAAATCGGTAAGTAAATGACATTTCCGTGGTACAATCAATGACAAATGATTATTTAAATTGATTAAGATGTTAATTTAAACAAATGATCGCATTAAGTAAAGAAGGAAGAGTTAACAAATCACTGATAAAGCGCAGTTTATCAGCTGTTTGTGGGCAGAGATTCGGCTCTTCCAGTAGTACTCTGCTGTGTATATTTGTCTTTTTAATATGTAATTATTTTATTTTATGATAAGTTGTAGACCAGTACACGTATTTCTCTACACCGCTATGCATGACGCGATTTCTGGATTCACAGAACCAGTGGCAAGTTCTGCTTTTGATAGCTGTTCTGTGTAAATGCCTGTGCTCCCTCTGTTAAACCAAAATATATTTGGAAGGCCACGGTCTGAAACTATTTTTTTTTAAATTTCAGACAAAATGGACTGATGTCCTACAGAATGTTTACATTGTTCATTCATCGAGGACAATATCTTGGAAAGTATGTCCGAAACCCACTGCCGTCGTGATGTGTGGAATACATCCATCAGAGAAATTCTCTTCAGAAGAGAGAAATTATGTTAGTTTCAAAGCGTACACAAATGCGACAAGTACACTGTAATACAAATTGTATTGACGTAAATCTGATGATTATCTCTCGATTTGATTAAAATTGCATTTGTGAGAAATAACCTATTTAAAAAAAATAGGCGTTATGTAATGTTTCTAATATCATATTGCTGGATTAGTTCTAAGAATTACAGCCAATTAGCTAAATAGATTATTTTTAGGCCTAGTTATAGACAATTATGTCGTTATTTAGAAATTAATTTTTTATTTCAAACCACAGGCTATTTAATTGGCTATAAATACAGATTGGACACAGATACAAGAAGACAAAAATACTTAGTTTTTTACCACATAGACACAAACCTAAATCCTATCATTCGGGCTATTATTTTCAGAAACTAATTTCTTTTCTCCAGGCAAATACAGAACATCAGCCATTTGTATTTACATTGTCATGTGATGAAATGATACAACTGTGAAAATACACTCAAAATACTATAATCTAAGTTATACGATTCATTTGAACAATGAAAGTAATGCATAAGTCCCAACACAAACGCTATATGTATTGAGGCGACACATCATTATTGAAACACCAAACACAATGACAATGGAATGTGCCAATTTATGAAACAGCAAAGAGCACACATGAAAATAATCAAATCAGAAACAAAACATACATATTATTACACATGTAGTTTATTAGTCTGATAACGTGGTATTTGTTAATTCATTACACACAGCCACAAAAAGATGACACGTCAGTGAGTAGCCATCTTGAATTTGTATACAGCAAGTAACTGTATTCTCACAAGAAGGCCACAGTTTTAGAAGAAACATGAAATCTTTTTCTATTCCAGCTGGTTTATATATTTTGGACAAATCTTGATTATATTTGGACACCAAACCCGAATTAAGGGGCGATATTTTATTGGCCAACTTATTTGCATCATGGGGTCTTGGTTTTGGACAACTGGATATAGTTTTCTTTTACCTGGACCACTCTCTTCATTATTCTCATAACGTGGTGCTGAGATGTAGGCCACCAACTGAGCAGTTTGTCGGCATCGACCCTCTCCGCAAACATCTGACCCCTTATTTTTAATTACTGCTTGTTTTCGCCCGACAATGGCGTCATGATCAAACACTGACAACTGTGCTAGCCCCAACATACAGGGAAAAACAAACTCCTGTGGCTTTGAACAATATACAATTCAATCAGATTCGATCTCTAATATTATAAGTAATCTGTGGTGTTCCACAAGGATCTATTTTGGGACCAATTCTTTTCCTTGTCTACATAAATCACATTACATATTGCACTAATATATCCCTACTTTCCTTCGCTGATGACACCACCTTATATATGTCACACGCAGACCATGCTGTTCTATATAACACAATCAGCAATGAACTGGTTAAATTAAACTACTGGTTTTGTTCAAATAGATTATAACTAAACGTAAAAAAGACCAGGTATGTGTTGTTCATCCTATCTATCAAAATACCAAACCTCCCGCAAGATACGGCGATTACACTGAATGGCATTAACCTAATTCGAATTGATAATAACCAACTAAAAAAGACAAATACAATTTCTTGGCATCTATATAAATCAAAGTTAACATGGAAATACCACATAAATACGCTAAAATCTAAAATATCACGATCGCTATTTGCATCGAACAGTGTCAAACACATTTTACCTCGAGATATCCTTAAATCGCTTTATTTCTCTTTGGTACAAAGTCACCTGATGTATGACATCCAAGCATAGGGATCATCAATCCATATTAATAAACTCGAATCTACCCAGAAGAGAGCAATTCGGATAATTAATAGCAAAGCCTATAACTCCCATACAGATCCACTTTTTAGACTTAACAATATACTAATAATTCGAGATCTTTATCGATTCCAAAGTGCACTGTTCGCCCATGACTACAAACATGACACATTTCTCTGCTCTTTTCGAACCTATTTTATCGCGCATAACCAGAACAAAACCAATTTAAAACATCCTGACCATATATTCCTACAAATACCACGAACTTAGTTTTCGTCCCTGCTCCTATTGCATCAAGTCCCATCGATATGGAATTCCCTGAGCAACGACGTGCTTTCAATCCAGTACAGAAACGTTATAAAATCTAGATTAAAGAAGTCATTTATTAAATCATACTGCATCCAAACTAAACATTGTAACAATGTCATGTGTTCAGAATGCCCTCGCAGAAAGTAGCGTACACTGCAAACATTTTGATACCTTATATATTACTAACTGATAATTTGTATCAATCACACAGATTTGAATGTTGACATACAATCCTATGCTCATCTACCACACATTTTTACATCGTTGAGACTATTAGTATTTTCTCATCGGACCAACCAGGTGCCTGCTTTCTCCCATTGATGTTTGGTCTCCCTTCCCTCCGAGTTCACTTGCATTATAGCGACAGACTCCATGATTGGACAGCAGCTTACTGGTGCAGTATATTAATCTAACTTCCCCATCACTCACCAATCATTATTTCACATCATGTTGAATCATTGTTGATTTAGTTGTTTTAATTTGGGTTTAATTTTGTCTTTGGACGCTGGGGAAGACACTGTTTATGGCTATCAGCTGTCATGGTTAACAACATCACATTTATGTATATACAATCTAACATGAAATAACTATGAGAAAGAAAAAAATCTTACAAATGGCCAAATGAATTTTACTGTAGTTCCCAAGTGGTATCAGATAAGAATGCATTATCTGATGGTTTTAACAATTTCTTTAAAATATTGGTACGATGTTGGCCAAATAAATTGAACGTTGTCATGATACAAGTTTCTCTGGTTGTATAAGTAATAGTGTACGCAATTTTCTGTTTCTTGAATCAGTTATTGATGAATAAATATAAAACATTGTGTCCAATTTAAAAAATAAACAATCTTGTGGTTATGATGATATCAATATGCCTTTAGTTAAGTCTATAATATCCTCCACCAATATTGTACAACCTGTAACTTATGTATGTAACAAATCAATTAAATCCGGTCTATTGCCTATATTTTACATATATTTAAGAATGATGACCGTAAGGAATTTTTCAATTATAGAGCTGTGTCAATTTTGCCACAATGTTCAAACATTCTTGAAATATTGTTTTATATATCAGACTAGTAGCATCTGTAAAAAAACAATATTATGTACAAAGGTCAGTATGGGTTCAGAAAAGCCCACTCTACAGAATTGACACTCATGGAATTAATTAAAGGTATTAGTAATAACTTAGATACTAATTTGGTAACAACTGGTGTTTTTATTTATTTGATGAAAGCATTTGATACCATAGATCATTCCATTTTGATTAATAAACTATGCCATTGTCGTGTTCGATGCATTGCTTCAATAATTGCTTTGATAACACATTATTTAATTAACAGAGAACAATTTGTTATTAATGATGATATTTGTTCAGATTATGGAACTATGGTATGTGGAATTCCACAAGGTTCTATTTTGGGATCTTTTTTTATATTTTTACTATAAATCAACGATTTGGCAAATATTTCAAATAAATTTAACTTTATACCGTTTGCTGATGATACCAATATATTCTCTGCTAGAATAAGTATAACAGAGGTTAATGATGTGCCCAACAATGAATTTAAGCAAATGAGTCAATGGTTTAAAGTTATCAAATTATCTCTCAATATCAATGAAACAAATTGCATGTGTATTGTAAAAATCTCTCGAAATATATTTCTGTTATTTATGAAGTCAAACACATGCTTGAAAATAACCACTTATACATGTTACATTGTTCATTAATATTTCCCTACTTAAGTTACGCACGTGAGTCATGGTGAAATACTTACAAGTCTCAATTACATACTTTGATGCTATTGCAAAAGAAAGTAATCCGTAATATTGCCAAAGCTAGTTATTTAGATCATACCCATCCATTGTTTGTTCAATATAAGTGTTTGAAATGTTTAGATAAAAATTAAAAACCTTGATCATAACCTATAAAGCCAAACATGACATCTTACCTGTCAATCTACAAAACATTTTCATAACAATAGAAGAAATACATTCATATGGTAAAAGGTCTAGTGAAAAAAAGGTAATTTTAATGTAAAAGACGAAAAGAACAATGATGCCAATTAGTATTATGGGTGTTAAATTATGGAACCAATTAGATGCAAATTTTTGCAATGTTAAAACAATAAATATGTTTAAGCACATAATTAAGAATATGTTCATTTCTTTATAGGACAGATACCGATGCTGAGGTATGGTTGTAATTTTATTTAATGCGCAAATACAAAATATATGATATAAAATACACAATAATATGTTATTTGTATAATAATTAATCATTTCATAATTAAATTTATATTGATTTGTTGTTGTTTCATAAACTTATAATTATGTCTTGATTATTCCACATTTTCTTTTTCTAAATTTGTCATGAATGTTTTTATTGTATGTCAAGGGGGGTGCATTATATAAGCAATGCTTCAAACATCCTCCTTCCCAACATTCGATAGGTGTTTGCTTTCATTAAAATTATGTATTACGAATGTTGAAATAAACGAATTGAATTGAGTTGAAACTGTACAACGGCAATAACAAGCTAAACCACCACCAATAGAGAAAACCAGCATATAAGCACGCACGCTCGTGCATGCACCATGCCTGGACTTCTTATAAGATAAATTTCGGGGTAATGGGTCATTTATTTTTTGACAGTCAGTAAACGACTCAGTTTTCTTGTGAAGTCAAATAGCCCTTACTGTGAGGCATTTAAATAATTCCTCGCGGTTATATGATCATAATGCTTTATGGCCCTATCAAACTGTAGCGTATCGTACTAGCGTAAGTCAGTGTATGAAGAATATCACTCATATGGTAGTATACGTTGACATATTCTAGTGTACATTAAGCAACGGTTGTATACGCATGAAGTACGGTGGCATACGACGAGGTAGAACATTATTTTTAAGCATGTTTAAAAATTGGTACGTACTCGGACTTATGGTTTATACGCTAAGCATAGGCTAACATTTCGTGACATTCGCTGGTCATACGCTGGCTATGCTCCACCCATACGCTAATCATTGGTCAAATACGGTAATGATAAGCACAATGCTGCATTTTCAAGGGTTTCTTGTGCATATGAAAATTAGTTTATCAATTTCCATACGCAACTCAAACATTTCTCTCATACGCTATGGTGTAACAGGGGCCAATAACGACGCCCATATAGGTCTTACAGTTATCTAGGCTGTGTATTGGAGTAGAACAGCCATGCTAAGCTCCCAGTATTAATCGAACACTAGTAATAAGTCTTAAAAGAACTTGATCCGGAACGTTTCATAAATTAAATGTTGATGCATTGACGGTTCAACTAATCAGAAGAAAGGCAAATTGATAGTAATTGTAACATAGCTTCCCGAAGTTATCATCAAGGGAGAAAAATAGCAGCGTCTTGAACACCGTGGCTTCGTTTCCTCGGGAATCACTAATTGAAGATGACAATTAGTGTCTATATAAACTCTCGAGTAAGGTAGCTTAATTATTTGAGGCTGGGTATAAAGATTTTCTCAGTGAAACGAATTATAATCGACTATAGAAATCTTTTAAGTGTAAAATTAATATTTATTTTCACATTATCAAGTACGATAATCTGATTAGAAAATGATGTACGACGAGAAATCAGGTGGTTTCAATTCTAGAAAATGTAATTCACTGCGCAGACATTGGCGTAACAGATGGGTGCATCTTCGAATGTCACATCAGTATGCCGAGCTGCCTACTACCATCTTAGAACATCCACTGTTTAAAAACATTCTTGACACAAGTAGCACTTGTAACTGTAGTCCATGCCTTTGTTACATCTCGTATTGACTATTGTAACTCTCTGTTATATAGCATATTTGATTATAACATTAATCGCCTTCAGCGAATTTAGAGTATTGCAGCTCGCATTGTAAAAAATACTAGAAAATATGATCATATCACCCCAATTCTTCAAAAACTCCATTGGCTACCTGTTAGACAGCGTATTCATTTCAAGATTTTGTTAATAACTTATAAATCTATTAATGATATGGCGCCAGAATACCTGTGTGAACTGGTATCAATTAGAAAGTCATCCCGAAAACTCAGGTCATCCAGTCAGATACTATTGTAGGTACCAGTGTCTCGGCTCAAGTCATATGGTGATTGTGCATTTAGTGCTGCAGCCCAAATTTGTGGAATAGGTTGCTGGCAAATATTATGAAAATTCATCGTCTCTTGAAACTTTTAAATCTCTTCTAATAACACACCTATTTAAGGTCTCTTTTCACAGATAAATAATTATTATCTTTTAAATTATTACAGGGTTCTTATAGACATATTATTTGGGGTATTATTATATTACATATTATTTGTACAGCGCCTTTGAATGGCTCATGCTAGTAAGGGCGCTTTATTAAATATACATTATTATTTTTATTATTATTATTATTATAATGATCTACTTCAGGGTTCTATGTGTCGTTCCAGTATGAGATTATCTAACATGTTAGACGTACATACTGCAGCCTTAAAAGGAAAGAGGATAAGAGAAAAATCGCCGCATGGAGTCCATATTGATTATACTAGAGAAGATAGTGATGGTGATGACACTATAAATGAAGGTTTTCAGTCAGAAACATTTTATATTTATAATATCCTTAAACTTGATATTTAATATTTATGTTCTTCAAAATAAATCGAATTGAGTTTCTGGTTGATTTAATAATAACTAAATATGTCCAGTTATGCCTAGAAAATAACAACAATTATAGCCTTTTATAAATGTTCTAACGGTGTCAATTACTCAATTCATAGAAGGTTATTCATGATTGGAATCAAGATTTAAAAGTTTTAAATATCATTTCTACTAATAAATATGAATGGCATTAAGTGTTAAGGCTGCGTTGCAACGAGTAGTTCGCGGAGCATATCTGCTAAGTTTAATATATTACTGTGTTTCCTTTATGCGACGGTATACCTTAATGATTACTACCAACTAAGTTTAGTCTCCAGTCCGCTGAATTTCATGCGTACAGTAAAAATGTGTAATAGCTAATGGTATTGATTAGACAACAAGATATGAGGATATTATATGGTATTTGTTTAATGGACTGGACTGTGCAGTTTATTCACTACTGAATATCAGTACGACATAAATTAACGGCTATTGCACGACCTTTGTCCAATTTGTTAAGGTCGTATTTAGATAAAACTAATATAATTAATTTGCTTTCATAAATGTGTAAATCAAATCCAAATAATTTTATTCTGGCTGCAAAGTTACAAAATTCATTCTTCTATGGTTCTATTAATTAGATAATCACAAGAATGCGCTCTCCCTTTGTTTCATGTCATTATTATTATTATTATTATTATTATTATTATTATTATTATTGCTACTGATGTTAACGCTGCTGCTATTGTTGCTGTTTTAAGAGCCTTGTGGTGTCTGTTGCTGTTTAAAAACAATACTTCTTTTGTTAAAAATTGATGTCTGAAATATGATTAGATTGCGACAAATGCACTTGTCTCTGCTGAAAGGTAGTAATTAATTATCTAAATATATATATATATATATATATATATATATATATATATATATATGCGCGCGCGCGCGCGTGTGTGTGTGTGTGTGTTTTGCAAACATGATATTTGTCTTCCTTTGTCGAATATTTACACCGAGCACAGGTAGAGTATTATCCTATTACGTCTGGTTGTATATTAAACAGTAGTCGGATATCTAACGAGCCGTAAAACGGATAATTTAACAGGTAGCCATCACGGTCAATAAACAGCGATTATAAATGACTGGATAGATTACAATAATTAGAACGTCTGTAAAGTTTGACAGCATTAATAGAGCCAACGCACAAGGTAACTCTGTAAGTGTTATCATATTACACGCGGTATTATTTGAATGACAAGAGGTAATTATACAGGCTTCACGGAGGTAACAGCGGTGATTGTAGCCACTTTTATTGCTGCGTTATAATTATCTTTTCATCTTATTGTAAATCACCGGAGCAAGGTGAGTTAAAGAATTGAAAAGTAAGCGGCGTAACACCTGTCTTAGCTTTACACACCACACCATGCACGCACGCATACTCACGCACACTCTCTCCATCTTTCTCACACAAACACCCCCCATATTATATATATATATATATATATATATATATATATATATATATATATATATATATATATATATACACACAAACACACACACAAACCACATACATACATACATACATACACACGCAGACACAAACACAAAAACACATACTTACAGACAATTACTTACTGGCATAAAATTGGAATGGTACATTCGGAAATAACCACAATTCAGGAATTTACTTTTATAAATGTAATTTATTCTTGATCATCTGGAATATATTACCTGATTAATCGTCCACATGTTTCAGTTACGATTTTTTCAGTCTCTTTCCTTTCTATTACACATTTCATATTATATAATAACTAACTGGTTGTCAACATTTCAGTACTTCGGTTGTTTACTTGTAAACATATCATGGATACAGCTTTTTGTAAACATGTACGAATCCCTAATCAGAAGCTTGTAATTGTTTATAATATTTTCCTTTTTTTTATGTGTAAAGTATATATATATATATATATATATATATATATATATATATATATATATATATATATATATATATATATATATATATATATATATATATTATATTTCACTGAACCTAAGAAAGAAAATATATGTATGACGGTGGTATATGGGCGTTCCGACTACTTAGTGGATAGAGACTGTGTTGTAAACCTTCCGATTCTGCGTTCGAATCCGTGTAGTACCTGTGTTTGTGGGACTTGTTTCTCTATGACAAATGACTTAGGTTTGAGGAGAGCCGAGTCTAAGCGACTCACTGAACACATAATAATAATAAATTATCCTTTAATAAATGGAACAACTTCTTCCCGAATACATTATAATTACGGCAACTATTTTAAAAATTCATTAAGAGCGGCGTTAATTACCCCCCAGCGAGGAGAAATAAATTATCCGCCTTTGGCACTTAATTAACAGGCATAATAAAACGAACTGTAGAAACGCATCACATCTTTTGTAAACGTTCGATTTCGACTCCTTTCTGATCTTAGATCTTACAAGGGATGTATTGCTTCGCAAGATAATGTGCTACGCCCTCAGGTGAGATGTGCGTTGAAAGGTAATTTTGTAGTTACACCAAACAAACCAGTTAGCTGCTGGTGCCGCCACGTGAGTCGCTCCGGGCCGAGCATCGATTCTTATGGCCAAAGGTGAGACGTTCGACAAATTGTTTTCCCACTTTAATGTACCACTACCGGCGTCTGGGCGATATTTTCCCAAGACCTTTGGCCTTCTCCCGGCCACAGAGTAGCCACAGCCAGGCCAGCTGTTTATTGGCCGATTGTGGCTGTAGTTATGTTGGACATTTCAGTCAAAACACGCCAGCGGCAGACTATTCGTTAAGAGTTATTGACACTCTCCGACCAAACAGCATATGTGATTAATATACTCTCTCTCTCTCTCTCTCTCTCTCTCTCTCTCTCTCTCTTCTGTGTGTGTATGTCTGTGCGTGCGTGCGTGTTTATGTATGTGCGTGTATATGTATTTGAGTTTATTCTCGTGTCTCTTCCCATGTCCGTCTGTCCGTCCCTATACCTGTCTGCCTGTCTGTCAGTATTTACCTGCCTGTCCGTGTTGATCTAAGTATATGCATGTGTCCATTTGTTGCTTTCTGGCTTGTTCGATCGCCTAAACGTTGTACTCTCTATATAAAACGCAGGAAAGTGATAAAGGCGAGAATAATTTGTAACATCTATTAATATAAACAGAGATATTGATATTTGTATTTGTTTCCTTAAAGAAATAAAATGTGATCGTCTGCTCAGTAGAATTAAGGGTTAACAATAATTGGTAGACTTTTTAGGGGATAATGTCAGTTCTCCTTTTTCCTTTTTAGATAATGCCAATATCAAGCCATTAAAACTGAAGATTGTTATACCCCATAGTCGTATTACTCTAAGAACTTTGTGAGCCGTTGCTACTAAAAATAATAATAAAAGATATAATTTTCTTCAAGTCAACGAGCTGAAGGTTGTTTCATCTTTGACTTGACAGAGTGGCCATAAAACACCAATCATCATTATCATCATATTCAAGTCAGCGACTTTAGCCTTCAGTTGTCAGCCCTAATGTTTGTTTGTTCATACATGGCGCCATCTAGCGGGTCAAATCAGAAATCGACTTATAAAATCTCAAACGTTTGTGATCAGTGATTGGAAATTTGAGTTAATGTTGGCTACGTTACTTTATTATATATCAAAATCCTTGGATATGCCAATAGCTAGATAGATTAATAAAAAACACGCACCTGCATACACGCATATACACAAAACACAAACGTATGCATGCATGGGTCGTATTACTAACCCTTGAAATATATGATCGATTGGTTAGACGAGATGATCAGACGTTATCTTTGTTTAATTCAGGATGACACTTCCGATGACGCAGACATTGGAATGAATGATCCAGTAGACCGGATATAGTGAGATACTGGACTGTCTATGATGATCCAATTGTCTCTTTGCTCATAATTATATAGTTTTGTAGGGAGAATAGTACTCATTAAAAGAAGGTATACCACATTCCCTTTCTTAAGACTATGAGAAGTCATTATCTCGGATTTTATTGCCACTTCATAGAGTCTCGAAAGCTAACTTATTACTAATGGTTAATTCGTGGAATGGAACATCGGTAAATCGCACAAATACCGTACTGGCCATGTTTGTATAGTTAACGGAACGGACTGGGTCACCATCTCTATTGGCTAATGATAGCCGTGTATTTGATCGTACAAATTTATCCACGATAGGAAGCCTTGATGAACTAATAGATTTGTCTGGGCACAAAAACCAAACGTAGCCATGCCTTGATCTACACAGTTCAAACAATGTCGGTGCACACGTCTTGAATTAGCTAAACGACTACTAAACGCCGTGAGTCTAAGCGCAGTGTAGTAATATTTATTTCAGCGAGTGTATATTTGGGCGAGCAGCTGCCACCTCAGGCTCGGAAACGGTCGGCAGCAGTGACTGGTGAAGCTTTAAGTCAGAACACTCATCGGCACTGTGCACGGCCACTTGTCAATGGCACTAACTAGAAAGGACGGAATATTTCTTACTGGGATCGTTCCTTTACTGCCCCATTCAAATGTCTCGTATGAACGCTGTAATGAGAAGCTTAGTGGCACGACGCAGTCAGAAGAGTTGAGACACGACTTCGTATTCTTTCACTGTAGAACATATTTGTTGGGATGTGTCGCACGTGAAGTAAGGACAACGAAGGCTCGTTCTGTTTGGTGTTTAGAAAGAAAGCACGATAAGGGACACGAATCGTTTCATCTCATAGACGTATACAAAATCTGAAAAATGGCTTCCCGGCTCAGCGACTTATGTATTATTGTTTATCTCTTCGTTGCCTTATCCCGAGGATGTATCCTTTTACTCGACGGGTGGATTCCTTTGACGGCCAACGAGAGGGCGAAGTTGGCGGATGTCGTCGTAATAGGACGCATAAACAAATCCTACAAAGCCGCGACTAACGCTTCGACATATTCAGCGCAAGTGGACATTCTTCGGGTGCTCAAGGGACGGCTGAATATCGACAGGCACGACATTATTCAAAAGGCAGGCTACGTCTCAGAATCAAACCGAAGGAAAAGGCGGCAGGCCCGTCGTAAAAGTAAACGCCGAAACAAAAGGAAGTACGGAAGATTTAGAAACGATCTATTTGTCTCTGATAATAATGATGAGGATTATTTAAATGATAATTCAATTACAAATAATTACGGAATATCGCCAATTACTTTTCACGGTTACATTGCCAGATATGGCCGCCATAATGTCAGTAATTTCGGCGATAAGTCTCTCTGTTACTCCGAAGTCGACGAGGACAAAATTTATATTTTATTTCTTACCATATTTAATGGTAAACTGACGGCTAAATATGATGACCTTTTCGGCGCTGTGGACGACTTCAGCGAGGAAAAGGAAAGAAGTATTCTCTCTACACTCGGTTAGTATGACATACATAATGTTACGATAGAAACGAAAATATGACAAAGGTTACAGACTAATTACAGGTTATCAATATTACGAGATCCATTTTGATGTCCTAGTTCTGCTAGTTGCTACTGTTAATGTTATTAATAGTTGTCAATTGTTTACCATATTGCTATTATTATTATTATTATTATTATTATTATTATTATTATTATTATTATTAATTTGTTTTTGGTTATCTTTATTATTTTTGTTCCTATTATTTCTCTCTTACTGATATCATTAATAATGTTATTAATTCCGCGCTATGTATACAACTAACGGCATTATGACAACCTGTCTAAGATATTATTATTATTATTATTATTATTATTATTATTATTATTATTATTATTTGTATTTAAACATTTTATTAGTATTTAGTATTATTAAATTAGATATTTTATTATTAACAAACTTCTCCTCTATGTTATTAACCACTATGACAAAAAGCAGTTTCGATCATCAACTATTTCTAGAATCTTCACATATTTTTCCAGATTTTAATCATTTCAACCGTGAACACCGACGCCTTATCCGATCATTAATTACTTATTAGTAACTATTAATGAAGTAAAGCTTGAAGCGTTCCCACATCCACTTCATCATTAAACAAAAAAACAGTCTTAAACGCGAACTAAAATTCCCAGCCTCCGGGACTATTTTGCTAGCAGTGTGCTGTCTTATACCCGATAGACAGTCGCATTGACGGGGATGGGCAAAGGTAATACTTATCTGGCTTTGTTCTTCGTTTAGACAGCTGACAGCTATACCATTAGTTTAGCACGCGTCACCGTTCGTCTTACAGTCGCCCGATGTCTCAATCGGCGTGAAATATATAATTTCACAGTGGTCCTCCTTGGTCGATAAATAACGATAATTAATGGATGGGAACACTGCCATAATTAGGACATCTACAGGTTGACAGCAGCCCACGAGGAACAAATAGACGGAGAGGCACGATTACTCGGATCGCGTTACATACGGTATACGTTTTTTGGCAACAAAACCTGCTAATACAGGTGACATTCGGAAAATGGTTCCGTTCGTGATGATTTGTATCGCCGCACCCTAATTATCTTTTCATCTTATTGTAAGTCATCGCGGTGAAATCGGCTAAAGGAAAGGCAAAGGTAAATTTGGAAAGTACACGTTAGATGTGTAACACCTGCCACTCTTGCGCATACCTATGAATGGGGGTGTTTGGTTTCGGCGGTGAGTCGTCAGTGGTAGACGTAGATGTTGCTGTTTTACGGCCACTTTTGTGCGCGAGGTAATGGGGCGATGTGAAAGATGAAACACCCTTCTGACATGGCTCGGTAGGGGGTTTGAACCCAGGTGCTATAGATCTGTGGAGACCCGCGCTACCAGTTAGGCTATGGAGGTACCTCCTGAGTGGTGATACCTCGCCTTATATTCTCGTAAAAATACCCCAAAATAATCAATCTTAGGACATGCACACGGTTTCATATACTGGTGCCGTTCTTATTGATATCTCGTTTGTAGTGAGAATATATTCAAAAGAACGTGCCCCATTAGAACACATCTGTTGTCTTAGTGATTTTTCCTCTGCTTAGTTATATAAAATAAGCTTTAAGGTAGTGCTAGTTATAAAATGATTATGTAGGGTTATATCTAATCATCTTGTTTAAAAGCTGCTTCATGATTTTCATTGGTTTATACGATATATGAAAAGTCCATCAGCTGACACTTGGATAAGATGCCTATATTTAATATCGATGGCACACGAAGGGACAGGAACATTTTATTAAATGTTGTCCTTTACACACACTTGTAGCCTGATAATATTCTACCTGCTGTCAGTAGCATGAAAGCACTGCTTAATTAGTCTTTTCATTAATCAATAAGAAATATAATATAGGGAAAGTAAGCAGTTTCAATACAAATGAAACGAACATCGTTGTCTTTGTAAAGTTTCAATCAGTTTTCTATCATATGTCCTCTGTAGGGATTTGTTTGGTGCTGCCGTTTGGATCGCTGTAGGCGGTGTATTAATTTCTTTGGCTGAAGGTGGCGGACTCGACAATTTGTTTTCTCATTTAAATGTCTTGTTCAGAGCATTGGTACGATATTTACACGAGACCTCTGGCTCTTTCTCGGCCACAGAGCAACCATCGCGAAGTCAGCTGTTTATAAGGCAATGGTGTTAGATAAAACACGCCGTCGGCAAACAAAACACCATACGACCGGAGTTTGTGTGGTTTTGGTGTACAATATACAATTAGTTTATTCCACTAAAGGCTGTGCCGAATAAGCGACAGCCTGGGAATTCTCCCCGAACAACAAAGCAACATTTATTCCATGTAGCTGTGCCCAATAGCCGACATCCAGCGGTCTCTATCCCAAACTTCAACAGTACAATTTATTTCATCATTAGATGTCTCTTGCTTTATTAATACATAAACGTATCGTCCTGTGCCACTCTCTTAATTATCTTCATGAAACACACACAGACAGACAGTGAAATATAGACAAAGATACACACACACATGCACGCACGCACGCACACGCACGCACACACACGCACACACACACACACATATATTTATATATATATATATATATATATATATATATATATATATATATATATATATATATATATATATATATATATATGTGACAGCAATGAAAACGATATATATATATATATATATATATATATATATATATATATATATATATATATATATATATAAAACACACACACAATTTCATTCATTTCACCATTTTAATATGCTAAGCGTCTGTCAAATAATATGCACAGTAAGTATATTAAGCGATCTCTTGTGGGTGTGACGAAGTCTACAATTAACACTTATCCCGTTCGACCATAAATGGGCGGGTAAACCAGGCGTGACTATATATATATATATATATATATATATATATATATATATATATAGAGAGAGAGAGAGAGAGAAACGTATATTTTTCCTTACATCCAACAGGTTGGGATGAGTGGTCTCCTTGGAGTACGTGCTCTGTGGATTGTGATGGAGGAACACAAACTCGAACAAGGCAGTGTATGTCAAATGGGGATAATGTATGTGATGGTCGATTTCTAGACGAGAGACGTTGCAATTTATTTAGGTGCAAAGGTAATTCTCACATTATAAAGTGAATTAAAAAAGGCTTGGATTGTAGAACCTGATCTATAGTCAACACCGGCATGATCAAATATATTAACTAGAATATTTCAAAATGTTATTAATAACTTTTAATAACTTATAATTAATAACTTATAAATCCATTAATGATATAGCGCCAGAATTACTCTGTGAACTGGTATTCAATAGAAAGTCATCCCGAAAAACTCAGGTCTCCGGTCATATACTATTGCAGGTGCCTGTGTCTCGGCTCAAGTCATATTGTAGTTGTACGTATATTGTTGCAGCCCCCCCCCCCCCACTTTGTGGAATGGGTTGCCGGCAGATATTATAAATGTGTCGTCTCTTGAGAATTTAAAATCTATTCTAAAACACACACTTGTTCAAGTTCGTTTTTACAGATAAATAATAATTATCTTTTAAATCACTTTTTACAGATATATTATTTGGGGTATTATTATAATACATATTATTTATACGGGACCTTTGAATGGCTCCTGCTATTAAGGGAGCTTTATTAAATATACATTATTATTATTATTATTATTATTATTATAGTTTTTCTATGACGTTACTTACATACTAATTACATACTCTTTTACTGGTCAGAAGTCTGCTTCAAATGTTTTTAAACGCTACTTCTTGGTTCGGGTGCCTAGCCATAATATAAAAATGCGAAACTTTAATATTGCAAATATTTTGATCAAAATATCTTCATCATCTGTTATATTTAATTATATCTTTTCTACCCATCCGATATATCGAATATTTTAATCAATTAAAGTTACATTTGAGGCAGATAAACTATAACCTTGATTGAAGACTGATTGTAGCATAGAGATTACATGCCGTGAATAAGTTGACAACAAATTTTACCTACATATGTATAGTGTGCATTATTTAAGTTTTTGAAACTTAAATAGATTAATTGATTGTTGTCTGGTTAGTTAATAAAGCGAATGATATGAATTTATTTTCCAGTTTCACCTTTATGTGATATGATTTATTACGTTTTTAAAGCGAAAGTCATTTTAAATCAACTTGACAGAATAGCAGGTTAAGATCGCTGTGGGATTGTTGAACTTCTACTGGATCACCTTTACCATCCAAAATATTCAAGAGACTACATCTTCGTTGTGAACTGTGTTGTTGTATGATATATTGCAGATGCGATAGAAGTGTTAAAATCGTCACTACTGCCATCCTTACAACCTGGCGTACTAATTAACCCAAAGCGTACGACTTCGTTCACATTGTCTCCTTCCACATATATTACTACGCCAATAAGAGAACTTTTTCCTTTCGGCACGCGAGCGGAATTTTCTATTCACATCAACTATCAACAAACGCTGATCGATACTCAAGTGATATTCTGTATCGATGACCGGAAAAACAATAATAAACTCAGCATTATAATCGGAAAGAGCGTCATCCTCCGATTGAAATGCGGCCACAAATTTATGGAAATGATGGTGTTTCCTGTAGATAACGCAGATGACAAATGGCACTCTTTGTCACTTGGAATCAGCCCAACTTTGGTGGTCATGTACTTCGATTGCTACCTGAAGTTTAGCGGAATATTTCCAGTTCCTGCTGTTCTACGTTTCAGCGCAGATTCTTCTGTACACATTGGGAGCTGTGACAAAGACGACGATATGGCTTTTCAGGTAAATATTACATTTAGTTAGTGAAATGCATAGTAAGACGTAAGCTAGGAATTGTCCAGTCTTACAAACGATCAAGTATGTTATTGCATTATAGCGCAAATATAGACCTTCATACATTGCCTAATATTTCAATTTGTTACTCCTGCTTCTCTCTCTCTCTCTCTCTCTCTCTATATATATATATATATATATATATATATATATATATATATTGAGTATCCCTGAATCCGGACATCGTTTATCCAGCAAATCCACCTTCCGACACATTATTGTCTATGACGGATTTAACTCCATTATAAATGACTCTAATCCGGCTAGTTTCCGCTAGTTCAGTCATGCAAGACGCACCGATATGTTGTCAGTAATGATTAATTAACCCGCCCACAGGCTATAATTGCTACATCGTAACCAATTACTATCGTCCTTGACAATACACACCGACGCACGATGCTTCCATTGCCTGTGGCTATCTTATAACGCTGTCGTGTGGATATTTCTGCTGCCCAGAAACGTGATTTATCTTCGTTCATTTATTTTGTCATAATTGTTGAAAATAAAGAAATGCAACACGGGATTATAAGCGTCATTCTGGTTCCAATGAATGTTGTGTATTATTTTTCTTAGATACAGCGGCGTGTCTTTATGATCTAAAAATGAGTGACACAGACTTTCCGGTATTTCACGAACTCGATATTCCGACATTCACGTTTATCCGACATATTATCAAGTGACAAACCTTGTCGGATTAACGGAATCTATATATTGTAAGATGTGCAGTGTCATAGTCAGTAATAACTTAACATCTAAGTACATGCTGATTATCCAAATTCTTACACTACTTTCTTACTTCTATCTTTATCACCGAGGGTTCGTTGGATCAGGTAACAACAACAAATCGTGCAGATGATGCTGGAAGTCAGTGTTATTTCGGCGATCGAAAGGTATAAAGTTTATGCAGTAAACACTAAGTAGTCGCGATGTTGTACAATTTGTCTTTTAGTAAAACCGACTATGGGTATACATTTGTTCTCTTTCAAATTTATTCAATACCAGTTGTTGGAAATATACAACTGTGATTTCTTACCTTTGTTAATTTTATGTGCAGGTTGATTTTGTTGCCATGGTTACGCCACGACAGGACTCAACAACATTAAAGACTCCGACATCAAGTGTTGCTGGTATGTATGTTTGAATTACAATAAAAATCGGATATGTCAAACTCGCTTAGAACGAAATACCTACTTATTTCGAAGTATGTTGTTGGTCCACCTAAATTCCCATTTACTTTCATATTAAACAACTTATTCTATATCGAATTTTATATATCGAAAATCATAAGCATTGTAATTTATTACGCATATATCGAATTGTCAAAAGCCAATTAGAAAATGTCAGTTTCACTGATGGATTTCTGAATCTCCGTGGCATTAAGAGAAACCTAATTAACTACGCGTACATGTACATGTATATCGAATTGTTATAAACCATCAGTTTAAATATCAGTTTCACCAACAGATTAAAAAAAGTAGTACTCATTGTTCATTCACCTTTGAACTGAATGATGATTACATTGCTGAGGAATCTGATACCTATATAATTGTTATGTCAATACTGTTGTATTTCATAATCTCATTTACTCGTAGACAATTGAATTTTAGAGTAAGTAATAAATTGATATGCTACATGTACGTATATCGTTATTGACTTCTTCTGACTATATTATCATTTCATTAATTATTTGATAAATGTTATTTATATAACTTCGGATATAACGAACTACGTGTATATCGAAGTATTTGCGTAGATCCCCCTGGACTTCGATATATGCGAGTTTTACTGTACCTATACTTGTCATATTCTTTGCGCTAATATCTTGAACTCTGGGCATTCTACTAAAGATATATTGTGCATTCTGCAAGATTAATATAATATTGTACATGTTTAGGGACCTTCATTTGACAAGGAATGTGTCACCTGGGTTCTTAGTTAATTGCTAGATCGGTGTACTGAAATTCCATTAGAATATATTAATTGCTTTGTACTGAGTGTTATAATTTAGTTTAGCAGTAATTCAGACAGGTATTCGCCATTTCTTGAAATATGAGAGATCTTTTACAATATTCCATTCATTTATTCTCATGGACATCAATAGCATAATATAATGATCGTAGCTATCATCCAGCATAAGTCCAAGTGCTATGCCATAATGCCCTTTTTGTAGTTTAGTATTACTACTACTACTACTACTACTACTACTACTACTACTAATAATAATAATAATAGTTATTATTATTATTATTATTATTATTATAGTACTTGTATAGCCTCTTTATCAGCTGAATGACACGATGGTGCTTTTCACTGCAAACTTGTCTCGGGTTTGTCAAGCACAAACACATTTGATAAATAAATGTGAGCTTAAACAATGCTGCACACTATTTATTTACTTGCTGGTTGAGAGAGAGGGTGAGAGGGTGAGAGAGAGAGTGGGTAGGGACGATGATGATGATAATGATTGGTGTTTTACGGCCACCTTTGTGCACATAGTAGGCTAAATGGGCCGAGCGACCTTCAAAGGTAATGAAGCGAAGTCGAAGATGAAACAGCCTTCAGATATGCCCACACCGAGATTCGAACACGGGTGATAGTGATCTGTGGTCCAACACGCTAACGCTAGATCACGGAGGCGCCCGAGAGTGGTGAGATAGAGCGAGGGGAGAGCAGGAGGGTTGGGGGGGGGCTGTGGATTAATGTATAAAATAATAATTATAGTCCCGTCGATAAATTATAAGATATGTATAAATGTCTTGCATGATTCATCATTGTTGTATTTACAAGCAAGTCCTATATTTCTTATTTGATTATAGTATTATGCCATATGCCATTGAACTATTTCATGATTAACGACATATGATCTAAAATAATGCTTAGATTTCTTACAGACACGAAATCTATATAAATAAAAGCGGCTGTGTGTTTGTATGTCTGTCTCTGTGTGTGTATGTTAGCAAAAGTTTAAAAAGGGATTTTAAATGGCGGTGGATATGTCATTGTTTGGGTTTATAATTGGGACTATGATGTTTACTCTTTAAATTTCGGGTTATAGTATTTGATACCCTTAGTTTTATGGACCAAAGGCCCAAGTAGCGGCTTTTAAGCTTGTTGTTTATGTAACTAGATTCATGTAACTAATAATCTACATGAATTGAAGAGATAAGAACACAATTAATTCGGCCTTATACTTATTCAATGTCGGGATGTTGCTCTGCATCCAAATAATTATGCTCGCATGGCGAGCTTTAATTGAAGATGAAATCTCATTTCATTTATCACGTGGCTTTGATGTAAACACAGTTTGATATTATCTTTGTAACAATGACAGATAATGTTATGTAATTGGAAAACTTCATCAACTAGTTTAGTATGCAGGCAGCAACTCTTTGGTCTATAATCGGTTTCCTGCGGTATATCATAATGAACACGCTAATCTGGAATTGGAAAACGCCGAGTTTCGGGTCTCAGGTATAACCTTTCCTAGATTAGTGAGTTTTCTTTGATGCCAATGGGGACTTCTATGCACTTCAGTAGTATTGCGTGCTACACTACATCAAAGGTGATGGATAAATCAAGCGTAATTTATTATATTTCCGCAATATTACTAGTAGCTTTAGATCTTATTTTAAGTTGTGTTCCATCACCAGTAATCACATATCTAAATACATTTCTAATATACGAATTATACTGCTATGTCATTCTGTAAGATAAATTGGGGTTTGAGGTAATACGTTGTACAGCTTGCTTAATTAATTCAACTGTAAAACAGAAGCATATTTATTGGTGTAGAAGGACAAGATGTGTGTAGTTGGCCAAATTACAACACAGAAATGTAAAAAAGGTAGATCTCTTGTAGTTTATATTTGTTATGAGATTGGCCAACTGAAAATAACTAATGTGTATCTTTCTTTTATTTACTTTGATAACGGAAATATGATGCAATAAGTATGCACGTCATTTAAGTCCTATGACCGAATTCTGGGATAACTCCACTTTAATGTTAAGTTACATATGATATTGAAACTATTATTCGTACCTGGTACATCTTCACCGACAATAGGCTATTAAATTCATAATATTGGAGGTTTACGTTTTGTAATATGGGTGCATGAAAATAGAGTTCTGATTGGCAACGTCTTTACGCCTTTCATCTTAGGAGCACCTAGATAGAATGCCATCTAGTTTAGAATCTTTACGCCACAGATTAGAACTGAAGATTTGTTACCTATTGTTTACAGAATCACCGGATGATGTAATACAGTGGTCTGAGTGGTCATCCTGTAGTCATAGTTGCGGATCTGGTTATAGTCTGCGAAGACTCCAGTGCGTTTCTGACGATGACTTTTGTCTTATTGTTCTCAAGTCTGATATAATACAGACACGAACGTGTCGTCAACGAGCCTGCAACAAGAGAAGTAGGTCGCCGTTGTTATTTTTGTGTACAGATTGTATATTCGTCCAACAGTTGCACATCGTTCACTTTGTCCTCTCCTTTAGAACGGTGTAGAGGGCGTTGCAGAAATGGCGGGAAATGTACAAGGGCAGGAAAATGTCGCTGTAGGTCTGGTTACCGAGGCCAGTTCTGCGAAGAAGGTATACGGTGAAAAGAAAAACAAATCTTGGAGGAAAGCTTACATTCTATATGATCTTGTATAACAATGAACAAAATGAAATATGCAATTTGTAATTGTATATGTCCTATTCATATGTTTATTCACAATATAAAGCAAGACGTGTTTTTCTCTCTCTCTCTCTTCTGTAGTGTCATGCTATCCGGGTTGCCACAACAACGGTTTTTGCTTAATTCCGAATAAATGCACTTGTCTCGGTGGTTATACAGGTTATTTCTGTGAGACAGCATTATGCGATCCGCCATGTCAGCATGGTGGTCACTGCATAAAACCTGGATATTGCTCATGTCCTTATGGACATTTACCACCAATTTGTTCACGTGAGTATTACTTTACCACGCGATTTTGTTAGCAGACTTTACATGTCCATGAATTTCATCAGGAAAAGGCTAGTTAATGTTTGTTTAATTATATTTGTGAAATTGTTGCGTTATGATCCTTTTAAGAGAATATTTTTTTTAATTTCTCTCGTTCTTAATTCTTGTTTTGTTGCCATTGTTCCTGTACATAGAGTATTATTAATTATTGAATATTTCCTTAAACTTTGAAGCATTTATTAGTTTTATGATCACAATTAGTTTTGCAGTATCATGTCATTTCGTTATATAATTTACTTGCTTTGGCCCATAAATTTATTCTTGTTATGCTGTTTGCTAGCTTTTTGTCCAGACGGTTGTATTAATGATGGAGATTGTGTGACGTATAATTATTGCCAGTGTCAATCTGGGTACAGTGGACATATGTGTGAAGAAGGTGTCTGTTTGTAATAACAACAAATAAAATACTGCATTTGTTCTATCACCGTAATAAAACTTGTTCAATTAATTAATGAAATCGTGTTTTCTCTTTTATTTCATAGCACTTTGTTCAATTAAATGCAAAAATGGCGGAACTTGTTCCTCAGACAACAGATGCGTATGCCCATTTGGTTTCCATGGTGATAGTTGTCAATATCGGTATTAGCTTGCATTGAAAATTTATATTAGCGAATTTAAAGATTTAAATATTAGAGTAAACGAAATCATAATTTAAAGAGATTCTTGTATAGTTATGCAACTTAAATAGAACCAATTTTCAGAAGCTGTGTTACATCATTACAGTATGTGTCTTACCTAACTTCATATCGCCAGCTGTACCCAATATCAACACGATACCAATGTGGCTTTTGGAGATCGAACACTTGTCTTAGACCTAGGTAGGCATTTGAAATAAGCACAGAATATACTGAATACAGGTTTTAATTATCCAATCTGGATCTAACAGTCAATGAAATGAAAGAAGGAAAGAAACTGATTTAGTCAGCTTTGTTTATGTATATATATATATATATATATATATATATATATATATATATATACAATATAATATATAAGGATCAAAGAACTAAGTCTCGATTTATTAGTTATTTTGTGAACGTTTTGAGGTTCACAGTAATATATTACAATGCAAAAGAGAAATGTATTGAAATTCGCCTAACCAGATTACTTAAAACCTTTACTCATTTCATTAAAACTGCTTAATAAGTGTACTTGTTTTACTCATTTCCTTTCAGATATGCATATCGAATAGGATACAGAACGCTTAATAAAACTGTTTCCCGTTGTAAGAGTACAGGATAAAATCTTATGTTTTTTTATGTTCGGGAAAGCTATAATGGATGAGTTTTTAGTACGGCAGCGGAGGAGATCTATTGTAACGTTTACAGGATTAATTAAGTGATAATTACTTCAACCATATTTGTACAAATGAAGTAAATGCAGTATCAGAGGTATTTAGTATTAAATGGTGTGTTCTTATTGTTAGTTTTAAAATTGTATTATTATTATTATTATTATTATTATTAGTTTGAAAAGAAATACCCGATCGCCTTTTATTTGATATTTCGTGATCCTTAATTGTTAGAAAAATCACAAATGGTAACATTTAGCTTTAATAATTGTAATTAGAGTAAATATATAACGTTCAATGACTTTCTTTCTCTTGTTTGGTCTGTATAATGTTGTATTTAGGAATTATTTTAGGATTATTATTCTGATTTAATATTCTTGTCAATGCCAGATTATATATATATATATATATATATATGTGTGTGTGTGTGTGGATCTTTGTAAAATTTACCTACCAATTCCTATAAATATCGACGTATTACTGTACGAATGGGGTTGTTTTGTCACAGTTTGTGAATATGAAGTGAATAGGTTCAACTTGCGAACTCTGGGGAATTGCACTCTGTCCATTTACCATCAAGAACTGATGTAGAAACTAATTATTACTAAATACACATATATTTGGGGGTGTTCATATTAGTGCCTAGAAATGAGAGTAGTGGACTTATCCGAGATGTTTGACAAAGGGGTTTCTCTTTTGTACATACATCTGTTCAAGCAGAAGCCATAATTGAAGAATGTCATTTCATCCAACTTAGTTAAAGATTGGATTTTATTTGAAGACAATACATTATCTCAACGCCTTACATTTAAGTTCAATAATCCATTACTAGGTTACTTATACTGTTGTTAAATTTTGCAAGCCAAAATAATAATATTAATAATAACAATAATAATCAAATTATTATAATTATTATTAATTATGATATTAAAAGTAAGCAATACATGTTAATTCATTAGGTTTTCATTACATTTTAAGAATGTTATTGGTTGTCGTATTGGCTCGGCGTTATGAACCGCAGACTAGAATCTCAAATAGTCTTTGCTCCCTTCCAATTCTACCTATGATGTTTCAGTTAATCACACTTGAAAAATGCCCCTCGGAAGGACTAACATGAATAAAAGTGAGTAAAAGTGGAATAGACAATTATTGTTGTTCTCCAACCATTTACTAGGTTTAATGAAGTTTGTAGGTGAAGTTTCTAGGTGTTAATGAAATTTATCTTACTTTCGACGGTCTTCATCTTATGCGCGCTTCAGCCTCGAGAGATATCGGTAGAATGATCTTGAAACAACATTAACCATATGGTTATTATCTTTAACCATAGTATAAGTGATTCACCTGGTACACGTTAGAGTCAGTCAACTTGTATAACACAGGAATGTAGGCCACCACACCTTTACTGGGAACGCGTTGTAGATATGCAAAATAAATACAATTGATCCACACCAAACGAAAAAATAAAGACTAAACGTTGATTGAAAGATAATTAATAAATAATTTTTCACGATTAAATATCACTCAATTTCACAACCATTTCTCATTCTAAGACTAAATAAATAATTTATATTCATGATAGAAAATATTAAACAAACAAATCTGTCTCCTGCTGCTGTCCTCTATTGAATGTATAATATGTCTGAACACTTGGAAGGTACTCGGACAAAAATTTCCGCATTGAGTATACGCAATAAATATATAGCGAAATATTCCAGGATAATATTTAGACAAATACGTATTACACATTTAGACGAATTCGTTGAAATGCTGATTTTTATCTAATAAATGACTAAAAGCAAACATACCATTGCTCATGTTTCAAAATCCCATCAACGAATAACACCACAAATTTACACAAAATAGGAGGGATCTATTTAATTACAATAAAGACATGAACCAGTTAATCGTAAATGAACAGAAACGGGACATATAGTTATATTTTTGCCTCTACGGAAAACAGGTTTCCAATGATATCGCGAACTGTGAATAATAATAATAATACTAATAATTATAAAATTCTATAGCGCCAACATCCTTGAAAAGTAAAACAATATAGATCGTGATATATCGATATTATTCTTTAGGTTGGAAGTAAAAGGAATATATTAATCAACCGACCAACAGGAAAGTTGAGATACTATGCAAGTTAGGTGTTTATTTACATTTCACATGATATCTCTATGCATGCGGTAATAAATGCCTTTTGTTATACCTATCTAAACTTGAAATAAATATTTTGCAATTCTAATTTCCTTGGACAACACGTCACACAAAGTGTTGGCTGTACGTTTAGCATATATAGCAGATCTATGACACTGGGTTCAAACCCGGGACGGGCTTTGTCAGAAAGATGCCATAAAAAGTGGCCGCAAAACATCAAAATGTACAACATTTGTACAAGACTGGTGAAGCTCAGGGTAGCCAGAAATGTGCCCGTATTAGGATTCCGAAGTAGATGCATCGATGGATTCTGTCGCTCTGTCATAGGCTGTTATCTATAAGAAACGGAAACGATGAGCGTGATTTATGTTGGATGCAGAATGTATTAATGAGCTATGTCAGTGAGCATGTGGACCCTATCAGACTAAGAATCAGCATGAATGAACACTGCTCAGGTTAGGTGAGAGGTGTTTAGTACTGGCTTCAATGCATAATGAAACTACGGACTGTGGATGCCTCATCAGGAAGCTTTAAATAAAAATGGTAATTGTATTTGCCAACTAAGACACGAATTAGAAAATATTACAGGTATGTAAGTATTTATTCTAAGAAATAAAATATACTCTTCGCAACTAATAAGACAATGCATACTGCCAGTCGATAATAAGGCTTCCTCTAAAATCCTATGATTTTTAGAAGAATCTTAATATACTAAATACTTATCATATTATTATTTTGTCATTCTTCATACAAGTTATTTTTTATTTAATTATTTGTTTTCTAATTCCCTAGTTTTTATTTAGTTGCTATATTTAAATGTTATACTTAAGTTATTCTTTCTCATTGGTTACTAAGTTGGGACGATTCAGTATTTGGTTTTGGTAACTTTCCTGATCATAAATACAGAAGAGATTTCAGTTATAGCAGTTTATATCGGAATCAATCAAACATTTCTCGTGATAAGGTCAAAAGGTTATCTACTCAAAGATTCGTTATTTTTCATTTCAGCTTGAGGAATATATTCAAAGATCGTTCAAGGATTAGTAAATGCCCTTTCTTTAAAGTGTGAACTCTTTTAACGCATTTTATTTTTGAGTTGTCCTATAGTAATGAATTATACTGCAAACAAGTTGGTTATTATCTATTAATTGTATCCAATGTTTGCTTTAATGGTTGTTATTGTACTGAATGCTACCAGGCAGTGCTCAGTTCTAGCATTGGTGTTGGTAATGAGTTTTATAGGAAATAAACAGGGGGAAACCATCAATGATAATAATAATAATAATAATAATAATAATAATAGTGCAGTCAAAATATGTTTTACTCGGTCTGTGGCTTCCATGGCGACGGATAGCAATATAGGTAGACCACGTTACTTTCTTCGGTGATAAGATGGAAGACCATGAGAAAATAATTGGACGATATTAGCCGCTAGTGGTAAATAAGTCTAAATTACCCATTTTTTTATTGTAATTGTAGAAAAATGAATAAAAGTCATTCCTTTTGTGCTGATGTTATATGCCATTTTATAATGCAGCTGTTTATTCTGTAGAAGAGTCATAGGTACCTAAATACCCTACCAATTAGATGCAATGTTTGAACTTGTATAAATAGAATGAATGTTCCGGATTTTGCGGTTTTAAGGATGTCAAAGAAGGAAGATTTATGGTAAACGAATATGGAGTTGGAGTGATGAAACAAGGAATTAGCACTCCTCAACTTTAGTAATCCAGTGATAATTAATTAATCTGAATATACCTTTGATGCTGTTTCATCGATTTCTTTATATGTGTGATGTCTTTGTTCAATTAACAGTATGACAAACATACCTTTAATTGTTAACAAAAATCCAATAAATGTTACATTATAAACGTTGTTCAGTAATAGAGCATTACAGATACATCTCAGCTAGGTTTTGATTTAAGGTTTTTGTAAAGTGGTGTATGTTTGAACTATACATGAATTTTTACGTTTAGATTATAGGTCTTTCTCTTTTTTGTGTACTGATAAAGACGACTTGTTTTTTTTTATTAAGCAAGAGCATGGAATTAAAAACAAAGAAACTGCCATCCAGCTAGGATAGACAAGCACTGAACAAGTCGCATTGGTTTATAAGTATGATAGGGCAGCCTGAATGATGTGCAGGAAAAAATACATCCTTTTTCAAAGGAGAAATATACCGACCTGTTAAAAGTTCGGGCGGAATTTTGACTCATTCGATGAATAATAATATTAATAATTCATATGGATAACACAATAATCTATTTATGAACAGAATAATCTATTTATAAATAATTAAAGGATTAACATGTTTTTTTTAGTTCAAACCTTTTTTACAGTTTGAGTGTTCTTATAGTACATATAGAAAAACAAAACAAGCTCAATTTAAAAACGGCCTGAATGCAACATTTTATCAATTATGTGCTGTCTGTAAGACAGTTTTGTTATATATTAGGTAATATGAAGGAAGTGAAAAGCTGATAATATCTTCATATAAACCTTGTTTGAATGAAATAAATAACACAAATATGTTTCGCTAACTACAGGTATTTTGACAAAGCTGTGTTAATGCATTATCATAAAGTATCCATCCCAGCATCTTCTCATAATAAGAGGATAGCCACAAGTGCAGGTTAAATACCGTGTTTGTTATAAGTGTACTGGCTTCCCTTACATTTCAAGTCACTGTATATGATCATATTTTACTACACTAAACGTAAGGTGTAAAACAAATCTAGATCTTATTAATAAATTTTATTAATATTTGTTTACGTTCCAATATAATAAGATTATCTGTATTACTCCTCAGTCAGACTGGTATCGAGTTATCAACACCAGGGTGAGATGTAAGCCGTTCTTTCCCTTTCCCTTTCCAAAACTATGTACTTATTTAGTTGGCGCTGTATTAAATTTTCCCTTCTTTTTCTTGCTGTTTCAAGTACAGTACATTGTTCGTTCGTCTTGACTGGTATATAATTATTTCCTCCTGATTTGTTTTTAAATTCCCTTGCCCATCGATGCACCCATCAATTTTTATTACATACCTATTCTAGCATTATTTTAAATGAAACTCCTACGGAGTAAGTACTGTTGCTATGTTTCAGTTATATGTATAATAGTCATTGTGGACCAACCTTCTGTCCGATTTTTCACACTCCCAGCTTACTTTCTGCAGAACATCGTGAGTGTGGTTCTGGATCATCCTTCCAACATCCGCTTGGCTGTTGTTGTGTTCCAGGTGGCGCTCCGCTTACCCCACTCCTATGGTGGACCGGAGTTACATCATTGGCAAAATGCCAGTGGAGCTTCTATTAGAACAGCGAATTAGATTGTCCGGGCAATAAAATAGATTACAGAATAAGTGCACTTAGGTATTTAGACAGCAAGGTAGAGGGGACAAATACATGCAATTGCCTTCCATTAGGAAAGAAAACACTACGCAACGGCATCTGCATTATTAATATGCGCCCATTACACCAACACAACTAGTGATATCTTTAGCCGTCTATTGCCCTTCGCAAGGACCGCGTAATTTACGGATGAATATATATCATAAAAAGCAGCGAGCATCAGAGAAAAGTTTCGCAATTTAGAAATCATAACCCATTTCAAATTAGAGAAGTGAGTCCATTTATTTGTCTCACTGTAGAGTAGTGCACAATTATATACGTTTAAGTAATATTTGCCACACACAGGCCAACATTGGCTCAGTCTGCACCATAGCCCCATGCTGCCATACATCATCCCAGCCTATGCCAGCTTCTTTCTGGCCAATGTTGAGTTTGGCCGAGATTTACAGCACAGTACTGTACTTCTAGAGGATATCAATGAAAAGACGAAGAAGGGGCTGCTGGGGGAGTTTCAACTCCTCGTCAGCATATAATATTAGGTAGCTATGAGGGTTTTATTACGTAAGACCAGTTCAAATGGAACTCGGAAGTTCACCAACCTTGTCTTGCGAAGTATCCAAATGTCGCTTCTCACGTCAGATGACCTCGAGTGAGGTTTATTTTGCCAGGGCAGATACACCAGACTCTTGAAAGGTGGCCGGAACTCGAATGTGGAATTGGTTGTAGACTGCGTTGAGAGTCACTACCTCCATAATGTGCGATGTCAACCTCATTGCGATGGCTTCTACATACCACTACCAGTTGCTATAAGAAGCGCCTACCAAGGGCACAAGTACGCATGTAAGAGTTGTTTCCATGCGATACAAAGGAAGGACTGTCATCCGGGTGGAAATTGCCAAACAGGGAAAACAGATCGCCTTTCAGAATCACCACGAGATATGGCAATGTTGTCCCTTATGCAGTTAGCATAAATAATCTCAAAACTGCCACAAACTGACATCAGTATGTAATACTTAATGAGTACGATTGTAGGTGATTCGTTTTTCTTATAATGTATTCTACAGACACCCAGGGGATCGTGAGAGATTAATCAAGTTTTAGCATGAGAACACTGATGAATTGTCTACAGTTTGAATTCACGATTTAATATTCTTAGCCACATCCTTATCTTTTTTTGTAATTCGGATGTAATATAGTATATATGAACTAACCAGTTGTGGTCAATAAGCAAGTAGAGAATTAATTATGTGTGTGTGTGTGTTTTAGCTGTGTATAATAAGGCACAGGCACAGAGAATCTCGAACCGTGAAATCAAACTCTGGACGTTTCTTCAGGGGACTGAATCCAGAGTGGCGACTTTTCTTGCTGAGACATGTGTAATGTCTCACCAGTCCCTAAGCCGCCAAGCAAAAACAAAAAGCGAATCACCTAAAGCCGTGGAGTTTGGGAGTAGAACACCCAAGTCAGATCACGGCAGTAGTGAGAATGTTTAGATTAATTATCTAAGCAGCCCTATTTATAGCTATTTGTTTTCTTCAAAGCAATACTATATAAACCATATAACCCAATTGTCACTGTCTTCAAAGATCAGTTTTTACAACGGGCAGGCGTCATGAACCGACTACTCTTAAAACTGTTTATCTTAATTGCTATTAAAAGACTGACATCTGCGCTGAAGCAGACCGTACTAGCGCGTCATAGCTTCCGTACTGTTTGAACTACGCTATCATTTTCAAACCTGACCTAACGTCTGCTATTGTAGTTCTTATATGTTATTTATGACAAGCAGATTAGAGCTAATCTTGAATGTCATAGTACAAACTGGACATAACTGGACCTAGGAAAGATAATTCTATTCCCACATACAACCAAGGTGAATTATATATACAAGTAAACTTGTTATATAAAACACACCAACCGCGGGAACTCTGTCCAATGCCACCGCTCGAGATATGATGCAGTGTTTCTATTCCTGAGTCAGGAGTACTTATAATGCTTTAAGAGCGTACTGTGCCTGCTACAGTCATTTAAATGCTGGATAACCAGGCCAAACACTTAAACGGCGTGCCTCCAAAGACGCAAATAGTATATGGAATATACAGCTCTTGATCAACTTTTCTTGAACGCATAGAAAACGGAACTTTCTCAACCGCAGCATAATATGCCTTGTAATATTTGCTGGAGGGTCAAATACCTCATAATCATACAAATCCAATAAATACTATGACCTACTCGTCACTATTATAACAATTTACATCGGCGCTTTAGCAGACCGTTATGGCGGAATTGCCGTTCTATATATTAACATTTTCAAATCAGACTTATTGTCTGCTATACAAACTATAATTATAATATAGGGTTTTATTAATGACAAGGAGACTAAGGTTAGCCTTGAATGTCATTGTACAGACTGGACATAACTGGATCTAGGAAAGATAATTCTATTCCCACAAACAACCAAGGTGAATTATATATCCAACTAAAGTTGTTATATAAAACACACCAACCGCACGATCTGTGTCCAAGCCACCGCTCGAGATGCGCTGCAGTTTTTCTATTCCTGAGTCAGGAGTACTTATAATGCTTTAAGAGCCTATTTTCCCAGCTACAGTCAAATGCTGGATAAATGTGTGTGTGTGTGTGTGTGTATGTGTGTGTCTTTGCGTGGTGAAGGCCTAATTGTATTGATCAACATGCACATTTATTATTCAGATTCTTGTTCAAAAGGACCATGTTACAATGGTGGTACATGTTTGAGTAAAGTCTGCCTTTGTCCAGCTTTTTGTCATGGAAATCATTGTGAAGAATGTGATAAGGATGCATATCCCCCTCAACAGAGTGTCAATATTGATTCAATCTCATTCAATATAATCATGGATCAAGGATGGATTGTGAGTACGACTGGTATATTGATATATGAAATTTAGTATTTAACTCATAACCCAGAAAAGGTTCTTGGAATGCTTTGTTGGTTGATTTCCAAGTGAGAGAAATCCACTTAAAGCCACATCCACACAACAAATATGTGTTTGTGCTGGTCAGCTCTCAAAAACAAAGTTCTAGAAACAATGTAGATACTGATCTTGTTGGTCAAAATAATATGCTGGCCCGTAGCTCTTATACACGAGCTCAATAGCTCAAATGCCTTGACTTCCTTATATGACGAAAACAACAACAACATTTTCATCATTTGCAGCATACAATAGATGTATTAGTCATGAAGTGTGTGTTTTGTAGTTTTCCCGATGAGATAGATTGATGAGTCTACTGAAAGTATATAAATGACGTCATATCCAGCAACCACTTATTAATTAGGGGATAAGGTCTGATCTGTGAATCAGATTTATTTGAGCAACAAACTCATGATTATGTTCCAGTCGGATCTTACTATTTGAGGAAATTTTCCACCTAGTTGACTCAGACTGAAGTGATTTTTATGTGATTAATTAAAA
>JAODUP010000642.1:297500-466846 GCA_025642065.1 Paralvinella palmiformis | reverse complement strand
GTGTGTGTGTGTGTGTGTATGTGTGTGTGTGTGTGTGTGTGTGTGTGTGTGTGTGTGTGTGTGTGTGTGTGTGGTATATATATATATATATATATATATATATATATGTGTGTGTGTGTGTGTGTGAGAAAGATAAAATTATCATTTTTGATATTAAATTTCGAGCAAAGGAAGATGGCTCCTTTAAGTTGTTAGGTATGTATACATACCGCCAGTTTGGTATAATCTATCGAGTAAGTAGAACTCGGTATGGCAGGTACATTGAACGGTTGTCTCATAGAATACTGAGCTGATGTGTTGATGAACCTTTTGTAGGTGTCACCTCCGTGATGTACCGGTTGAAGTAGTAACAAAACCTTCAGAGGTTCCACCATGTACCACTCTAAGCTTTTGGGATCATTGACTGAAATCAATCAACGTGACTATATATATATATATATATATATATATATATATATATATATATATATATATATATATATATATATATAAAAAACTAAGTGACCAAATGCATATATAAACAACATATATATATATATATATATATATATATATATATATATATATAGGGCAAACAACGGATAAAAAGACAGCTAGACAGACAAACAGACAGACAGACAGACAGAAACACACACATAAACACACTAATGAACTCACACACACACCCACAGAGAGAGAGAGACACACGCACAAAAAAAAAACACAAACATACCATACCACACCACACCACACACAGAAACAAAAAAAAACCCAAACACACTCTAATTGGTCTGCCCATTTTTAACGTTTTATATTCAATTAGAGCAAACAAAGACCAATCTGTGACAACAATAGATAAATATAATATTTTTATTATGTTTAGGATAATTATAACATAAATATTATATTATATAATACATTAGTCAACGTTTCTAAAAAGAACTAATTGGACCTCTCTTATTGAGATTTGAGTTCTTGTATTAATTAATTGTGGCATTAACTAACTAGCTATAATTCCGTACATGTTTTGCACACACACACACACACACACACACACATACACACACACACACACATACACACACACACACATATTATTATTATTATTATTAAAGAGCAGAATACATTTTCTTGATTATTCGACCACGAATATTAAAATCCGCTATTTATAGAGCAAATAGATAAATAAATAAATATACCTTTAGATAAACGGACAGACATAGAAGAAGCATTATGAGTTAGATATAGTCTACGGACTTTACTTAGCTAGATAAACAATGAGTATAATGTTTTATTGACTTACTGTGAGCGTAATATTCATAATGTTGGTCTGAACTCCTCGGCGAGTCATCCTTCAGAGAGATGACGATATATTCTCCATTGGCTAAACCTTGTAGAAACATCTTACGGACGAAGTCTATCAGAGCATCGTAGTCACCGAAAAATACGTATACTGTATAAAATACAGACACGGAGAAACGGTATGAATGAGTGAGTGAGTGAGTGAGTGAGTGATACAGTCATCCAGTCAGTATGTCAGTCAGTCCGTCAGCCAGTCAGTGACTGAGTGAGTCTGTGGGTGAATGAGCTAGCCCATCCAATCAGTCAGTTATTCAGTCAGTGATTAGGTCAGTAAGTGAGTAATTGAGTGATACAGCCAGTCAGTATCTCGTTGGGTCAGTCAGTGATTGGCTGAGTGAGTGAGAGAGTTGATGTGTGAGTCAGTGAGAAAGTGAGTGAATTAGATAGTATGTGGGTGAGTGAGTGGGTGGCTGAGTGAGTGAGTTAGTCAGTCAGTCTGCCAATCATTCAGTAAATCAATTAATCAGCCAATCAGTATAGTTGTCTAACAATTTGTTTATAAGTGTACACAAAGTCGTAGTTCTATTCACCACACTGCCTCATAAATGAGAAGAGAACATCACGTTCAATCGACAATAACCTGCTTTATATTAAAGAGATATCAGAACTTCTATTGATGAAAATGTATGTTATGATGATATTTAAAACATTTTGTTATCCAATTATCATTAAAAGGTCCATATTCCGATGTTCCAGCAATACCAATTTGAACAACAACGGATTAGTTTGGTACGATCTACCACGAAAGGAAGTCCCCGCAAATAATAATAATACATCCTACTATACACGAAACACAATCAAACGCATTTTGGATCTTCCACCAACTTCAAAGGACAACCCCATAATACTAATAATACTAATAATAATAATTACAAAACTTCTATTGCGCCAATATTCTCGAAAATTATCGAGCTCAGTTGCGCATCTAGTTCATGGGTTGGACAAACTCAAAGTCCACATACAATGCAAAATTCATCAACAAATGATCAGAGGGAGTAGAAACTTGGAAAGGATAACCAAGTCTAAAAGGTGAGTTTTCAAATGGTGACGGAAAGAAACTATGCTATTTGATGACTTAACGTGTTCAGGGAGTGAGTTCCAAAGAGTAGTGACAGCAACTGAAAAAGCACGAGTTCCAGCATGAGTTTTAACATTAAGACACAAACAACTGACCTCGCGTTCTCTTGTACGTATCCAGTAGGATCCTTTCCATGGTCGGTCCGCTGGACACGGGACCATCGGGAACATAATCCTCGGCAAACTCCATCTTCTCGCCGATGTCCAACTTCAGCTGTTCGCATTCCTTCTGGAGCGTCTCGGCGGCGCCCCGCCATTTCGTGCTATCCTGATAGATCAGCGTAAATCTGGACCATCTGAAGTGTTTCAGCAGAGAGATGACGTACTTGGAGATCTTCGATGTGGATGAGATCGTTCGGGCGAAGCTCGTGAAAACGGACGAGTCCGAGGGGCTGGCATCCTGACAGTTCTGGAACGGCGAATCGGGATCGGATGATGAACGGCGTGGCGTGTGCGCGAGATGTGGGTTTGAAGCGATTAGTCTAAAACAAAAAGCGAACTTCCTCCGCTCATATCGATTATTTATGGAATACGGTGCTACACGTATGCATGAACATCCAAGGGGAGTGGGAATATATAAATACGGCGCTATACTTACGGAAATCGACACTACAGATCAAATTGGCCACCAAGTCAAATAAATAAGAATTTTCTCCCGATAAATGTTTACGCGTTACTGATTGTCCGGACGCCATATTGACTTGCATACTCACGAGCCTCCACGAACACAGACGACCTTTACCGATGCTGATGTCACTTATGGGAAATCTTTCTCGCGAGATCTTTCTATTTGTACATTGAGTGGTCTCCTAAATATATTATACTTTCCCCGGTACATTTTTTGTAAACACCTCCGGGCTTTTTCCTGACCCGTTCCGTGACATATAATGGAAATTTGTTGTCTCGGATGAAGTGCTGTGGACACCGTCGTGAAAACTGATGTCATATGTTAGTAAAGCACCCCCCCCCCCTTCGTTCTCCCATTCGTATATAAGCACAAATAAAATGCATCAAACCGTAAGTGAATGAAATGTTTTCAGTGTAAATAAAGACCGACAGATAGACATTTATTTCTGCGCATTCAGTAGAATTCCTCCATTAAGACATCCCTTCGGACCCAGATAAATTGGTCTTAATGGGGAAATGGTGAATACAGTATCATATATTATAAAAATATAAAAAATGTGTGTGTGTTTATGTGCATGTGCGCGCGCGTATGTGTATTGTAACTATTATTTGAGAAATATACCTTAAAAGCAGCATATGCATGCGAAATCAAATAGAATTTTTAAAATTAATCTCGTACTATTATAACATATTTATTTAGTGCTGCAGCCCCCACTTTGTGGAATAGGTTGCCGGCAGATATCAGAAATGAGTCGTCTCTTGAAATATTTTAATATGTTCTAAAAACACACCTGATCAAGATTGCTTTCACAGATAAATAATAATTACAATTTAATCCTCTCTTATGAGATTATTACAGATATATTATTTTGGGTAATATTATGCAGCGCCTTTGAAGGACTCCTGCTTTATTCAATAAACATTATTATTATTATTATTATTATTATTATGGATAAAAATTACTATTGGTCTGTTGCATAAATATTGAGCAGCTTTCAGCCGTACTTTGAAAAGAACTATACAAGATAATATGCTTGTTCATAAAACGGACATATCGGGGGGATTTCTACAATTATTAAACGGAATGGACACTTTCATCAAACAGTCATTTTGAAAGTAACAGCAGAGAACAATTGAAAATCACGACTTTCCTCTATCAGCAAGACCTTAATCCACGAAATAGCAACTAATCGTGTACACTCATATTGTGAGTAGATTCGCTGATTGGCTCAGCGCACCTGTCTACTATTTAGCTTTCACAGATGTATACGTTAAGCATCAATAGCTTCATTTAGGTACAATAATTACCGTTATTTTTACCAACGCAAAACAAATAAAAAGTGACATATTCCGGTCACGGTCCCTTAAGAGATTCAGGGCGACTCCGTGGTCTATCGGTAGCGTGTTGGACCAGAGATCAATACCACCCATGTTCGAATCTCCGCGTGGGCATATCTGAAGGTTGTTTCATCTTTGACTTCACTTCATTACCTTTGGAGGTCGCTCGGCCCATTTAGCCTACCATGTGCACAAAAGTGGCTGTAAAACATCAATCATCTTCATCATCTTAAGAGATTCGTGATCAAACTGTGGTGATAAGAAATTGGGTGTAACAGTTTTTCTCAGTACACATTATCAATCAAGCCACGAATCCTGTTGCCAACCCGACCAATTGAATGTTACCATTTATGTTATCACGGAGTGTAATCGGAGTGACTTGTGTTTCGTTCGTTGTCATGATTGCCGTAATAGTAAAACCAAAATTATCGGCAGTTATCGACAAATCAGAAAAAAGGTCACATCAGCCGGCAAATATATACACTGCTAGAGTTGTTAAATTTAACGGCACAGGTGTGGTTTTATCACCAGTAAAACAAACAAAAACAAACAAACAAACTGTCGAGGCTGATAAAAACACGATTAATTATAAGTTATAAATAGCATCAGTTTAGAGGGTCCTTAAAAAGTGTTCCTGACAGCTTTGCCCGTATCCAGAAGATGAAAGAAAAAGCAACAAACGATGATTTCTTTCCCTGTTTAAATATTCCATGGTGTAATTGGGCGACTGTTAACGACAGCAGTAAAACTCGCGGCCAATTAATTTCGCAATTTTGTAGTTTTGAAGACTGTATATAATGTTTCGATTCAATTATAGTAAAACGCATTGACCTGAAAGAAAACTCGACCGAGCACATAGTGGTGTTTGATTGGGCCGCCACGACCAAACAGCGATGATTTCCAGTAGGGGAAAAGCAACGTTAAAGCGCCTGCGCTTTGAGTTTTGAACCTATGAATACGGACATTTATTGTGATGTGTGCATTATAATTTGGTGTGTGCAAAGAATCTGTATTGTTACTGTCCTATTATATGCCATCAAATATGTAGATCCCTTTTTATGCAAGTCCGCAAATCTAGTCTAGTTGGGATCAAACACCAAAGACCGGCGGGGGGTTGTCAAATAGGCTAGATATAATAATAGTTAAGCTTAATTTCCCTCAACAAAACGCAAACAAAACAGATATTCCTTTTGTGTTACTTCCACGCCCACGGCTTATGCGACGATCGACACAACAAGAATTCACCACGTTTATAAACCTGATTTTAGCAGTCTGCTTTCCTTTTTGCCCCGACCGGAAGTTGGGACCTGTTTGTCATCAAATCGGTTGGCGTGCACGGTCCAGTTTTCTTTCAGGTCAATGTTAAAACCGGAAAATATTTTTAAAATTGAATACAAAAACCGTTATATATTAGTTTAGATGACATCCACCAGGCTCGCCACCGGCCGCGATGTTGAGGACGAGGTAAGGACGATGTTATTTGGCCTCGTTGCAGGCGATTAGGTGGCACTTTATTCGTGGTGTGATCTAGATATAAATACAGACATTAACGTTTTTGAAGAGAAGTAGGCTGGGGACATTACGGATAAAACTGGCTTTGTACTTATGTAAGATGCTTCGACACAGAGAGAAGGATTAAGATGACTACGTATAGAGATAAATATTTATCGGGCTGTTTGGGCTGGTTCTGTAGGCTGACTCCGAAAGCTGACCCCCGCAAGCTAGTTCTAGAGTGTGGCTCCGTAGTCTGACATTATACAGACAGATATATTAAGCGGGCTGTAGAAGTTTGGCTGATTAGGCTCCGTAGGCTGACTCTATAGGACTGGCTCTACGGTTTGGATCCGAAGGATGATTTTCTAGGCTGGAATTATAGGCTGACTCTAGAGACTGTGCCTTGAGTGGCACCCGCAGGTTTGCCCCGCGTATAGACAGACGCTATATAATACAAAGACAATAAGGCGTCTCAGCGGGAACGATTTAGCCCTATTCCAGGGCACACCTACCCTGACACAGGCCAGAGAAGACATCAACCGACCTCATGACATCTCTAGCACAATGAAGACCAACAAAATGACAGGAAGTGAGACTCACACGGCGACAGGACGAGCTATATTTAGCAGCAATACCACTTTTGGTCACGTGCGAATGGCGCATAAAACTGTCGGCGAGGGTATTATGTCTGTACGTCTGTCTTTGTGAGGACATCGACAGACACAGGAGATGCACAAGTTGACACCAGCTAACATAAAACAACGGAGTATAAGGAATGTAAATTTCATCGGCAAATCCTCCATTATTTAATGTCATTTTACAAATGATTAATAACTAAGTAAGTACAAATCTACGTCATTGTTTGGGGTTTATATATATATATATATATATATATATATATATATATATATATATATATATATATACAAACACACACACACACACATACAAACACACACATTATACACAGCTAAAACACACACACACACACACACACACACATATATATATATATATATATATATATATATATATATATATGCCCTATACTGGATTACACTTGAAGAGCAATGACAGATCCAAATTTAATCGATTAAAAATAAAAATAAATACTTTTATTTGTTATAAATAACCTTAGAGAGGTAACTGGAGAAAGTCCCGATGGTCTAACTGGTAGTGCGATTGGCCACATATCTATAGCTTCTGGGTTTAAGCCCCGACTGAGCTATGTCAGAAGTGTGTTTCATCTTTCAGTTCGCCTCATTACCTTTTGAGTTCGCTCGACCAATTTAGTCTACCTTGTGCACAAACGTGGCCGTAAAACAGCAACATTCTGATAATTTCACCAACATCATCATGTATGATAGTTTATCTAATGGGTTCTTCATTCGGAAGCTTACATTCCCTGTAGTTAAAACTCTGACCTATTTCGGCCGACAATAAATGGAAGACTTAATATCGAAAATGATCGATTAGTAACCTGCGTGAACATCTTTAGAACCGTAACATGCCAATATCAAGGTTGATAGCATTATGCATAATAGTTATCTCATTCGTCAACCTGCGAGGAAGCCAAAACTTTCATGTACATTTGTCTGATCATATTCCAAAAGTTCATTCACATCGTCAGTTCGAACCGAAGTCAAACCTATGCTCGTGGGATATGTTTGCCATGCAGTAACCTCTCGGCCATATATGACGGGTGTCTGATATGCTCCGAGGCTAAGTAAATAAAATAAAATAAAATCATTTTAAAAGATATTCTTAACTCGTAAATAATAACAATGATTGTTTTAATTTTAATTAAAACAGTACAACAGTGTGGTTCAAATAAATGTTAGAGATTTTTCCATTTGACATCTTTTATTAAACTGCCAAATTATGGTATAAATAGCACATTGCTTTTTGTTTTAAAAAAATGAGGCAGTACCGTATTTTCTGTAGTAAGTGTATAAGTTATGCCGAGGTAATACCGTATTTCCTGTAGTAACTATATAAGTCATGACGAAAAAGTACCGTATTTTCTGTAGTAACTGTATAAGTCATTGACCTAAAAGAAAACTAGACCGAACACGGCCGCTGATTTGATGGCAAACATGTCCCAACTTCCGGTCGAGGAAATAGGAACGCAGACTGGAAAAATCGGGTTTATAAATGTGGTGAATTATTGTTGTAACGCTGGTTGCATAAGCCGTGTGCATGGAAGTAATACAAATGGGATGTCTTTTCATCGGTAAGTATAAGGAACACATTTAAAATAGCTATTAAAGCGGGGTTTTGGGGGCGGGAAATTAAGCTTAACTGTTATTCTATTTAGCCTGTACGACAACCCCCGGCCTATCTCTGGCGTTTGATCCCAATTAAACTAGATCTACGGACTTGAATAAAACGACTTTTACATATTTCATGGCATATAATAGGAGAGGAATAATACAGATTGTCTGCATATACAAAATTATAATGCACACATCACAATAAATGTCCGTATTCGTAGGTTCAAAACTCGAAGCGCAGCCGCTTCAACGCTGCTTTTTCCCTTGCCGGAAGTCAGAGCTGTTTGGTCATGGCGGCCAATTCAAACGCTACTGACTGTTCGGTCTAGTTTTATATTTAGGTCAATGGTATAAGTCATGACGAGGCAGTACCGTATTTCCTGTATTACCCGTGTATTTCCGAAGTCATTATTTAACTTTTTTTAGGTTTTCTTATCGCAGTATACGTACATAATTCCCTTTAACTCACAACCACATTAAGTCGTGATCCACGGACAAAATCTATTTTAGTCTCCGACATGTTTTCATGTTGAGCTTACATCGTGAAACAAAAGGTACAGTGATATACGACCCGAGACTAAATGTCAGGCTTTCTGTAGAAATATAAAAGACTCAATAGAGGATGTTTGGTGAGTTCCTCCGTAGGCCTGTCGCCAGAGATAAGTGATCTGCTCTAGATAAAACCCGTAGAATATATCGATGTTTTTAGTGTAAACAAAGATCGACGACTGTTTTTTTTCTTCTATTCCTCTCCCGTTTGCGCTACGATGTCTTCATTTCGGAAGATAGGTACCATCAAGCACGTTGTTAGAAGGGTAATTAGCCACCGACGTATTCCATTGACACCGATATCGCCCTAGAACTGTGACCTCACGTTTATAAGCTCTCGACTTTAGAAAGTCACATTCTCTAAATTCACGATGACAGAGCGCCACCTGTTAGCGAACCGTTTGATTAGGGTTTAAACTTCGCCACTAGGGGCTCCATTGGCACAGCTGATAACTCACCGGGCTAGAGGCTTCAAGATCTCAATTCGAATCGTAGTGTTCTATGTGTCCGTGGAATGTTTCATCCTGATGGCTCATTTCCCTGGGGAATAGTTTTTAATAGGCTATATGTCTCAGGTGTGACCAGAATCAAAACTAAATATAAGATCACTTTCTCTACTTTGTATCTCACTTGCGGCGGCCACGTTTTATGGCGGTAGACCACAAACCGGGGGATACCGCGTTCGATTCCGCCTCATTTGGTGAATTGCTGATGAGCCTTGCTAGGTCCATATACTGAGTGAGTGAGTAATGGGCTGATTACAGGTCAGTCCCTCAGTTCAAACTAAAACATACGTAAATAATAATGTATGACCAAAATAAGGTGTTCTGTACTTGGACCACAACAATAGTTCTCACTATTCTCACACGTATTGCATCCCAACGTCTCTATACTCTAAATGGCCGCCTGGCTGGTCGTATGCCTCTATCTTCGGGGTTTAAAATCTGACGGGTGTTTCATCTTTCACTTCGCTTCATTATTTGGGTAGGTCATTTGGCCCCTTCAGTCTACCGTTTACATAAACATTGACGGTAAGACAGAGACATTTACATTTCGCATCTACCATAGCGACATATAATACCTCACCCATATAATACCTCACCGATATGATACCTCTCTGAGTTGGCTGGATCTAGAGAAAGACGATAACTGGACGGTATTAATCCTGACGTCCATACATCAGAGACGAGATACCAAACAACTCTAACCCGGAAAACGGCCATTACCGGACTTAGATCTAATCTGACATCCACGTCTATTATACACGACAAGGTTTAGCAGGCGGAGTGAGTGAGTGAGTGAGTGAGTGAGTGAGTGAGTGAGTGAGTGAGTGAGTGAGTGAGTGAGTGAGTGAGTGAGTGAGTGAGTGAGTGGGTGAGTGAGTGAGTGAGTGAGTGAGTGAGTGAGTGAGTGAGTGAGTGAGTGAGTGAGTGAGTGAGTGAGTGAGTGAGTGAGTGAGTGAGTGAGTGAGTGAGTGAGTGAGTGAGTGAGTGAGTGAGTGAGTGAGTGAGTGAGTGAGGTGGTTGTCATACCTAACATTGGAATTTAAATCCTCAACATCGAGAAAATACCCCTCTAATGCGGCATAGTTTTGAATGATTCAACGAGTCCAAACCACTTCTGTAGTACGGCCAGAATTTGTCACCATGGTAGCATACATAATGCAACAACGTGATGTAAACAAAGACGTAGACGTTATTGACACGTTTACTTTTGTTTGTACTTTAACATGATACAGTAAAAGTTGTTTATAAAACACTGCGATATAACAAAATAGTATTTTAACTCGAAGTAGTTAGCTGGTCTGGCCAAACGTTTATTCACATCCATGGTAAACAAACCGGGATATAACGAATTTATGCAACGAGAAGTTGTGATTTTTCAGTCCCAGCAACATGAAATCAATGTAAATCGCACAGATTATTATGAAATACCATTGTCAGTTAGTCCAACGACCGTTGTGATCATTGCAATCGTAAATGCAACAACCAATATGAAAAGAGGCCGAAAGATTAATTTATCGGCTCACAACATCGTGGGTGGAAGACCACGTTATATGGCGGTGCCGTCTCCACTGAATTATTAAAAATAAAGGGGACGTTAAGACCCCTTGAGGACGTAAAACACTCTGGCAGTGACCACCCTCAGGGTATTTCGGCTCTATTTTTCCGTATTGTTCCCCTGTGAGTGGTGGGGGAGGCGATTTCTCAACCACTCCAACATATAGAGGGGTGCTGAATAAGTGACAGCCTGGGGATTCTCCCCGAAAAACAAACAACAAACAACATCAGTAATCTTGCTGTGTCCAATGGGCGACAGCCAAGTGTCTGTACAGAAATTTTCAACAAGAAATCAGTAATCAAATATCGTAATGGCTAGCAAACGTAAACCGGTATCTATTGACACAAAGTTGCAAGCTCTTGACGAAGTTGACAAAAACGTTAAATCCAAGACTCAAATTGCGAAAGAATATGGTGTTCCGTGTAGCACACTGTCAACTTGGTTGAAGAACAAATATGCCTTGAGAAAAGCTCAGAAATTGCGCCCCAGCCCGGAAACACTTAAGAACGACCAAACGCAGTGATGTTGAGGCTGCATTGCTTATGTGATTTAAAGATGCCAGAGCCCCAAAACATTCCAATTTCCGGTTCTATTCTCTAGGAAAAGGCAAAGGAAGAAGATTTGAAAAGTACCATTATAACGAAATGAATTCCCATTCCCCTATCAAAGGTCAAAGATAGCCAATTCAGTGAGGTATCAATGGTCAAAGATAGCCAATTCAGTGAGGTATAAATGGTCGAAGATAGTCAACTCAGTCAGGTATCAATGGTCAAAGATAGTCAACTCAGTTAGGTATCAATGGTCAAAGATAGCCAATTCAGTGAGGTATCAATGGTCAAAGATAGTGAACTCAGTTATGTATCAATGGTCAAAGATAGCCAACTCAGTGAGGTATCAATGGTCAAAGATAATCAACTCAGTGAGGTAACAATGGTCGAAGATAGTCAACTCAGTGAGGTATAAATGGTCAAAGATAGTCAACTCAGTGAGGTATCAATGGTCAAAGATAGTCAACTCAGTTAGGTATCAATGGTCAAAGATGGTCAACTCAGTGAGGTATCAATGGTCGAAAATGGTCAACTCAGTGAGGTATCAATGGTCAAAGATAGTCAACTCAGTGAGGTATCAATGGTCAAAGATAGTCAACTCAGTGAGGTATCAATGGTCAAAGATAGTCAACTCAGTGAGGTATCAATGGTCAAAGAATAGTCAACTATATCCTAATTTTGTCATAAACATAATAAAGATATCGGATACTATTAACACAGTGATCTTAGATTTATGAGATAAACATCAGATTACAGAATTTATTTGTTCAAATGTTATCACAACTCGGCTCATTAAACAAGTGTAGTTTTGTCACATATCCCCTATTATTGCTTGTTATGTTGTGGCTGGACGGGTTTTATTGTCAGTTTCACTTCATTTTTTTGAAGAAATGTTTTTGAAATTAACACATCCTGTCACCGATATTAACCTGGTGTTGTGGATGAACATACAATATCGTGTCATCTTGATGTCACTATTGTTGATGTTCGTACACCGGATACGGGATCAACAGGAACACCAGGAAATGGTCCATTACCGGTTTTGATCTAGTCAACATCCACGTTTATAATACATGGTAAGACTCAGTATCTATAGTCATCCATATATATATATATATATATATATATATATATATATATATATATATATATATATATATATATATATATATATATATATATATATATAATATAAGTAAGTAATTGAAGAAAAAAAGTTATAGTTGTTGATAGATTCGACGGAGATGATGGCTTTTATAAACACCGAATTGGCAAGTTGCCAACAATGCCTAACATCCCCGCATTTGAATACTAACTAGATCAGGGAGGCACTGATTTATCAACCTAAAATAACTAAATAAGTAAAAACGAAGAAATAACAAAACAGATAATAAAGAGGATTCTTTCAAACACAAACCTTGTATTAGTCATCAGGTGCTTAGGAATTCTGATTTAAACGTGGAATTTAAACAGGGACTTGAAGTTAGAATTAGGATAGGGAATATTACGGTGACCGTATTTAGCCAGGAAATTAGTTATAATTTGAACGCACCAACACGAGATAAGGCCGAAAAACATACACACACAAATCCCCTTTATACTGTAAACCATTAACTACTTAAGTCTCGAAATTGTCTCTTTTGTTTGTCTGGGTTCAAATATCACCCTGACAGTTCATTTAAAAATCGTTTTAGATGATTTGGTAAAAGTGTCCGTGTATTATGGTCATTTACAGTTGTTTGTTGGCATTAAGTCCATGTTAACACTGTTCTATAATAGGGTATATTCTCTCGTGATTCCAGGAGTCCAAACGATTATCATACTGCGGTTGACAAACCAGTAATAAGGCAAAGAACTCTCGTACTGCCGTCAACAAATGTTGATAAGCCACTAACAAGCGAACAACTCCCATACTGCCACCTACAATTGTTGACAAACCAGTTAAACTGTTCTAAAGGGAACTCCCGTACTGCGGGTCCAAAAAAATTGGGGTTGACAAACCAGTAATAAGGCAAACAACTCCCATACTGCCGTCAACAAATTTCTTGACAAGCCACTAACAAGCGAACAACTCCCATACTGCCATCAACAATTGTTGACAAACCACTAACCGGCGAACAACCCCCGTACTTCCGTCAACAAACGTTGACAAGCCAATAACAGTCCATCGATCGATGGACTGCTTCCAGCAATCTGGTTTTGTGTAGCCAACAATATATAATACAGCAGTACAACGTAAACAAAGATGGAGACGTTCGTTGTTAACATTACTTATACCGTAATTCTATTTTGTACGTCACCGGACGTGACGATACGAGTGTGAAAAACAGTTTGTGCCTTCTTCTCCGAACCACATTTCTATAAGAGCCGTTTCAGTTGAGCTCAGTCAGTGATTCTCGATGGCGCATTAACGAGTTTCGTCCAACCATGGCTCTACACTCTGCGTCATCCGACGGCGTTAAAATGATTGTTAAATTATCTAAAAACTTTCACGTCACTAGGAATATCTAACAGAGACTCATCATGGCGAATTAGCAATGGTTGTGCTGTCTTTAAACAAAGCCTGAAAACCTCGCCCTATTTTAGGTGAACCGTGTGCCAAATATCGAATATCGGGAAATTAAACAATCCATTATCTGATCCCATCCCTTATTTTTTAAATCCACAATTCATACGGATTTAGTAAAATTTGGGCAACATATTTCAAGTCTTATAAAGTATAGTACATATAATATATAGCGAATAGAAGACATTTGAATAAGTATTAGTACCAGACGTTCCGACTTATTGCCCTACTGATCGAAATTCGTTGCAGTGAACATTTCCGGATTATATGGGACGTTACTGTATTTTGTAACGGCCGGTTTAAGGACTGATATGTCTGACGTCAATGTATATGGGCTGTGCGTCTCTGGAGATATGGTCGTCCGTTACAATGAACAGGACGCACGTTAACACCTGGATCAACACCAGCGTTTACCACGGAGTCCCCAATACAGTTATAATGGGATGAATCCCGGCGTCTGTTCCCAATTGGCTGCTCGCGTCAAATGAAACAACTGTTCAATAAATAAGCGCTAAAACGCATTCATTTTAATTAGCAATCCTTTGGCCGTCTGGACCCGGTTCCGGGAGAACTATTTCGGGAGGGTCGACGTCCTGGCGAGTAGACGAGAGGTAAACAACGATCGGCCAAGATTGATCCCTTTAATCATTCCCGAAAAGAGAACCGGGCGAGAGATAAAGAGATCGAGATCGCCATTTATCTACCTTTCTCCGGTTCTTCGCCCTTAACCCAATCACAAATTACTTCCGGTATCAGTCTGTCTGCAAAACCCAGATTTTTGCTCCATAGACATGTTCTCTCAACTCGGCGTTGCCGCGTCTGTTTACGGGTTTTCTCCGGGATCTCACTGAACTAAGTCGGACCGGAAATAACCAGGTGACAAAGCCGTGTCTGGCGCTGATGTAATAATATTTTCACATTTTTTATGAGTGCAAGATGTAAAATAGGACCTCACATGCCCCAATGATTAATTCGAAGACCTGCCCTCCCTCCCTCCCCACCCCCTCGAGAAAAGATGTGTGCCACAATATCTTACGGTGTTGACATTGATCTGGTGTTTTGGTAAATCAGGTGGATCTTTCCGGATGTGTCGCAGCGAAATAAAGAAAACTTTTGTTGGAGAAGACTTTCTACACCAACCCATCCTGGATGATGATGATGATGATTGATGTTTTACGGCCACTTTTGTGCACAAGGTAGGCTAAATATATTACGAATCAGCAGATTGTTCCTATCGGGTCCTGAAGCGATCATCACGGGTGCTGTGCTACGTTCTTTAAATACCACAAACTGACTAAATCCTTCTGCGGCTTTGTGTCTGCCATTTATCTCACGTGATGCCTATTAACTCGTATATAATCACTTATATTATCTACCGTCATCATCACTCAAATATAAACAAAAAGAACTTTAGGAAAAAAATAAATAATATCATTTCAGTGACATTTTTAAACGTTAGTATATATATATATATATATATATATATATATATATATATATATATATATATATTATCGTGAGATGTCTGATATGAACGGGCGCCTCGGTGATCTAACGGTAGCGTGTTGGATCACAGATCACTACCCCATGAGTTCGAATCTCGGCGTGGGCAAATCTGAAGGGTGTATCATCTTTGACTTCGCTTCATTACCTTTGGTGGTCGCTCGGCCCATTTAGCCTACCGTGTGCGAAAAAGTGGCCGTAAAATATCAGTCATCTGGTATGAGTGATGTGCTCGGTAAACGTAAAGGTGGAATGTTTACATTAATCGGTTCTAGTAAAAGTTAATCTTCTAAATTAGTCGTCTCAAAACTACCATTTCACAATAATAAGCCAAAGGAAGCATAACAAGTTTCTATTAGTTCATCTTGTTAAAGGAAGCTGCTAGCAAATGATGCTGATAGCTTAAGGAACATACGACAGCCATCTCTAGCTATCAGTTATCAATACCAACATGATTTATACAGCGCCTTTATCAAAGCCTTTAATTACGTCAAGGTGTTTCGCCGCTATTCTCCGTTCTCTTTTGCCGCTAGGTGTCGGCAGTCGTACAACTTCGTCCCACACTCTCCGCACACCGGGCGGGCTACCAACATAGTAGGTAGTCAGCTGGCCCGAAGTCGGCCCGTCGTCGGCAAGTCAGCAAATATTAACTACCCGCTTCGGGCCCGTAATAACGCCGACGATCGTATGTCGTCTGGATAATTATTCATGCAGCGGCGTAAGGCTTCCCGGTAACGGATACGACCGGTTCTATTCGGGTCGGCGAATTTCGGACGCCGTCCAAGCCACTGCCGCCGCCCCCCGTATGTAAATCCGGCAAAACACCCCGAAAACACAGGCCGCATATCGAATGTGCGTGCAGCCGGAAATGAGCGTGCAATCGGAGAAGCCATTATAAACTGTGGGGCGTTATAACGGCCCTTAACCCACCAGCAGAACCACATCGACTACAGCCCCCCCCCCTTCCACCAGGATCCTGATCCCCGGCGGGTCGCCGTCTTCATGTCAATACGGTTATAACTAGGAGCACTTCTTCGGCATTTTACAGTTATAGCAAAGATGGCGACGGAAACAGAATCCGAAGATCCTATGGGAACAAGGCGGCAGCCAATAAGGAACGCTTGATTGATCACGTGACGCGTGTCAGCCATTAGTATGAAGTATTGGGTGGAATTAAAAGATGGCGCTCAGAGTAGGAGATGGATAGGCCGCAAATAATGTGCCATTCAGTTCCTTTTTGGCGATTGAACAGCACGATTGAATCGATTGTTATCGGTTGGACTTCTTGGTATTGGATGAATTCATTCTAAAATGCAAACTGTTATAACCGCTAAAGATTTTGTTCTTGTAAACATGTCAATTTGACTGAAGTAGAAACATATAATTGTTGGTCGCATATATTGTTGTTGTTGTTATTGTTGCCATTGAGTCTTCTTAGGTCTAATTAATTGACAATCGACATTATTTAAGCGTTTTGATGACCAATGATCGGTGTCGAGCTTACCATTTAGAAGACTAACACCCGATAAGTTGTCTGAAATCAATACAACTCGATCTCCCAATTCACAACCAGGTCATATAGGATGCGCACGCGTCTACGAATGGATTGAAAGCGTACGGATCTAGGCTTCAAGAGTCAACCAGAACATCTCAGGATTTTGTTCTCCAGATGAGGAACTGAGGTCCGGACATGACGTTCACTTAATTAATAATATATAATTAGCCGCTTTATCTCATTATATAATTGTCTCCCTAATACAGACTGATGTATATATATATATATATATATATATATATATATATATATATATATATATATATATACGCACTCACACACACACACACACAAACACACACTTGGGTGTTCTACTCCCAAACTTCACGGCTGTAGGTGATTCGCATTTTGATTTTGCTTGGCGGCTTAGGGACTGGTGAGACATTACGCAAGAAACGTCGCCACTCTGGATTCAGTCCCCTGAAGAAACGTCCAGAGTTTGAATTCACGGTTCGAGATTCTCTGTGCCTGTGCCTTATTATACACAGCTAAAACACACACACACACACACACACACACACACACACACACACACACACACACACACACACACACACACACACACACACACACACACACACACACATATATATATATATATATATATATATGAATGCACCGAAGTTACTGCTGCGCCCACCTGCCTTGAGAACACCTGTACAGACCAGTATTAACAAGTTCCCCAAACTGATTAGTCCATTCTGGTTACAGAAGAACACCTGCTTCAAAATGCCACCCATATTAAACGCCCATTTGATGGGTTGCCGAGGATGGTCTATTGAGCTGGGTATCAGCGAATACATCAAAAGATGTCGCCGATTTTTAATACACGGAAATCGCTACGCATGCGCATTTGCTGTTCATTTGTAGCGAGGGCACCGGCGTTTGACCAGAAATAAAGTAAATGAAACGGTCGCTTCGAAACACTGAGATTATGTCGGAATCGATTTGAATCTGGAGCAAGTCCGCACGATTTGATAGATAAACGGATAGAGTTGGTATAGAACAACAAAGTTGATGATGATGATCGATGTTTTACGGCCACTTTTGAGCACGTAGTAGGTTAAATGGGCCGAGCGACCTCCAATGGTAATGAAGCGAAGTCAAAGATGAAACAACCTTCAGTTATGTCCACGCCGAGATTCGAACACAGGTGGAAATGATCTGGTATCCAACACACTAGCGCTAGACCACGGAGGCGCCCTAGAACAACACAGCTAAATATTTCCAGCGATCTTGTCATAAAAAATGCCTAAACAAAACAGTTTTAGTACACATTTTTTTCAACATAAATAACCGGATTAAAGTAGAGCGATCCAGATATGGCGGCTTTGTGTGTAAATACAATACACAATACGTTCTGGTGTTTTGTTTGCATTGGTCTTATACAATTTTGTGGTCGTGTTTCACACATTTGTCTAATGCCTATATCCTGAGAAAAAAATTTGCTTCCGCGATTGACGACGAAACAAACATATAAACCAACAACGTCCGGTCATCGTTTGCTTCGTATTCCAGGATCCAGACCGGACACAGTCCCGACTTCCTAACTCGTCAATCGAGCTTCTGTCACTTATCGTTAGGCGGCGCTCTTGTTGTGGGATGGGTGTATTCATCTGGGGTGACCCTACTCCTGGATCTTTCTCGGCTAATCACTAATCGACGTTAACTGTAAGTGAACTATCTGCCATCTTCCGGGGGGTATGGGGGGGGGGGTTGTATTTGATATTATTTATTATATGAAAACTTAAAACTCTGGTTAAATTTTGGCTCAATTAATTATTTCTGCATCTCTACTAACAATTAAAATGGTGACTTTGAGAGATGCTTCTTCCCTTTCGTGTCATAGACACAATTATTTCCCTTCATCTTCCCGACGCACATGAGTCGTATAATAACAAATGCGATGGAGGATGATGGAGTTGTAAATGGTACTATTTGTTCCGGAACCGGCCATTTTATTGTCGCGTTGCATGACATAAATATCGTAACTTTATCGCACAGTCTTGCTGCCGGAAATGGCGTTTTATCGAATTATTAATTATGTTATATATTCACAATTCTCTGTTTGTGTAAAATTGAACTCTGCGGGAAAGCAATAAATAAAGCATTATGTACGTCATAAAGAGTTAATTAACCAAGTTAATAGTTGTCATTTAAGTCATTATTTATTAATTTATTATATAATTAATAGCTCTACTACTACTACTACTACTACTAGTAGTAGTAGTAGTTGTTGTTGTAATAGAAGTAGTATTAAGCGAGGGTACTTTGCTTAGCCTCTGCAGTGTGACATATGGACGAGAGGCAACGGCATGGGGACACATCCAAGAAACACAGGTATGACTGGGACTCGATCCCAAGGTAGGTGTAGAAGTTTGCTGCGCAGCGCTCCAACCACTGCACCATCGAAGTACTCCGTTAGTAACAGTAATAGCGGCGGCAGTAGCAGTAATAACAGTCGTTGGCTGTTATTATCGTAGGGGTGGCATTATAGGGCGTTCATGTAGTCATTAACGTAGTCAGTCGCATGCACACACACACACGCGCGCGCGCGCACACACACACACGCACAACCCACTACTCACGTATGTTATGAGCGGTTTGTTCCAGGCGGCGGCGAAGTACGCCTCGACGTAACATTGTTTCTCGGGACCGACAAACGCTATGGTATCATTCCTTTTGATGGTCATAGCTCGTAGACATCTCTTCACGTCACCCATCGTGTCTTCGGCCCAGAAACCTAACCTAAAAGGCTCGGCGCACAGTAACTCGGCGTTCAGCTTCTCGATGGCGTACGGGATCGCTCCCAGGTAGTAGGCGGGCCGGGTACGCTGGCCCTCTCTTACCGTGTACAGTACGCCGATCTTAAACAACGTCCGGTTGTCGGGCACGTGACTTCCGGTACAGTTATCGGCGGCCGCCGCCGGCGACGACGGCGAGCGGACTACGAGGACGAGGATGAGGAACGAGGCGAAGCCGAAACTCGTCTTCCACGCGCGTTGTGAACTTGGATGTTGATGATGTTGGCTTTGGTGGCGATCGCTTCCGGTAAGTTCGCGCGATGCCATTCTGTTCCATTAACAGCAAGACGGGAAGTGACGACACATCTTCAGCGGCAGCAACTGCGGGGAAATTTGCGTTAGAAGATGGTGAATAAATGATCAGAATATTGGGAGGGAGAAGGTGCTACAAAGAGATCGAGGCAGACAGTAAAATATATATATATATATATATATATATATATATATATATATATATATATATATATATATATATATATATATATATATATATATATATATATATGGAAAGTGAGAGAGAGAGAGAAGAGAGAGAGAGAGAGAGGATGAGTGGAAGAGAAATGGGGGGAGAGAGAATGAGGGAGGAAGGGAGAGCGATAGGGAGAGATACCTCAGTAATAAGGAGTTTTTACCTTCTAACAGGTAAATTCTTTAAAGAGAATTAACCCAATTATATATATATATATATATATATATATATATATATATACAAACTAATCATCCATAAATCAATAGACTGTTATATAATACCTATTTTCGACCCATCAGTGACAGCGATCTAGTATAGTTTGTTATACCTGTCTAATACGGTCAACAAGTAGTATCTCAAGATAGTATTAGTTTATGCCATGTTATGTTTATTTCTGTTCATATTCAAGCTGAAAGGTTGATATTACATAAAGAACGGCTTTAAGACGAGTCTGTGGTGGAGATGCATATATCTCACCGAGTGTCCTGGCTGCTAATATGTCCATATCTGCCTGTCTGTGTGCGCGCCTATGTGCGGGCGTGCGTATGTTGGCGTGTGTTATCAGATAACTGTCACGCATAAATGGCCAACCATGTGGGATATCGGTGACTGTGAAATCAGGGATGATGGACGATAATTAGTGATTGGTTAATTACTGCCGACATGTGGAGCGGATAATAGACTGATATGTGTGTGTGTGTGTGTGTGTGTGTGTGTGTGTGTGTGTGTGTGTGTGTGTGTGTGTGATCGAAGCTGTAGTGTAGTATCTAAGGGGCTAGTTCTGGGACAGTGCATGAGGATAGGAGTGGAGTATCTGTCGTAAGTTAATTGAGTTACTTCGGTGATGAGATACTAAACGTTACACGGAAGATAACTGATAGTTATGTCTTCATGGATGGGACATTGATTTTGGAAGTGGACGATAATTGTTGATTTAGTAAAAATAATAATAAAACATAAGGATTTTGTAATCTCTCTCTCTCTCTCTCTCTCTCTCTATATATATATATATATATATATATATATATATATATATATAGACTGACTGACTGACTGACTGAATGAATGACTGACTGACTGCTTGACTGAGTCAGTGAGTGAATCAATTAGTTAGAGAGTGAGTGAGTGAGTTAGTCAGTCTGTTAATCAACCAATCAGTCAATAAGTCAATCATTTAGTCAGTTGGTCAATGAACTTTAACAACGCATTGGATAAAAATGGGTTCATCACCTTTTGGGTTCATCACCTTTTGGGTTCATCACCGTTTGGGTCCTGTGATGACATACACGACTTATACTTGTGGGTGTGGAAGTGCGTCTTCTCTCTCTCTCTCTCTCTCTCTCTCTCTCTCTCTCTCTCTCTTCACACACACACACACACATCCTCTCTCTCTCGCTCTCTCTCTCGCTCTCCCTCCCCCTCTGTGTGTGTGCGTGTGATTAATTTATTCGGCAATCTTGCTGGTTCGAATCACGGTTTATCTCAATGTCGGTACATCCCCGTAAGCGTGTCGGGAAGCAAAAACCGAGACCACATCTCACGAGAGCAAACAACTCAACTGTTAACTACATTAAGGGCGCTTTGTAAATTGAACCAGCGGGCTAAAAAACGTTAACAACATTCAGCAGCAATAGTACGTCTAACTCGAAATGCGGCCACTTCATTCCTCGGCGGAATGCTGCGATTTTCACAGACGTTCAGTGAGCCTATTATCGTGAATATCGTATTTGGGGATGTTTCAGATTATTTGGAAGTGTTTTAAGTAGAAACACACCCGCAGCTGGAGAGTGGAATGCGTACATTCCGCGACGAAAAATATTACAAGGTGGAATGATGCCGTGAAGATACCGAGGTGCCACGACAGGTAGATACTTAATTTTAATAATAATCAGTAATAGCAGCAGGAACAGAAACAACAACAACAACATGACAACAACAATGATAACAACAACAACAACAATAACAACAACAACAATTAAATAAACTTTATGAACGTGACCTAGATTAGCAGTATCCATTCAAGGTCGCCATACATCTATGTAAATAATTACTATAACTCAATTAAAAATGTTGAACCACGATCATTAATTACTCCCCCCCCAAAAAAAAAAGCCACTTCGATAAGGTGAGCTTTAAAATAGATTTAAATTAATCAAACGATGAGGACAATAGTTTAACATTCGAGTAATTACTCACGACGGCATTCGGTAAACAAAGCGGCTCGTATCGAGTTAATTAAGATCAGTCGAGATAAGGTAAGTCTTACCTATGACAAGAAGTCAACAGATCGGATGGACAAACGACTCCCGAGTCCTTAACGTCTCGGCTTCCTAATGGACTCGGTTGAAGATGGGGCCGGTAGGCCGATCCCGGGCCGGTAGGCGCTGTCGGGATCTCGTACGGTCATATCCTCTCGTGGTTAGCGTCAATTACAATCGTTGTCAAGTGTGGGCCACTCGTCCGTCGGGCCAGATGACGTATGCCGTCTCGTCGACGTCCGCCCCACGTTTCTGGCGTAGAGAGCGAGGGAGCGAGCGAGCGAGCGCTAACAAATGACGAGCCAATATAGCTGGCGCCGTTCGTTCGTTGTCTACCAATCGAGAGAAGCCATAGAAAATCTCGACCGCCGATGACGTCAACGCTGTCTGGCGGCCCGATGCGCTATCATCGGTAGTGTGGCCGCGCGTCCACAAGCCACTAGAACTTTAAAATGGATCGAGTGACCACCAGTCACAGGCGAGCGCGCGCGCGGGCACACACGAACACGCGCGTTCGCTGAACTGGCGACGGGACTTGGGCGCGTCTAGGCGACGAAGCTTGCGATGGGGACATCATTTTTCTCGGCGATGTAACGCGCTTTGTCGGGATCGTCAAGGCGAAGTGCGGTCACGTGAAATGTTTCTCAAGTCCCTTTAATCAGTCCATCTGAAATGATGCGCATGCGCCAGTACGTGTCACATCAAAGGCCGACCAATCGTTTCATTTGCCGCGTCACGACTAAGGACTCTCTCTCTCTCTCTCTCTCTCTCTCAGTCAAATACCTGCGAATTCCTGTTAATCTCTCCGCTTAACAGGTGTTGCTCGCTAGAAAGTCAATACAGGAAATGACGAAATGAAATAGGTGTATTTTGAGCGGAGAGCCCGTTCTTATCCAAAGAAAGAACCTGACTCCCAGTAAGCACGGTTAAGGAGAGACCATCGTCCTGTAAAACACTCCGGCGTTCTTTTCTCGATGTGTCTTTCTCCATTGTGTCAGTTAATGCCTGGCGATTAGTTAATTAGACTTAAGTGAGAACGGGACATGCCGTCGAATATGTCATTATCAAACACCTCACCACAGCTGAATGTTAAAGCGTGGGGTCTAAATCGAGCACTCCTAGAGTCGAATCCACCAAACGGCTGCTGGATTTTAACGTACTGGCAGGCTGATTCAGCCATAACTGGAGCACCGGATTATTGCGGGTAATGGGCCTATAATTAAAATAATAAATAATAACATTAATATTAGAGGTAGCGGGATATCTAGTTGAGCAATTCATAGGCACCGAACTAGAAACAAACGACGTGGTTAGGAAATGAAGGAAAATGATAAGAACGAATCGACAACGACAACGACCAGGGCCACGACAACAACAATAACAACAACAACTACTATAAATAATAATTTTACTCCTCCTGATTGAGTGATTGATCGGGTGAGTGAGAGAGTGAACGAATGAATCATTAAGTGAGTGAGTGAGTGAGTGAGTGAGTGAGTGAGTGAGTGAGTGAGTGAGTGGTGAGTGAGTGAGTGAGTGAGTGAGTGAGTGAGTGAGTGAGTGAGTGAGTGAGTGAGTGAGTGAGTGAGTGAGTGAGTGAGTGAGTGAGTGAGTGAGTGAGTGAGTGAGTGAGACATATGGCTGAGGAGTGAATTCCTAGGGAAATTAAATAAACAAATGAAACGTTCCTCAGACACAGGCAAAATTACGATTTGAACCGCGACGTACAACTACACTCATTTTTTACTTTAACTAATGTCTTTAGGATTTAAAATACACTCTTCAAACGTTTGAACTACACTCTTTAAGCCTTTAACTACCCCCTTTAGGCCTTTAACTACACTCTTTAAGTCTTTAACTACTCCCTTTATGCATTTAAATACACACTTTAAGCCTTTAAACATTATTTCCCGGAATAAAAGTTTATTTGCCTGTCCTTTAAAAGTTATATTTGACCTGTCCTTATAAGTTATGTTTGACCTGTCCTATAATTTATATGACCTGCCCTATAAGTTATATTTGACCTGTCCTATTTAAGTTTTTATATTTCCAGGTTCTATAAGTTATGTTTGACCTGTCCTATAATTTATATGACCTGTCCTATAAGTTATATTTTCCATGAATTGAATTTGTCCGTGGAAGTTGGAGAAATGTTTTCTTTAAGATTATATTTGAATACTAGATCAAATTTTGTAAATAATAATTAGAAAATTGTGTTGGATGATACAAATTGTGTTAATGTATAATAATAATAATAATAATAATAATAATAATAATAATAATAACATAGCACTTATTATACCGCCACTTATCTTAGTGCTTATAAGGTTCAAGGGACGTTTAACAATATGAAATAAACACATTTACATTATATACAAGTTAACAATAATTAATGTCTATGGTTAGCCATATTCCTGTGCGAACAAGTGAAGCTTTAGCATAGATTTAAAGTTATTTAATTTGTCCGTGCTCCTGATATGGAGTGAGAGATCGTTCCAGATCCGTGGGGCAAAGTGAGAAAATTTTCTGTCGCCAGCCATTTTTAATCTGGTACGAGGAACAGTCAACAGAGACGAGTCAGACGATCTTAGTTGGTGTTGGGGTTTATATGTGTCCAACAGTAGTGTTAGATAATCCGGTGCCAAGTTGGTGAGAGGTTTAAATGTTAGAAGGAGAACCTTAACTATAATCCTGTGTCTGACTGGAAGTGCTCTGAGTATGGAGGTGGTGTGGTCTCTCTTTCTGGTTTTAGTTACAAGTCGAGCTGCCATATGTTGTGCTCGTGGGAGCTTGGCTAGAAATGTTTCTCTTATGCTAACTAGCAGGGCATTGCAGTAGTCCAACCGGCTACTGATACAAGTATGATCAAGTCTGATGACAGACTCTTTCGGAAGCCATTTTCGGATGGATGAAATATTGCGGAACTGAAAATAAGCAGTCTTACAAATGTGCTTAACAAAGTCATCCATGGTGAGTGATTGGTCAAACATAGCTCCAAGATTGCGTACTGTTAGTGTCGGAGCAATGGGAGATCCTCCAACCACGATCTGTCATATATAGTGAATGGATCTATGTAATTTGGATGTCAATATGAGAACCTCAGTCTTGTCATCATTAGGTCTTATTTAGTTTTCGACCATCCAGATACCGTATATCGCTGATACAGTTTTCAACTTGAGAGATTACTGATGTTGTATCTCCGTGGTCGGTAGGGTCAAATGCCATATATAGCTGAGTATCGTAGGCATAGAAATGAATGTTTAAACCATGGGTTCGTCCGATGTCACCAATAGCAAATGGTAGGGTAGCTACAACTGAAATTGAGATAGATACGACTTCAGCCATGTAAACACAGTTCCTCCAATGCCTAACTGGGTCAGCATATGTTACTTCAGCCACGTAAGCTCCTGTAGCTTATTCACGGTCATGTGTTTGGTGATTCTATCGATTTGGATAGAAATTGAAGATTTGAGATTGGCCTTTAGTTTATAGGATCTCTGAATCAAGGCTAGGTTTTTTAATACAGGTTTTAGATCATCATACGGATATCGTTCTGTACCTTTACTAGAGCTGTTTCTGTACTATTGAATACTCTGTACGCCGATTGTAGGGGCTCCTGTAGCTTAGTAACGGTCATGTGTTTGGTGATTCTATCAATTTGGATAGAAATTGAAGATTTGAGATTGGGCTTTAGTTTATAGGATCTCTGAATCAAGGCTAGGTTTTTTAGAACAGGTTTTAGAAGGTTTTTTTCTTCATATCAGTGACTATCTGGGTGATAGTAGGGAGTAAGATGTCAATCTGAGCTTTGATCATCCTGGTTGGCATAGGATCCAGAAAACATGTAGCATCCGAGGATTTAATTATTAACTTCCGAATTCATCCTCTGTTGCAGGAGAGAAGCTGCTAAAACTCTCTGTGGGAAGCTTAGTGATATCAGCCAACTGAATATGGTTTGTATTCTGTTGAAGATTTTTGTCAAGTACCTGCCGAATCATTTCAATTTTGGAAATAAAATATTTGCTGAAGCGACCAGCTAATTCCTGTATATTGTTGTGAGCTGGGAGTGATTGAACTTCCTTGCGACGTATAAGCTGATCAACAGTTTTAAACAGGATGGACTGGTTTCCAGCACAGCTAACTATTTCATCATTGAAGTATTTAGCTTTTTCAGAGTTCATCAAATCATTGAGGAGTCGTTTCTGTGATTGGTACATCTGGCGATGTACAGTTAGACGATCCCGTCTCGAGAGCCTTTCGAGTTTCCGACGCTGTTGCTTTGCATCCTCAATCTCATCTGAGAACCAAGGGATCATTTGCCGAACAGGAAATAAAGTGGATGTGAAGTCCTAAAATCAGTGATGTTGGCTTTATGGTACAAGACAAATATCAATGTACATAAACAAATGTCTGTACACCTACACACATAAATATTGATTGCTTTTTCGTTTCGTGATCTATGGTCGTGAAACAGGGATAGCACACTACTCACAGGGGAGCAGTACGGAAAGATGGAGACGAAATACCTCGAGGGTAGTCACTGCCAGAGTGGGGTCTTTAATGTCACCTTTTTTTTAAATAAATTAGGTTGGAGACGGAAGCGCAATTTAATGTGATCAGCCTATTCACGATGTTGTGAGCCGAGAAACTAATCCCTCTTGATGGGATCGAACCCGTGACCCTTGGCACCAAGTGCAACGTGCTTTACTGCTAGACCACTGGAGCTCACATGGACACTTCGATAGCGTTGAAGTTAGAACACTGCGCTGCAAGCCACCAGGTTTCGGGTTAGAATCCGGCCCGTACCTGTGTTTATGGGGTGTTTATCATTCGGCCATCTTAATGAAATGTAGTTAGTGGTGAGGCTGAACAAATCAACCAACATACATAAATATAAGTTAGCATACCGACAACTGTCCCCCCCCCCTCACCACCAGATATCCTTAGATGTGAACATCACAAGCAAGTATCCCCTTTGTGCAAGTTTGACGAATCCCTTAAAAATTATTAATCCGGCGTCGTCGTACGGATCACGTGACACGAAACGTTACTTTGATATATATATATATATATATATATATATATATATATATATATGTGACAGCTAGTAAAGATTCACTGACAGTGATTACCTTGACCATACGTTTACACATTCCCGACAAAGGAAGATTTGCTTAAGGGGACATCAAAGTGACGGTTACCAAGGAAGCTAATTAGTTTGTTGTGTTGTCGTAGATCGGGGTTTATCAAACAGACATTTAAAAGTGGACTTAAAACACGATCTGCTAATTTTAGTAATGAATTGGAAAACATATATAGTCTGTGTTGAGAAGATACATAGTCCACGTGTTGTTGTTGTTGCCGTTGTCGTTGATGATGTTTGTTGTTGTTGTTGTTGTTGTTAAAATGTCAGCGGTGGCATATAGTCAGATCAACAGTTATAATGTTTCATGAAGTTAATCAATCATCATCATCATCATCATCATCACCGTCATCATCACCGTCATCATCATCACCATTATCGTCATCATCATCACCATCATCATCATCATCATCATTAACTCTTGCTTGTCTTGACAGCTCAATAACATAAACGTTCAACTTAACAAATCTAGGAGCTGATAGTTAACCCATCCATATACGAACAATGGACCTAGAAGATCCTGGACACAGCTGACGCTATATATTCAATATCCTCTTAGACATATAATATAAAACATCATTACGGAAACAACTAAACACTCTCAGTAACAGAGATGCGGTCAGATTACACGATCCCGAATACCATCCTATTTAACGGATTGTTCACAAGGAAGAGACGACACTAGATCGTAGGGCAACCTAGAATTGAGGTTAGCCATTCATTCTCTTGCTATTGAGCCCACCAGATGATATTGGTCATCTAGTGAATCTCTACAATATTACATTGAGGGACCTTGTAGATGAGCAAGCGCCTTTGAGGACACAGGAAATGCCAAGCTACAAATAAACACAGAAGATATTTCGAACGGTTGTGGATCGGAACCGGTTTGTGTGTTCAAGGTCAGTAAAATTTAAGTTAAAAATATCCTTGCCAAATCAAAACATTACAATTAAAATCAAAGGATTGTTTTACCTGTTGTGGACAATAAAGTCAGACTGTCCTTCAAATATGATTTACCCAGACAAAATATGGCTCATTGTTTTAATAACTTCTTCTGTCAAAGGATACCAAATATACATGATGAGTTGGTTTCTAGCAGCTTATCATTGGTAGAAGAGTCTTGCATGGATACACTTGAGCCTTTTACAGAGATTGATATCAGACAGTTGCTGTAAATGTCATCTAATTATTTCTGTGCAGTTGACCTTATGCCTAAATGGCTTGTGAAAGAGTGTCTGGGTGTTTTGTTGATAAGCTCTATTACAAAGAGAGTTAATAAATCATTATCTCTGGGTGTTTTTCCAAGATGCATGAAAGCTGCAATTGTAAAACCATTAATAAAAGCCACATTATGGACTGTAATATTCTAAACAATTACAGACCTGTTTCAAATCTTACATTTCTATCTAAAGTTATAGAAAGGGCCGTTGCTTTCCGTCTAAACAAATATTTAGTCAATAATAACCTTAATGAATTACTAGAGTGTGCAAGTAAAGAGTCACAGGACTGACACAGCCTTTGTTCGGGTGAAAAAATGATATTATGGTGTCAATTGATAAAAGTAAGCCAGTATCACTTGTTCTTTTGGACCTGTACGCTGCGTTTGATACAGTTTACCATAACGTGCTTTTCTCCATGTTTGGTCTATCAGGTAAAGTATTTGAATGATTTCGATCCTATCTGAAACACCGTTCCCAGAGACTATTTGTTCCTGGTATTTAACTGATGTTCATTGTTTTGTTATTAGATGTACACAGGGTTCAGTTCTTGGTCCTATCGTTTTTACAATGTATACTCGTTCCCTTGGCATCATTGCGCAGCGATATGGTGTTAAATATAACTTGTGTGCTGATGACTCATATCTGTATATGTCACTAGATTCGGACAATAAGCTGAATTTGTCCTCTTCATTGAAGAACATTGTATTGCTGATATTCGGTTATGGATGATTCAAAATATTCTAAGATTAAATGATAAAAAAAGTATTATATACCGGCTTCACCACATTGGGTTAAATCCCTAATACACCAGCATTATAGATGGGTACATCTGCAATTACCTCTAATGGGTCAGTAAATAAATGTATCGGTGTTATAAGAAAAAGTCGAAACATCCACTGTTTAAAAGCATTCTCGACACAATAAGCACTTGTAGTCCATGCCTTTGCTACATCTCGTATAGACTATTGTAATTCCTTCTTATATGTTATATTATGGCATACCTGATTATAATATTAATCACCATCAGCGAATTCAGTAAAATGCAGCTTGCATACAGACAAATACTCGAAGAGTTGATCATATCAGTATCACCTCACTTTTTCCAAAACTACATTAGATACCTGTTTGACTGCGTATCCATTTCAAGACTCATAAATCTATCAATGACATTTCACCAGGTCAGGTGGTCCAGTCAGATATGTTTAGAGGTGCCCGTGTCTCGGCTCAAGTTTTATGGTGATTGTACATTGGGTGTTGCACCCCCACCACCTTCTGGAATAGGTTGCCGGCGGGCATTAAAAATACGTGATCTGTGTAAAATTCTAAATGTGTTTCAAAAACAGACCTGTTTAAAATGTTGTTGGTGTTTTACAGACATATTATTTACGGTATCGCTGTACAGCGCCTTTGGATGACTCCTGTTAATAATGGCGCTTTATTAAATATACATTATTATTATTATTTATCCCCAAAACAAGACGCTAAATAATATTTTCATTTGGTTCTGTCATTTGGCAATATAGGACAATCACCGTGTGACGTCAGACAGACGAACTTCTAGTTTATAAAACAATAACACGATAATTCTGGGCAATGAAGTTGGCCTTCCTTACTGATAACCTGGATTGAATTATTGAAATATTCTCCCCTCAATTACTGTGTTTTTGGATTACGTTTAATCCACGATATTTGTATCCCACATCCGCAAAGCGAACAAATTAGGTCACAATAGAATCTCCACCCTTGTGTGTCCTGAAACGGAAGGTTTGATTTGATCACGTGAAATGATTTCGGTAAAATAAAAACAACACGTTGTCACACCGATCAGTTAGGTCATAACTAGTTCAATAAACTTTCAGGATCGTTGACTGTTCAAAACTTATGCCAAATAAGCAGCACTAAGGATGTACGTTAAAACATTTGCGCAGAGGGATCTATTTTGTGAAACAACCTCATTGATTCCAGGATCTCCTAGGAACTAATATTTTCCCTTGGATGGATAAAAAGGGCTCGTATTGTTGCCATTTCTCTATTCTGTATTACGGCCAGAAAGTAAATTCCGTCAAAGTCACTTCACTTTCTCTATAACTACCAGTTAGAACAATTGCTTGCTTGTAGTTGGGGAATATCCCCAGGCGGTCGCTTAACACTTAACACTATTTTGTTTACATTCGAATTTATACGTGATGATGGTCGAACAAAGAAATATGGATACTCCAATTATATACTCATATCGCCAGAACTGAGGAACCGAATCAAACCATTTTGAAAATCAATGAACACAAAAAACAGGGTCGTCTTAATAAAATAGACCCGAAGTGGACGCATGATTTAGAAGAATTTTATTGGAACAAAGGTATCAATTTGTTAACTCTTAGAATGTAATAGCAATTGCGGGATCTTATCTCAGCATTCTCCTTATTACGAAAACATCTTCATTATCAGCTCGGTATTAAAAACAAAATCGGTTAAAATAATATCTCGAACTGCAAGATGAAAGATTCTCCAGACATGCTGGATTTGAACTAAATGATGATGATGATTGATGTTTTACGGCCACTTTTGTGCACATGGTAGGCTAAATGGGCCGTGGATTTGAACCAGAAGTTTAGAAGTTAGTGACCAGCCATCCTATCAGTTCGGTCAAAGAGATTCCCTTACCAACACATTATTGTGGGAATTCAATTCAACTGATAAAATATTAATAGCCTCCAGCAATCTTTTAGTACTATCATAAAATGGAACTTAGTTACCCTAAGCCTTAATATGACTCCGGAGTTAACGACTAAGGAGCTTGGATTTCTCAAAAAAACCTACAAATTGGAAAGGCTTCTTGTTTTATATATATATATATATATATATATATATATATATATATATATATATATATATATATATATATATATATATATATATATTGAGTAATGAGAACGCAAGGAATGGCGATATGAAACCCTACTGAATGACCCACTCACTCATTTACTTACTCATTGGTTCGCCTACTCACTCACTCACTCACACACTCACTCAATCAGTCAATCAACCAATCAATCATGCACTCACTCTCTCACTCACCTATTCATTCAATTACAAACACACTCATTAACATATACATTTTCACAGAATAGATTTACTCTAAGTTTTCGTGACATTTTATTCACCTTGTGTGTTATTCCCAGATTCGAGCCAAAATAAACTCTATGTTCGTGTCCACTGATCCCATCTCTTCACTCGTTCAATCTCTCTCTCCTCTCTCTCTCTCTCTCTCTCTCTCTCTCTCTCTCTCTCTCTCTCTCTACCTACCTACCTATCTATCTCTAATGGCTATATAACAGACGGACGATAAACATTCACCCCACCTGGGCCATATGCCCCACAACTATCCAGCAACAGATTGGATGTCTGCAATTTTTCTAATGGCATTATCCCTTGATCGGCTGATAGCTTCCCGATCTCTCCCCCGCCCCCGCCTCTCACCCGGACCCGTCACTGGGTCATCATGTTACAGATAGATGATGGCGAGCTTAGCTCATCCCATAGTCACGGCACTATCTAGACTAATGCTACACCAAGAACAGGCTAGACTGACAATGGATTAATGATCAGTCAGCAATCAGATAGCTGTTAGTACCATCACTGGTACACATACCTCTAATGCCAATATGGGCGTATTTCATACACACACACACACACACACACATATATATATATATATATATATATATATGTGTATATACGTGTGTGTGTGTTTTAAGGTACTGGCACAGAGAATCTCGAAAGGTGAATTCAAACTCTAGACGATTATTCAGGGACTAAATCCAGAGTGGATATATATATATATATATATATATATATATATATATATATATATATATATATATAACACCATCCTTTGTTTTTACCTGAATATAAGCCTGCTTCCTTGCAATATAACTGACACAGACTGACAGTACATCTATCCAGATGGTATTCCAACCGGTCTCCGATTACTCCGAGTTACCCGTGCTGACATCTACCGGACCCCACCTTAATCAGCCATTCCAGAAATACCGCACTGTAGGTGTTAGCAATTCCAAGACAATCAAAGATAGTGTCATTCAATCAGCAATTTTTAATCTAACCCCCACCACTCACCTGTTTGATATTCCCTATTAGCACATTGCTATAATATTTCAGTGTTTCCCGATTTAGCAAACTCTTAGAAATCAATTAATTATAAATAAGCTGCCCGGAATGACACAGTTGGACATGGTTCTATGAAAATGGGACATTATTAATAATAATATTATTATCAGAGTCCACCTGCCGTCGAATTAGATATATAGTGTTTGACGTGGTGCCATTATGCGCAACAACAAACCCACCACAATGACTACAACTACTACAACAACAACAAACCCGACCACAATGACTACAACTACTACAACAACAACAAACCCGACCACAATGACTACAACTACTACAACAACAACAAACCCGACCACAATGACTACAACTACTACAACAACAACAAACCCGACCACAATCACTACAACTACTACAACAACAACAAACCCGACCACAATCACTACAACTACTACAACAACAACAAACCCGACCACAATCACTACAACTACTACAACAACAACAAACCCGACCACAATCACTACAACTACTACAACAACAACAAACCGATACAACTAAAAACAACAAACCAACAATACTACAACCGAAAAAACAACAAACCCGACATCACACAACTATACACTAACAAACAACAATCACTACAACACTACAACAAACCCGAAAACACTACAAATCCCCCCCTACTACAACTACTACAACAACAGCAAAACAGGTACAAAAAGAACAACGAAAGCAACAGTTATAACCTTAAGAGCAACCGAAAAAACAACGGCAGCCATAACGAGGAGGATTAACACCCACAACAGTATTATCATTAACAGCAACAACAACAACAACAATAGCAACAACTATTCACTACCTTTTGATTTAATCATTAAATTGATTCTTTTTATCCATATTATATTAAGTAGATAGTTTTTATTGTTACTATTGTTACGTCATCACCACCATCATCATCGTCGTCATCATCATCATCATCATCATTATTAGCATCATCATTATCATCATCATCATCATCATCATCGTCATCATCATCGTCGTGATAGTCATCATCGTCTTTGTCGTCTTTGTCGTCGTCGTCGTCTTTGTCGTCGTCGTCATCATCATCATCACCAACATCATCATCATCATCATTATCATCGTCTATGTCATCATCATCATCATCATTCGTCGTCATCATCCGGCCATGTTGAACTGACTAACATAAACATCCCGAGGAGTATACTTCACGTCCGGAATCAAGTCCATGCTATGCCCCTTTCAGAAGACGACCCGACCACCCCTCGGGCAATATTTTGTAATCTAACAGCTGATAGGGGACCGTTCATTCCTCTTTCCCCCGCAATCTAATCTCAACAAGCCGCTCTATTTATCCGGGTGTTGGCGGCTTTCCCCTAGCTGTAGCCCCATTAACTACGGGACGAGTTTTGCCGAATATTGCCGATCGCTCTGACGAAGATAAAAGCGCCGTAAGTGGGCTCTCTGCGTTGGTCTGACGTAAGCAGACTTAATCGTATTTAATAGGGATTTTTTGTTGGTTTTTGTTAGGCCAATATAGGATTATGAATGCAAAAATATATAGAAGATTACTCCATTAACTGGCAGTTAAATTATCACCATCAATTACGTTGCAGTTACACATATAATGGTTTTACACACACACACACACACACACACACATACTGCAGTTGGCAGGGTATTCAAGTTGGTATTTACTAGTGCATTGCATTACATACCTCTAGGTTAAAGGACGGAATACCATTTTAGCTGCATGTATCGTTGTATGAAGTGTTACCTCCTTCCATAAAGGGTTTTATACGACTACCTCATTTTTCTCATTAGATCTTTATCCATTCGTTGTAGAGAGGTAAGATTAGTACTAAAAGCTAAACAAGAAATAGATGCGTTGACTCATTCAATAATCGTAACACAAATGTTATTTAATCAAGGAAGTAGAGTCCACTGACAAGAGGAAATTCAATCATCTAAATATGCTAATTATCTGACGTAATTATACTTCTAATTATTATTAACTATCATTGCACTTGACAGAGGAACCAGACATTCGGTAGACCAAAAGACAAAACAAAAGACCAACGCCAACAGAATGTTCCCATTTTCATTAAGTCAAACGAGAGATACACAATATCGTCTGCTTCAGGGTCACATTTGTTACCACGGCCGCCATTTTGTGTTTCTCAAGTGCGGAATGGATTGCTCTCGACTTCCGGTCACCGACATAGCAGCAGGTTGTTGTCGTGTGGATAACGGAACGTGACTTGTTTGTCTTCTATCTACTCAAATGGTCATTGCTCACTCTCTGACAGGTCGCTGACAGTCATGAGGATATTGGTGTCATGTGACTAACTGGCTGGACATGTTGGGTGGACAATATTGACAAGATAATCGATAATGATGATACTATCATGTCTATGATGATCGCGATGAGGACAAAGATGATAGCGATGAATTTCAAAGTGGGATTTTGATATCCAACATAACCGAACAGAAAATCTCACCGGGCAAAACTGAAAAGGACAATATCCCACAGAATCTAACCTAACAGAATATGTCATCAGACAAAACCCAACAGGACAACATCCCGCAGAACATGACCCAACAGAATATCTCACGGGACAAAACCCAACAGGACAACATCCCGCAGAACATGACCCAATAGACTATCTCACCGGGCAAACGTCAAAAGGACAACATCCCACAGAACATAACCCAACAGACTATCTCACCGGGCAAACCTCAAAAGGACAACATCCCACAGAACATAACCCAACAGACTATCTCACCGGGCAAACCTCAAAAGGACAACATCCCACAGAACATAACCCAACAGACTATCTCACCGGGCAAACCTCAAAAGGACAACATCCCACAGAACATAACCCAACAGACTATCTCACCGGGCAAACCTCAAAAGGACAACATCCCACAGAACATAACCCAACAGACTATCTCACCGGGCAAACCTCAAAAGGACAACATCCCACAGTACATAACCCAACAAAATATCTAACCGGGCAAAACCCAACATGACAACATCCCACAGAACATGACCCAACAGAATATCTCACAGGACAAAACCCAACAGGACAACATCCCACAGTACATAACCCAACAAAATATCTAACCGGGCAAAACCCAACATGACAACATCCCGAAGAACATGACCCAACAGAGTATCTCACCGGATATAACCCAACAGGACAACATCCTACCAGAAACCAAAAAACAAACAAACAGGTACTTCGCTTAGAATCTTTATCCAAACATGCCTTATTCTTTAATTGACGAGTTCCAAATGGATCATCAGATTTAGACGAATTCGACAGAGATTAATGTTAAGTGTGTGTATTATGACTTTCGTCATTAAATCTGTCACATTTTGACGTAATCATGATAATTATATTTTCCATAACAATCATGGAGTATACTCAGGACTGAATAAGTCGATTAGATTGATTGTTTTTCTCCTTTAATCTAGCCCGGTTGTTAGTGTGGGTGTGGGAGAGTGTTTGTTTGTGAGTGTGGGGGGAGTGTTTGTTTGTGGGTGTGGGTGGGTGGGTGGGCAGATGGGTCGTCCTTTTTGGAGTCGTACATTCGGGACTTGGTCCATCTGGATTTCGTCCACTGAGAATGACATAGCGAGAGTACAATCCGTATTACAGTACACAATAAAGCATATCCCCAGTAATCTCAGTTCTACAGTATCGAATGCTTCGGTCGTTTTAAATGGGAGCGTACATTCTAAACTGGGGACTCCATCGTATTGCAGCGAGTAGGATACAGGCCGACAGATCCCAGCATCCGCATCGGAAACGAGAATGCTACAGATGCCGATGAGATGTTTTACCTGAGTGTTGGTCAACCTGTCTCAGGTATTACCAGTGCCGGGGTTAAACAGAGTACCGGCCACCTAGTAGCCAACAATGAAAGTGGCGTTATGCAACGGCTGCAGACACATCGATACGGACACCTTCACGACAAAGAACGTGGTACCCGACTGGCATTATGTACTCAGTCTTCGATACCGGAGAAGGAAGTTTTGCGAATGGACAACGCAGCTGTGCCCATCTTTAGCTCGCCGGCGGCAATGTTACAGCACACTTCCAGCTATTCTGTCGACTAAGGGAACCGGATATGAACGGGGGGGGGAAGCGAGTTTCGCACCAGGATTTAAAACTGAAAATACTGTTTTAGCGCACCTGTTAATCGTCTAGTTATATTGCCACGTGCATAACAGAGCCAGAAGAGAAAATTGCTAATATTGCCAGTTTTTAGTCGAGTGCACTTTGAGAATGGGTTCCGGAGTAACTAAATATGTCTAGTAATTTAATTACTTTTCGGTGTATTCCTCGCTTCTTTACTAACCTAATGCGCATGACAAACTATAAGGTCAAGGTCGTGTTTATGTTTAATATTCGAGAACTTCTGCCGACGAATTTGCTAATGTAGTGAGTCTATTGGAACTATGTTTGTTCCATACATATATTTAGCTTGTTTATGACTCAGTCAAAAAGCCACATATTATGTAAATAACCTTTTTTTCGTGAAATATATAACGACCCGAAGAAGATTTTGATTGACAATAAAGCGTGCTCGTTTACTGTAATCATAACAATTAATAACTGGCATTATTGTGATTATCGTAATTCAGATATTTATGATGGCATAATGTTCTTCTATGATACGTATTACTTTTCGAATTATCAGAACAAAAGATCGAAATATGGGCATTAATCAGTATAGACAAAATCTAAGAGTAGCCTTATCATACTGAGTGCATCTTTAAGTATGTGACCCATCAAAGTTGCAGCCTTTTTATTAAGCTGGCTCTGTCGTTGCTGCTTTTAAAAAATTAAATAAAACAAGTTCTGTCTTTACAGACGTATATCGGCATTAATCAGTATGTCTCATTATAAAAGTGGCTTTGTTTTGTTAAAACTAACTGTCTCTCTCTCTCTCTCTCTATATATATATATATATATATATATATATATATATATATATATATATATATATATATATATATATATAAAATATATATATATATATATATATATAGAGAGAGAGAGAGAGAGGAGAGAGAGGGGGGGTTGTGCGTATAAAAATACGCACCCCGAATATCTTTTAATTTTATTTATATCAATTTGGTAATGTCCTGGTAGCACGCTGTTCTACAGAACTTTCAGTTGTGGCATTAAATCCCTGTGCTACTGGTGGATGTTTCACTCCTCACTAAAAAGGTTTCAATACGTTTGTCACACTTCTCTGGGGTGCAGCCAATCGTCCATACGTTCTTTTGCACACATGGTCGAAAAACGTTTCAGTGCCGAGGGTAAGTAAGATACTCTGTCACTTTTTTAAACCCACATTCACTCACTCACTCAATCAATCAATCAATCAATCACTCACTCACTCAATCGTATTTCAAACCTAATTGATGTTTTCACTAGGGGTCCAGACTTAACTATATATATATATATATATATATATATATATATATGAGAGAGAGAGAGAGAGAGAGGGAGAGAGAGAGAGAGAGAGGGGGGGGGAGAGAGAGAGAGAGGTTATATTTCATTATTTGCACTGACTACAAATATAACCTTTACGGCGAATGTTGTTTGCTATAAATGTCATCACGACAGTTTCAATCATTACAAGACTGACACGATTTATCTCACAACATAAGAATCTCAGCATTCACAACAAATATATATATATATATATATATATATATATATATATATATATATATCCACTTACTGAACCTTCATATTCCTAATCTGTATCTAACATGTTGCCTATTAATATCATTATAATTAACTGACTACAATAAATCCTTTTGACGAGAGACAAAAATCCGTTATAATTGTCAACATTAATCACACAATAATGGGACAATATAATTGACTTGTTACGACTGACGTTCAACAGCGTCGACTCATCATATTATGTAAACAAAAACAAATGATGTCATCTTGTCGTATTGGGAAATTAATCCCTTCAAGTGTCGTGTTCGTCATGTGTGTGATGGCTCAGTGATGATGGGGCTGAATTCGAAACTTAGAGGTTCTCGGTTCGAAACCACAAGATGGCTACTGGGCAGCGGCCTCGTACGATTAATTCAGCTAGGATCCAACATCTGATTCTGGACGGTGTTTGATCATCGTGGATTATGAACTTGTAGCTAGCAGCTAGAAACTTCATAATTTGAGGACCAAGAGTGAAGAACGTTCAGTTGAATGAAGTATTCTACTTTGCCAGAACACTTAGAATAGGAGAGTTGTGTTTTCTATCTAATAACTCTATAAGTAAGTAAGTAAGTAAGTAAGTAAGTAAGTAAGTAAATGATTCAAAAGGGATGAGGAACGTGTATCAAAACATTTCCTATAATATCGCGGGTTATGGCTACAGCGTACAAACAATATGCCATATATGGCGTTATGGGTCGGCCACAAGACGCATGTGCCATCACGTAAACGATGGTGGCGCCACGTTATAAACAACCTGGCCACCAGTTGACACACGTTATACGCGTTAAGATGTCGAGTTTCATATTCGTGGCCGGAAATGGAGAATCTTCGATGGATTCTTGCCATTTGTGTCGAGTAGCAACAGAATCCATTGTCGTGACGGTTCTGAATGTCGTAAAACTGGTGTCAGCACGCAACATACGGGAATCCGATGAATTAAACAATCGAGAAGCATTCAAGGACGAACTGGGTGATGGCAATCTGACAAACGAAAAGGATCAACTACAATCGGCTGAGGTGGCTCGGTGCTCAAGTGGTGACAAAAATAGGAAGGATTTGCGCTCGAATCCATAATGCGGCTGTTGGTGTTTTAAAACGCCCGTAATATCGGCGCAACTGTAAACTACTTCCTGGTTGCCGGTTAGAATTAAAACAGTATATTCCTGGACTGTTGAGGATACCATCTGATCGCACAGGCCCACACAACCGGCAAATGTAATGGGAAATAAAATATGAAACGAGACTGGCACTAAGTCTTGGCCAAAATTTTGAAGGTTTAGAATTAATATAGCGAAGTTAGATTCAAAGCAAACCCAATGGTCAAAAAACAATCAATGGATCTAGTTTTAGAAGTTCTTAAAATTCAAAGCCATCAATTGGCTCCCGATGTGTCACGTGATTATTTGCTATCTGAACCGTACATTGGTAGATTGGTAGCAATCATTGGGCTTGTGACGGGTAATCACAAACGGTATACTCGTATTTCTATGAGCAGCCAAGCTGAGTTTCGGCTGTGACGCACTATAAAACAACAGGAAGTATTCATCGTGGTCTGCGGTTGAGAAATTATGTATATTATGTATTTCTCATAATGGCAGAAATGACAGTTATTTTACGTGGCTTAGCTACCTCAAATGGGGGAGACGTCTATGGTCTGGCATTTACAGCTTCACCATCGGGACTAATTCAAAATAAATTTAGAATTTACATTATATGACATATTCGGCGGAGAAAACCTTGCCAGTAGCCTGGTTGGAAGAAGAACCCCTTCTACAATAGTGCCACGGCCGGGATTCGACCCTCTGAACTCCCGTACACCATGACCATGAGTAGGAAAGTCACACGCTGTTACCCACGAGGCCATCGAAGCGGTACAATTTATCGTAGGCACTGGTCATACTTGGGCCATATCTGTCCCTAGGGAAATGATATGACGAAGTTGAAATGTTTTACTGATGGGTGAAACACGTCACAAACAAAGGCAACGCTGAAATTCGATTACCCTTCACCAGAACGAGTGTCTCTGTGTCAATCCTTGCCCCCCGACCATCGAATTCCTTGCTGTATTTGGCATTTGTCATTAAATTCTTTGACCTCTGATCGGATGCTATTATTTTAGGCATAAATCGTGGTTGTTGAATACACGAAGGTCAAATGTTTCCATTGCGAACACATGAACCCGTTAAGTGCAGCTGGTAGTTTCTCACAGAATACGTTCTTAAAACAATGGACGTCTAACAGTTGGAATATGCAATATCAATATGCAATATCAATATCAGTCAACTCGGCTCCGTTAGTTTTAAACGTGAAGAGATATAATATTTATCGTAGCTCTGTTTCTGTTAGTGATTAGTTTGACAATCTTCCATCACCGATAAATGAAGACATCGATTTCTAGCAGGAGAGCTTCCAATCTTAGTCTAACCACATGTATAAAGGATGTTTCATCGTTTACTTTGCCTCGTTGGCCTCTTGGATGTTGCTATTTTACGGCCACTTTTGTGCACCATGTCGGCTAAATGGGCCGAGCGACCTCCAAAGGTAATGATGCGAAGTGAAAGATGAAACACCCTTCTGATAAAGTCCCGGCCGGGGTTTGAACCCAGGTGCTATTGATCTGAGGCCAACCGCGCTGCCGATTAGTCTATAGAGGCACCCTCTTTAGCTTCTCGGAGGGTGAATACCTCATTTAGCTTAACGTCGACACAACAGCTGTATTTATATTGTGTAGGTTGAATGATTGAAGGCGTAAGTTCTCCATTCAGCCCCGATGTTGATTACAGTTTTATCCTACGACCAACGGACTAAAACATAGAGAAATACCATGACTAGGCCAAATAGGTTAATCGATGGATGAAACTCCCCTAAGAAACATGTAACAGTGAGATTATATCCCACGACTTCGATGTTTGTATTACGCAGAAGCATCTAAATGGTTTCTTTATAATATCCGCACTACGATATAGGTGCGTATATATGACCTATCACGTAGCACCTGGGTTCAAATCCAAGCCTTGGTAAATTTGTATGATATTTCAGCCTTCAATTCGTTTCATTACTCCCAGAGGTCTTTTGACTCATTAAATGTAATATGTACCCAAATATGGCCACAAAACATCAGGGTTCACTCAGTCCATTACAAGAAATTGACTTAAATGATCATCGAACCAAATCCGTATTTGGATGATTCCCTAGTACATACATTTACAACAACAAAAAATTAGTTTATTAGGATGACACTTCTATATCTCATTGTTAGCCAACATATATCTAGAGTTTAATAGAGATTATCAATCTTATGTCAGTCTGCTGGAAAACGTTTACGATGAGAAGTTCGATTATCGATCTCTTGGTGATGATAAATAGTTTAGTAAAGTTACCCCAGAATAAATCTAAGAGAAAAGAGAAAATAATATTTAGTATTCATCGTGAATAAATGAATGATTCATTAACTCATCGATTGATTGGTTGATTGATTGCGTGAGTGAGTGAGTGAGTCAGGCAGACAGTCAGACAGGCAGTCAGGCAATCAGTATTTCAATCAGTAACTCAATCAGTAAGCTAGACAGCCAGACAGCCAGACGGATAGGCAGTAAGTCATTCAATCAATAAATCACTCACTTATTCACTCACTCTCTCACTCATGTTAATGATAGCGTGTTGGACCACAGATCACTACCACCCGTGTTCGAATCTCGGCGTCGGCATATCTGAAGGTTGTTTCATCTTTGACTTCGCTTCATTACCTTTGGAGCTCACTCGGTCCATTTAGCCTGCCATGGCATGTGCATAAAAGTGGCCGTAAAACATCAATCATCATCACCATCATCATCATCATCTCTCACGCATGTACATTGTTACAAGCATCTGAATAATGGGATATATTAAAGAATCTTCCATCGTGTTATTATTGTTATTATTATGGTTGTTGTTGTTTGTACCTGAATGTACTTTCAGGTTGTTTAAAAAATTAACAAAGTCAGACTGGCGTCAGAAATGATCAGCGCTCAAAAGAGATAACGATACATCAGCAAAAATGGATGTTATTATTAAAAGAGGTAATGTTTCAAGGTCATACGAATGAGAGAACATCGCGGCCTTTCCTATTATTATTGATCGAGCATAAAATTAAGATAGTCGTCGATTCTTGGAGCGAAATGTTCGACAGGCGAATTAACTAATTTGATTGATCTAGTGACGATTTACCAGAAAAGATAATGCATTATTCAACAAATCCACGACAACCCATTTGAGCGATTACTGGGTGCAATTAGCCGATAACTGAACGACCGTGAACCTCTTGATAAAACTGGAAGATGTAAGATGCTTTAAACCTGATCTTTCTGTTCGTTTTAAATCAGATGTAAATTCGACCCAACTAAGTTCCTTCATTTATAAAGTGAAAAAGCTGTTTCATCATCAATTCGCCCAAAATATTTAACACCGATTATACATCACAATGGGATGACATTGATACCTGTGTAATACATGTGTAATGATATCAATTGTCTGTTCCCATTAAATATTAGACGCATTTGCATGTTTCTGTGTCAATAAAATACTCTATTTGATTATTTTCATTCGTTGCTTTAGAATATGAAAATCAGAATGGTCAGACTACGAGCGTCCTGTCCGTTAAAGAAATGTCTGTCGGTCTGTCGGTACCACGCCCTCTGGTGTAAGTACTCGTGAAGGCTTGCGGTAGAAATAACCTGGTTCTGAATAATTAGAATTATATTCGGTGTGTATATATGCATCTGTGTATGTATATGGTGTAAACACACACACAACACACAAACACACACACACACGCGCGCGCGCGCATATATATATATATATATATATATATATATATATATATATATATATATATATACTCAAAAACACACAATACACACACGAATAGACACACACACATAAACACAAATACACACACATACACACACACAAGAGAGAGAGAGAGAAAGAGAGAATTATCTAAATAGAAAATAAACTATATAACCACGTACACATAATTAGTAAATAGAAAGGGTAGGATAGTAGTATATTCAGCCGAAATAGCAGCACATCATATTATGACATCATTATCTCTATCCCAGCAACATCCATGGGAGGATGTAGGACACTTGCTGTTGGCCGTAATATTTACATCTTTAATACATTACCACTCACAAACACCAGGTACTCATTATACAGATAACTAGATATATGATGTGTGGATACCAGTTTCAGCAGCAGCAGCAACAACAATAACAACAACAACAGCAGCAATAACAACAACAACAACAGAAATCCAACCCCTCATTTGTTATTACTTACCAAGCTAATCGAGCGCCTTATCAACTACTTTATCGGAGACCCTTCATCAACTAAATAATTACGTAATAATTTACGCGTGACTCAAAGTAGTTAAAATGATATTGTACAGAATATTCTCACACGTGTTATATTGATTTTTGTAAATTTATGAAAATATCTGAAACTGTATTTACAATAATCCACGCTTTTACGCGTTAGATATGTCGTCGAAATAGACACCCGATTCTTTGTATCCATGTTCGTGCCTATAGAATGCATTTCATTTATACTGATATGCAAATTAGAGTTGAAAAGAAATTTGCAATACATTAATTATATTTAGAAAAATTAGTACCGTGTGCAAAACTAGTGCACGTTTGTGGTTCACAAGATGTCATCATGGATAACATTAAAACGTATTTAATGACTGATGTAGTGATGCGGAAAATTAAAAACTGGAATTATACAACGGATAACACGAGAAACCTCGAATTGAGAGAAAGTTATTGATTTTAGTCGAATTACGTCATTTTCGACAATGGTGGTCGATGTTCGTAGCGACTTATGAACATGTTAATAAGTTCAAAGACTATTTATAACAAGACGTGTTATTTTGCGTTTTAACATGGGACGCCATTTTGAATTCATGGAGCGCCAGGGCCCTAGCGACCGGAGGTAGATTGTCACGGACAGCTCCCTTCGTTAACATGGCGCCTAATGGCACTGGTCCATTCTGCGCCGATTTCGGCTGCAGTAGCAGGAAAAGTATGCACAAATAAAGAAAAAAATTCCCTAATTACAGAAATTATAAATAGCTGAGTATGTACATGATCACCATCCATATTTATTTCTAAACGTAAGCAATTAGTACTTATTGATATATATGGACTTCTATTTATAATTTAAATGTTATGAAATTAATTATTAAATACCTCAACTAGTGGTAGAAACATTCATTTTGTTATTTTTTCTCTTGACAGAAGTAAAAGATGGGTTATTAATTGTTGTTGGGCAGATATATGATGAGGAAAGATTTAAATTACTTAAATACTAATTAATTGTAGAGTGTATGATATACACTTCACTGAAACGGAATTCATGAACCAGACAACTTATCTAGAATGCTATTCCAACTATTTTTGATGTACCAAATCCACCACATGCATCCACTGAAATCAGAGGAAGGTATTAACAGATAGGAGACCTATACAGGAGACAGGGCCAGCTGTGATGGTAATTAATATTTATAAATATTAATGTTGAAAATTGGTATTATAAAATTAATTAAATAAGAAACAAGGCATCAAACCTATGAAATTTTGTCAGCCCATTTCATATCTTAATACAAAAAAAAGGATTACCAGCACTTGAATTAGTATTTGAATGTTCAGCTCATGTGCTTTAATTGGTAATACTTTGCGATCTTCATAACTTAAATGCATATCAAATCAAATTCTTTAACCAACTTGAAAAAAGGAAAACATATGTGTTTACACATTGTGTATGCACTTGATTCAAGTCATTATTTTACAAGGTATTGTTCTGTTTCAGTCCTTGAAGTTCTATGATGATGAGATACCATGTAAACAGGCCAATCTCTTGGATACAGATTTATTGGTGTTGGATGTGATAGATGATTTTGAGTTATCTGTTACAGTAGTCAATGCATGTGTCTATTACATCTCTGGGTATATTCTGTCTAACTTTAAACAGTTCACTGATCTGGACTAAATGTCATATTTTTGTAGTAGTGGTTGTTTAGAGCTGGAAGCAATATGTGTTATTCTATCCATTTGATAACAAATGACTGATTGTAACTATAGATGAACCCGTGGCACAAGAGATTTGATGCCGCTTATTGCATGAAAGTACTAATTTCTCTATATCTAACATGTTAACGCAAACATAAACATTGTTATTGTGCCATGTATATTCTTTGTTCTCAGCTGGGCAGGCCTATATTGCATGGTCTATATTATTGAGGTGTAGACTTTAAATGAACTTATTGATTTTTTTAGTTAATATATGATAAACGGACATGACGAATATATGCCATGTGGTGGGAAGTTTGTACTGAATTGTGTTATGGTTGCGTTAAAATAGCTGTATATATCATTATATGTATATATCCAAATAAATAAATAAAAATTGGACTATGATAAACTGACATGATGAAAGTATGTTTGTATGCATTTACCTCATATATAAATAATTTTTTTCATTAAAAGAACTTCCACACACAAAGCTGCGAAATAACATAAACCACGTTCAATAATTTATGATCAGCTTTTCAAATGATCGCAAATTGTAGGCTATGAATTAAGTGACTGGGCTGTGAAATCACTTAATTCTTTATTTACAGTTTCAGAGCTTCGTTTTTTTTAGATATCATGTGTGCTCAATTAAAGTGTTAATTAATAAAATAGTATGTGATAATGTAACATATAGTACTAGTATTGGCAATTCATTTCAACAATGCGCACACATCTAGACGACAACATGTGGACAACCAGAGAGTTTTGTTTATCTGAGAAATACCTCCGGTCGCTGGAGGCGCCACTGGTTCAAAATTCAACATGACGCCTCTATATTTATGTGGGTGGGTGCATGTAATATGTTTTTTTAATAATTGACAAGTAGTTAGGTAGTTCTTCAAGTATGTCGTTTCATGGGATCACATTTTGTATAATGTGATGCACTGGGCGTACCTACGAATCGGTTATGATGATGATGATTGATGATGAAGATTGATGATGATGATTGATGTGTTACGGCCACTTTCTACACATGGTAGGCTAAATGGCCCGAACGATCTCCAAAGGTAATGAAGCGATTTGCCCACGCCGAGATCCGAACTCAGGTGGTAGTGATCTGTTGTCCAACGCGCTATCAACTAGACCACGGAGGCACCACATGAATCGCTTACGAATATGTCTGCTTATTGACGCTACAATGCCTACAGTTCAGGTTCGAGCCGTCGAGAGATCTTATTTTTGCATCGAAAGATTATTTTTATTAAAATAATTATCATGACCTATCAAACCCAATGTAACTTACTAATGTGTTGATTGTGTATTAACATATTTGCATAACATAATTATAGTAATTAAAAATCGATATTCGTCTCGACATTTGGCTGGATGATTACGTAAATAGGTCATGTAATGCGATTTTCATATATATATAAATATATATATATATATATATATATATATATATATATATATATATATATATATAGTAAGAATTTGTTTATTGAAACATTTCTAAATTAATAGAGAACGATGTGATTAAAACACAATCTTAGTTTGATTTTCTTCTTAGAAATATGTTTGTATGTTTAAAAAGGTCAAGTAAACAAAAGAGAATCGGCATTAAAATCTTGACTCTTATTGAAAACAAATAAAGTGTCATATATTTGGAGATATTGTATACTTCTAATTATATTTCGTCATCAGAAGATATAACGTTATGTATGATATTTGGTATGATTGATCGACAATAATATTTTTAATAAAATGGGGGGGGAGCCATACGTTTGACGGACGAATTAATTCTTGTTTTGATTGATCACGTGACTATATACAGAGAACTGAAGAAAGAAAAATAATAATTTGAGGAAAAAACAGGTCTCTGCTGGTAAAGGAATATGTCTTTTGTCCCAAATTCAATAAACATTTTTTTAACGGTGCTATGGATGTCTGCATATTTGTTAAGGTCTGTAATTGAAAGAAATTTGAATTCAAATTATTAGTTAATAGGTGCTATGGATGTCTGCATATTAGTTAAGGTACTGTCAATGTGTACAAGAAATTCATGAATTCATATATTATTATGTGTCAATAGAGAATATGTCTATGCCTATACGATTAAATCAATTAATACTGGGTATAATTAGCTGATAATTCAATTGATACGTACCTCATATTACCTATCATACACTGGATAAAAACAGACTACAGAGTGATCAATATTGTTTTCTATCAGAATTAAGAAACATTTACGAGAACATTATAACAGCATTGGTTTGAATAGCTCTGCTATAATGTTCAACGTGTATTTGTGTATTAGTGTTTTGATGTATGCGCGCGCATCTCTGTGTCTATTTGCGTGCGTGTGCGTGCGTGTGTGCGCGTTCATCAGTGCATGCGTGTGAGACTGTATGTCGTTGGTATTATATATATATATATATATATATATATATATATATATATATATATATAACATTTTATCGTGTCAATAGCAATGGACAAAGCGTTAAAAACAAGTAAGAACAACAAGAAGATTCCCCAAAAGGATTTTAACCCACTTCCTGTTGCTATGTTAAGCTAATCCAGCGTCTTAATAATTACATTATTCCACCTGTCGTCAGTAACTCGGACAGTTCGACACAGTCTATAAACGAATCAAAGTGCAGACAACCTAGTAGGTCAAAGTTCGTCTCCGACAAACAATGGTCGGTTCAATAACAGAAGGAAACTCACTCACTCACTCGCTCACTCACTCACTCACTCACTCACTCAATCACTCAACTCACTCACTCACTCACTCACTCACTCAATCAATCAATCAATCAATCAATCAATCAATCAATCACTCAACCATCTAAAGCCAATTACCATCTAATTTCTAACAGACCCATAATATCCCAGTATGTAAATGTAAACAGCCACGTTTATGCACACGGTAGACTAAAGTGACCCTAACCACCATAGGCATAGATAAAGAAGTGAAGTGAAAGATGAAACACCCTTCAGACCTAGCCTGGTCGGAGTTTGAAGTGCTTAGGTTCCTGATGAATATGACCAACCGCACCATCAACTAGGCAAGGATAGGGCAAACGGGATGGGACAATAAGATGGATTGAGTGCGCGAATAATAATTTCGGAGAATGGGCTCAAGTTAATATATGCTTCTCAGGAAAATGTTCTGATGAGTACGGCTCGCTGACATGGCGATATTGATGTCTGTCAGGAAAATGGTCACGTGTTGATATATTTCTTTGATAAATAGAAAGCGAAACATCATAGATGACATTACAGTTAAATCTCTATATCGTCACGTATCATCCTTATCTACCTTTAGAAAATATGACAATATCGGAAAACATGTAAGTCTATTTGACGGCTACAAGACATATACTGCCGGTGACGGGGGAAGACAGGTAAGTCTATATGAAGGTTACGAGAAACAGACTGTCGGTGACGGGGGAAGACAGGTAAGTCTATATGAAGGTTACGAGAAACAGACTGTCGGTGACGGGGGAAGACAGGTAAGTCTATATGAAGGTTACGAGAAACAGACTGTCGGTGACGGGGGAAGACAGGTAAGTCTATATGAAGGTTACGAGAAACAGACTGTCGGTGACGGGGGAAGACAGGTAAGTCTATATGAAGGTTACGAGAAACAGACTGTCGGTGACGGGGGAAGACAGGTAAGTCTATATGAAGGTTACGAGAAACAGACTGTCGGTGACGGGGGAAGACGGTAAGTCTATATGAAGGTTACGAGAAACAGACTGTCGGTGACGGGGATAGACAGGTAAGTCTATATGAAGGTTACGAGAAACAGACTGCCGGTGACGGGGGAAGACAGGTAAGTCTATATGAAGGTTACGAGAAACAGACTGTCGTGACGGGGGAAGACAGGTAAGTCTATATGAAGGTTACGAGAAACAGACTGTCGGTGACGGGGGAAGACAGGTAAGTCTATATGAAGGTTACGAGAAACAGACTGTCGGTGACGGGGAAGACAGGTAAAGTCCATATGGACCAAGCTGACCATGGACCATTCGACTAATAGATACTTGAACGCAGTTTACGAAAACAATATTACATACTTAATTAAGTACAGACTTAGATTGTTCCGCGTTTACTTTCTGTCATCTGGTTTCGGTTAAATTGTTAAAGGTGGGAAGATGGTGGGTGGGTGGGCGGATGGGTGAATGCGTGAATAAGGGTATTCCATACGTTTCAATACGTGTACATTGTGATGTTGGGTCTAAATTTTGTACGTTACCTTCTATTTCCAATTTTAATGTTTTTGGTTTGTTATATAATTCACTCGTGTTTATATTGTGGCAATTCAATATAAGTCCCCCCCCCCTCCCCGCACCCCGTTAGTTTAGCGTTTCCCTATTATGCTCTTCTGTATGTCGTAATTGGCAGTCAAACGGAGGTGACATTAAATAGTCTTTTGTGCCCATGTGTTGTTACTTAGACTATGAGACTGCCCAACCCCTGTACTAGGTGCGCCACTGGGCTGTATTCTCTTTGAGGATGTTGGCGCTATAGAAGTTTGTTGTTGTTGTTATTATTATTATTATTATTATTTTTCTACCCATTGATTGCCTATCTGACTGACTGACCGACTCACTCACTCACTCACTCACCACCTCAATACTATTTTGCAGTAATTACATTTTATAATAGTATTTGTATTATTTCTCTTTACGAATTTGCAACATCTGGGTACGAGATGAGTTTGTGGCTTATAGAACCGTGGATAGGGCTAACTAGGGGATAACGTGGTTACATCAAACACTAAAGATAGGCCAAGGTATAGACAGGGATATGTGGCATCGGGATCAGTTTCAGCCTAGAACCTGATGAGTTACCGAGATCTGATAACCAGATATAAGTGTATGAGTGGATATATATTTATGGAATGGTGTATAGATTATATACTTGATGTATAGGTTATAGATTTATATCTAGTAGACTTATGGATATATAGGTTTTACTTCTCACAGCCAATGAGGAGATATTTGTGCCAATAAAAGGGAATATGTATGAGTGCGCGTTTGTTTGTTTGTCTATTTGTGTGTCTGTGTGTGTCTGTGTTCGTAACAAATCTGACCACAGTGTCCTAAAGGGCGGTGAATATGACATTGATTGTGACTATGATTGGAACTATGTTGTTTACTAATTAAAATTCGTTTTTTATTATTATAAACCCCTAGTTATATTAAAGCTTTAAAGTCCGGCTTTTAAGCTTGTAAATGTTGCTGTTGTGGCCACCTTTCTACACATTGTAGAACGTTAGTGAAGCGAATTGAAAGATGAAACACCCTTCTGACATAGCCAGGCCGCGGTTAGAACTCAGGTGCTATTGATATGTGGCCAACAGCGCTACCAGTTAGGCCATCGAGACGCCCCCTTTCAGTTTATATATATATATATATATAGTAGTGATAGTAGTAGTAGTAGTAGTAGTACACACACGCACGCACGCACGCACGCACGCACACAAATAAACATAAACATTTTATACTCACATCTTGATTACTACTTATTCAGTAATCCAATATAGGTCGCGGAATTATCAATGTTCACTCGTCCACATTACTGTACTATCGCTCAACCTGTAAGCTTTAATCCATCAACTCATTAACACGATTAGAAATCCTAACACATTCCACAACAGAACCGTCATACAGCGTTACTGTCATGCAGCGTTACTGTCATACGATGTTATTGTCGTACAGTGTTACTGTTACACAGCATTACTTTGTCCAGTGTTAGCGACGACAGCAAACGTATTGGAGTAAAGATGGATGTCAGCAGGCAGACTGTCACCGTATTTCCGCATTTTAGCGCCATATCATCACGTTTTACGTCAGGAATGATCCCATTTCGACGAGTAATAATTCTAATCGCCAGGCCGAGTTGTGTGTCTATTTCCGATCAGCCATTTTTTAATGTGGTTATAATTAACGAACGACGAATCCGGTTGTTTGGCAGGAAACATCCAAATAGACTTCCTGTACTGGGCTATGGGTCGAGCTTAAGGCTGTACCTAGCTTAAAGCCCTACCACCATCACGTGTATGGTTGGGCACATGTTACCAATATATATATATATATATATATATATATATATATATTGTGTGTGTGCGCGTGTGTGTGTCTGTCTGTGTGTGCGCGTGCGTGCGTGCGTGTGTGTGTGTGTGACTCAAAGTTAGCTGTTATCATTTGAGGTCATTAACCAGTCAAATCTGTCTGTCGGTTTCTGCTGCGCAATTTTACTATTTTCCAGTAATTTTTGTTGTTGATAATATTATAATTTATTCCTGTCGCCGTCAACAGTCGATGGACTGTCTGATAGGACACACGCGATGAACCAGACGCGAACGTTTAACACCTGCCATTGTAGCTGGCCTTTGGAATGATTGAATATCAATCGAACTGTTACGCCCCATGGTGTATTTTACACGAACCTAGCCGAAGACGAAATGCTATAGACGTACAGAAGGATATAGACGCGTATCAGTTACAGAATATTCCGGAGTTAAGTAGATTAAGAACAGCTGGGATGCTAAATCCGTTTGTTCTGCGTCCTACGCTCATTGTATACGTACAACCTGTTCCCTGATGAGCGACGGACTGAGTCAGTAATTGGTTTGTTTATTTTCAGCGGTGGTCTCATCTAGGATTTATGGCCGCGGGGCGGACCCCCGGTGAAAATAAGACTATGAGACCGAAGCCCTTTACTGATGGATGTAACATCCCACAGACAGAAGAAACCAATGGCTTGAGCCGATGGCCTGTAGATCTGTGGTGCAATGCGCTGTCAGGTCCACTACCACAGTGGCATGATATCAGTCGCTTGTTACCAGGTTTCCTTCGGCCGTGGTTTTACCCAATTATATACCAATTACACATCATAGTGTATTCACTGCCACATTTTGGTGGCCATGTCATGTCTCTGCGATTGGCTAACTGGTCAGAAAATGTCTCATTTGGGCAGTATGACAGACTACCGAACATAAACGGTGGCGCACCTGGCGAGTGACCTTTCTCGTCTAACATGACAAAATGGAAAATTAGAATCCCAGCCGTCTGTTAGCAGCAACAACAGCAGCAACTCACTGTCAATCTTATTTCTGACAAAGTAATACATTAGTGACCGTCAGAACATTAGCTCAACAACAGATTCTTTTTTTATTAGAAAATAACACATTAAGCACAAGTCCATTTGTAAATTGCAACTGTGGAGAGGGCCAGTGCTTGACCTTGTTAATAGTGATGTTAGCCGTAGACCTCTAGTGTCGAAGTTCAAATCCAGGTCCAACTATATGTGAAAGGTGTTTCATCTTCCAGTTCAGCTCATTGCATATGGGGTATGTGTGCGTGCGTGCATGCATGTATATATCTAGGTGTGTACCTGCGCGCGCGAGTGTGTGCCATTAATGTAATGCATTGACACAGTTTTTTAACAGGAGCACAGATATCTATAAAGTCAATAATCGTGTTGTGTACAGTTGGTATATGTGCATCACGCACGCACACACACATAAACACTTCAAGGCCAATGATAGATTACAGTGCCACCATATATTATGTATCCTAAAACACCCACATTTGTCTATACACATACACACACACACACACACACAAGAGACAAACACACACGCACAAACACAGAGAGAGAGAGGGAGAGAGAGAGAGAAATACGTAAAACACACAATACATCATATATATATATATATATATATATATATATATATATATATATATATATATATATGTAATGATATATATATATATATATATATATATATATATATATACTCCGCCACTGTACATCATCTGTCTCCACATACTACAATTATTTAGCATATTACATACAATCATACAACCCAGACAATACCAAGGCTGGCAAGCTAACTCACAGCGCCAACTTCTGACATCTGCCACATTATACACGACATCTGTCACCTTGTTCACGACATCTGCTGATAGACTAGCTGAGATTTTCACCGATTTCCTTCAAAACAGAGATTATGTCTTGTTCTCATTCACTTAAAATGTACGTTAGATATCGTTAACGTCAACACTGTGTAGTTGATTAGATTTACCTGACTGAAGGGGGGGGGGGCTCTATCGAAATAAACAAAATCAGATCGTACCATCTTCTTCTGTTACAACAATCCTCATAAACTCATAAACAAAGGACTAATTGGGTTCTACCATTCCACTAATTCCATTCAAGTATTAAACCATTCTAAATACGTTATGTACAACAACATTATCAGACATCCAGTATCTACCTAAGTATCTACCTAAGTATCTACCTAAGTAAACCTAAGTAATAATTAACTAGATCTAGACAGTTTCGTATTAAACAGAATACAAATGATAAGTTGAGTTATTTAACATCGGGCCTGATGACACCTGGTGATATATGACATATACAGAACCTCCTCAGTGCCCTCGTGGGTTACAGCGTGGGACCATCTTACTCGTGGTCATGCTGCGCGAGTTAGAATCCCGGCCTTGGCAGTAGAGTAGAAGTTTTCCAGGCAACTAACTGGCAAGGTTTTCTCCACCGAATATGTCATCTATTGTAAATTCTTAATTTGCTTAGAATTAGTCCTCGTTGTGAAGCGTTAAATTACAGACCATATGGGTCTCCCTTAATTGAAGTAGGTAGTCATGTAAAATAACTATTATTATTATTATTATTATTATTAATATTATATGGCCGAGGGACGACTCGCTGAAGAAGCAAATTCCACAAATACAGCTAAGAGCCGGATTTGAACCCAAGACTTGAAGTTGGGAAGTGCATTGAATTTATCACTATCTAATAAGAATGATGACGAAAACTGATTATTAATATTATTGTTTTCGTCATCTTTATTTACTCATTTATTTATTTCCTAATAGACTATTCGTGTTGTACACTAATGCAGGACGCCTACGCTCGCACACACGCGCACACACACACGCTCACACACACGCGCGCACACACACACACACACCACATATATATATATATATATATATATATATAACATCTAATGTCAACAGTACCACTTTGCTGAATAATGATACAATTAGCATACTACCCGATATTACCAATATATTAAAAAAATTACCATCTGAAAGAAGAACTGACTTGATAGAAATACAAACAAGAGCCAATACATTGTGTCAGAGTGTTCTCCTGTTCCCCAAAAGGGATATCCAATCACTTCCGGATGAGACAGTCTATGGGGTGAACGTAAACATGAACATAAACGTGTTAATTCGGCGCCCGATGTCACAAACATTTTATGAGCACATTATTATATCGCATTCCAACCACTTGATATATTCATGCTAAATGCGAAACTTTCTTTCCAGAGAGTTGGGAAATAAAAGGTATTCCTCCCAACCTGACTCTATGTCACACAGCCTAGGCTAGTGGTAAACAATTCTGTGGAATGCCCATCTCGTAACTAAAACATTGATAATTTAAAGCATATTTGAAACTATTTATGCTTAATTAAAACAAGTCTTTTTAATCACACAAATTTAATTATACATTTACTTTTAATATAAATGTAACGAAACGTCGAGTGAAAGAGATAAGCGAAACTACGGCTGTATTTATTGTCCCTGGAGGCTAACCCTATATGTTGACTATCTCCCTTCTGGCACTGTAGCAGACGATAATCATAGGCTAATTATTATTTTAAATGTGCTGCGATCGTATTTATGGTGTCAATATTTTCCATGATGGATAATTAAAATTTTAATTTGATGTGATATTATAGATCTATACCGATGACACAAGCACCACCTACCTCCCTCCTTTGGTTCGCTCAGGTTTTACTCCGGAATGTCGTTTTGTTTCGAACGAGAGAACATAATATCGATCGGTGTCCCGAAACAAAACCTATTGTCTCTACTGAGACACGGAAACACGATGAACGTCCCGAAGTAACTCGATCCAGAAACTGTTAACAACTAGTAAACAAACAAATAGACAAAACAAGCAAACAAACAAAGGCGGGTAGTTTCCTTGTTCACACTCCGTGCCTGTGTGTGCGTGTGTGTGTGTGCACGCGTGTGTGTAGCCGACCAGCTTACCGTGGTGAGTTCGTAAGATCCCTAACAAGCTTCCACGCCAAGCAAACCAAATTTCAACTCGGCAGCCCATTATTCCCGAACTGATAACCGGATTCTTTGATCCGCGGGACGCCGGTGTTCGGCGATCCGGAAGCACATTTCTGGGTCAGTTGGGTCGGTTTATCGGTACTAAGTCAAGAGGCGCCCTGAGGTGAAGTGTTATGGTTTGTTTACATCTAAGCTTTCTCTCTACACCTGTACGAGTGTATTCATAGCCCGCTGGTTACCTGGTCTAAATCGTTGTGTTGTTAGGGGGGGGGGGAGGGAATTAATACAATTTGTGGAAAATAAGAATCATAGGCTTATTTTACCTTTCTAGATTATACCTGAAGTATTCTAGATTTTGGTGTATATTAAAGCTACCAGAACAGATTTCACACAAAAACTTTTATTCACGCTTAATGCCTTTGTCTAAGAGATCCTTGATCTTTCGTCATCTCATTTCTCACTTCCTAGGAACGCCACACGTCACAGGTAGGCTCAGTGCTGAAGTTAATAAAAACACTCACTCACTCACTCACTCACTTACTCACTCTGAAGAGGAGATATGGGCGTTTTCCTTTAACTGGGTCAGTATTTGTAAACAATACGAAACATAGCCACGTGCTTTATGATGGCTTCCCATCAGCTTAGAAGCTTCGCTAATGACCCGTTCCATTAAAACATCAGCAACCTAACACGCTATATGATATTACTAAATGCGAGTATTTCGGCTTCTTGGGATCGTAATTTAAGCATACATAGTTTACTGTAGACAACAACTGCTACATATGGAAATTGATGTTTACGGAAATTGGCAGCTCTTGTGACCTACTTATCTCAATATTTTATTTGGGTCACATACGTACTCTAGAGAGCCGTATTTACGACAACAAAATCGATCATTGTTTACGTTTTGACGAGCGTCTGGAAGCGTTATTGATTAGCATATTCATGAAACTCCACAAACGAGGACAGCTTTATGAATGATGACGTTACCTCTGGAAAAGCCCGTACAGAGTGTCTTTTTATTTATGTTTTTAATCGTTCATTACGCATCTCCATCAGTTTTCACGCGCAGGATTTCGGCGGTCACGTGGTATGGGAGAAATTTCCACTGCGATCCTAATTTGCATACGACTTAAGATGGCTGACGCTAGAAGTAAACGACAGCCTGTCAGTGTAAATAAAGACCACCAAGATGTAATAAAACCGTATATTTCGATGGTTTACTAATGAATATGAAGTGGACCATCAAATAAATATATTTCTGCTTGTTACGCAGAACCAAAACAATGACAAAAATTCTATAAATGTCTCTGTTAAAGTAATTACTCTCCATTCACGTATAAAAGCTACCCGTATATGATTTGCATACTAACCTTTACCTTCCTAAATAATCCAATGTATTACTCATATAGATGTAATGTTATTACGGTGTTTTTGTTTTGCATATAGATTTTTACGGTTATTGCTATTTTTCTCTTACATGGTAAAATGTGTCAGACAAGTTGGTATCATTTTTAATAAAATAAAATATAAATATTGTTTATGTTTCTATACTCTTGGTGCTGATATCACCTGGGGACATCTGACGGTAATGATACTCTCGAGAAAAACAAAATGATCAGGCCAAGACTCAATAGAAAATATTATTTATTTATTTATTATATTACGGAATATCACGTAGGTTATTTAGCATATATAGTTAACGTGAATGTTTCTGATTTCACACGCACACGCACACACGCATATATATATATATATATATATATATATATATATATATGTGTATATATATATATCGTATATGTGTTCGAAAACAATACCTTCTACCACAATAACAAGGGGACAATACGGAAAGATAAACTCAAAATGTCATGACTTTGATCAAATACATTAAAAGGATTTTATATTCCTTACCCACTTGTTCTAATTTGGTAAGATAGCGACGTCATTTAACATATTCAAACACCCACGATCTCGTGAGCCGAGCAACGGTTTGCTTAAACCGTTTCTAGAACAGTTTTGTCGTTTATGATCCCGTTGCCGGTGTATTCTAAGCTCTCCAGTACAGCTTTAGAAGCGATTTGCTGATGTAGAACAACAGTTTGCTTTAGAAGGGTTTAGAAGGTTTTATTGTGGCTTCGTGCATTTCTCTCTAAAACAAACAATTACAGAAATCATTATCGTAACAGTTGACGTCATCAATAATTTAATCATATGATAAAAGGCGCTTACAATTGGACATGTCTCTGTATCTGACAGTCTTGTAGAGATGATCGTAGAGAAATCTTTGATAAGTGATAAATTACTGATAAACGGTTAACGAATGGCCAACCATCAATCATGATTTCGATCGATTAGATTAACTACACGCGAATTGATCACGTCATTGTTCCTATATTGTTGGCGTTGTAAGGGAAAAGTACCCCTCCCCTATATATATATGTGTGTGTGTGTGTGTGTGTGTGTGTGTGTGTGTGTGTGTGTGTGTGTGTGTGTGTGTGTGTGTGTGTGTGTGTGTGTGTGTGTGTGTGTGTGTGTGTGTGTTTGTGATTTACAGCAAGATTATTAAACCAGGAATTTCGCGAAAGCCTTAAATATTCAGGGAATTCGTGAAATTACATGTGTTACAGTAAGACTGTGAAAACAGTGATTCATATTTTACTGTAACACACACACACACACAAGCACACCGGAGAGCATGATTTCGTTTTCTTTGTTTAGCTGCAGCGCTATTTACATCCGGGCTACGTGGCAGAGTAGCTACTTCCTGTGGTAATGAGATGATCAGGTGAAACGTCCTGTCCATCAGAAAGTTATCCCTATAACACAGGTCATCCAGTCAGATAGCAGACACGTCTGGGTTCCGACCATATGGCCCGGGTGTGTGTTATATAAAACAGTTAAACCCCGCCCCCCCCCCCATTTGTGGAACAGGTCGCCGGCGGAGATTAGAAGTGCGTCCAAATATGTTCTAACAACTATATAACGCCTCTGAATGGCTCCGGCTAGTATGAACGTTTTACAAAATCTATATCAGTATTAATATTATTTCGCATACACTGCAAACACTCGGATACGAACCTAGATGTGGAAATGTTGAAAATTGCTATTTTTCGGCCGCTTACTTGAATACGGTGGTAAAAATGTGCCGAGTAACCTCCAACTGTAATGGGGCGAGGTTAAAGATGAAACACCCTTTAGACATAGCTAGGCAGGGATTTCAACCTCGGTGCTAGACTTCCATTAACCGCAGGAGTTTTCAATATTGTAATTGTTCAACAACCAGCCGATTATCAAACATCCATGATAAACATTCGCTTCTACAAACTTAAACACCAGTAAATCAATATTTGCATAAGCCTATATATTAATGATATATCTGGGTGACTATTCAGTCTGTGGGCTACACGCCACTCGCTTCTCGTACGCCGGAGGCACACCAAGGTATAATTCGAAGTATATGATAAAACTTAGTCCACGTGGCCAGCCACCTACAACAGGGAACAAACTTCCCATTTCCGGAGCCGAATAAAAACCTTTCTGCCTTTGGCTAGAAACGTTATGACACCAAATTCTGCCGAGTCTAGAACGAGCGCCGAACCCGCAGCTCTCGCCTTTAGCCCGAAACGATCTATCATTTCAGCCAACACCTTGTATTGACTATCAGAATCAGACAGGTCGTAGCACCAGATCCTGATGCGTGTTTATAAAGCATCATCTCCAGATGTATTCTTCCACTACCTGGAGCAAATTGGTGTCTCATATCAGACGACGACGGTGTCTCCGGTCTGATTCGGACGCTCTACAAACCGTACCAAAACCTGACGTCCATCATTATAGATGCTTATTAAGTCGCGAAGTGTAATACTGCCTCCAGGAAGATGGCCAAGTCTGATCTCATTATATTATCTTTACTTGGCTCAACAACTGTATTACTGAGGTGTTACGAAGGGATATAATGTATTTAACAAAATGGCAATGCATCTGAGAGGTGCGTGTTTGTCAACTAAAGATTTAGGTCTATTGCGGTATTGTTCACATATTTATGATAAGGTTGGCGATGATAAGTTCAGATTTTACTCTTGCAGCTCGGATTCACAAGAAAGGTGCAAAAGTCGGCATTCTCCTTCGTGATTCTTTGAAGTAAGAAATGAATTTGAGTTTTCAAGCTCAATCTTTTGAAAATTATCAACTGACTTTTGACTTCAAGGAATTTACGGATTTGTTCACTCCCTAGCTACCGACAGTGGCTATCTGGTGATCTTGGGTGATTTTGATATACATTGGGATTGTCAGAGGAATGCAGACAACTGGCTGGCATTCTTAGATCTGCCAATCTCGGCAGCATGTCCAAGTAGGAACTCACAGACATGGTCAAATCTTGGATCTTGTCATCTCCTGTGATTAAAGAAACAACGAGTTTCAGCTAAAGTTATTTCATACAAAACATATAAGTAAATTGATAAGGATGTTTTCCAGCTGATCTGGGGGTCTCTTCTCCGGTATTGGATCCACCAATGTACGTTAATAATCTGGTGGATCTCTATAATATAAATGCCAAGAAGACCACTACTTCCATTGTATAATAAGACATACAAGCTCCAAAGGGACACAGAAGGTATTGTAATCTGCTGTGGATAAGGACCGGTTGTGTGTTCATTATGAAATGTTCAAGATCGGTAAAATTCAAGTTAAAATATGCTTGTCTCTGAAAAATCAGAATATTATAATAAAAAAGATCAAAGGGAAATAAAAAGACTGTTTTCGATGTTGTGAATAAAGTACTACGTAAAAGTCAGATTGTCTTCTAAATATTATTAACTCAGACAAAGGTATGGCCAATTGGTTTATGAACTTCTTTGGTCAAAAGATACTAAATATACATCATGCGTTCCATTCCAGTATTTTAGAGACTGATATCAGACAAATGCTGAAAAGTCATCTAATGCTTTCTGTGCAGTTGACCGTATGCGTGCATGGCTTGTGAAGGAGTGTCCTGATAAGCCCGATTAAAGAAGTACGAATATAGTTAAATAATCAATACCTATCACATGATCCAGGAAAGCTACTCCTGTAAAACCATTAGTAAACAAACTAAACAATTTGGACTGTAATATTCTAACCAATTATAGACCTGTTTCAAATCCAACATTTTATCTAAGGTTATAGAAACGGCAGTTGTTTTCTATGTGAACAAGTATTTAGTCAATAATAGCCTTAATGAATCACTACAATCTCTATATAAAAGTTGTCACAGCCCTGAAACAACCTTGGTTCGAGTGATATTATGATGTCAACTGATCAAGGTAAGCCAGTAATACTTGTTCTTCTGGACCTGTCTGCTGCATTTAATACAGTTGACATTAATGTACTTTTCTCTAGATTGAGATAAGATATTATGATCTAGTATTCAGGGTACACAGTTGAGGATAAATGTTTTTAACTACCGATACTGCTCTAAAGAAATTCCCAATTTGGAAGGGCCCGAGATACTTGCTTTCATATTCCACCTCCAACAACCAGTACCATCGAACACCCAATCAACAAATCAGGTAGTATGGTAATTCTAGTAATGTCACTAGCAATTGGTGACATCCAACCCGTGTAGCTCACCGTACTGTAGACCTCCAGGTGTGGGTCTGAAACTCAGAATTGCTTAGGCTTGTGGGATGTTTCGTGCGAATACCGTTTTCTCCTGCTACTCGGTCAAATACTCGCCCCAAGGTGGGACCATTACCAAGGTTAAACAAACAAAACCAATCACTCGCTCACTTCCTCATCCCTCCATTCAGTAATCGGTCAGCGGATATGAATCCGGAACCTCACGCTTCCTAGCCTGCTGCCTTACCTTTGAGCTACAACGATTCGGTATATGTAGCTCAGATCGACAGTCGAGTCCAAAGTTAGCCACGACGTATTTGTTGGTGTTATTATTGGTGTTGTTGTTGCTACTAGACATTAAAACATTTCTCTCCACCTGCTACAATTCACTCAACCTTAGTCGAGGTGAAGGATAATGTGTTAGAACCATGTGGATCACAAAGATGTACCATACGTGAACACCACACGTGCGAGGCCTTTCCGGTCTCCTCGGCTCCCGTAACTAAAGGACAAACCAGACCACGATACTACGAGTATGAGGAACGTTACCAGGATTTACCGTCATCCACAAACTGATATAACCATAAATACATCATTTGGGTATCTAAGTATCGACTTTGTGTTCATGGTTTTGGTTTAGAGTAAAAAACACAAACGTTATTCTAGTACTGTTGAGTTCAACATCCAGTACGGTATACTATATGTGCATGCGAGAGAGCTAGAAATAGAAAGTCGGTTTAGTCTGATAGAAGCAAGATGTTAATTATGTTTGATTCCACGATTGTATATTTCGTTGTTTAAAAGTCATTATTACGCTTATTTCACTGCCACTGTAATTTGTGTTCATATCATTTGGACTGTGTTTGCGTATTATTAGAGATTAATGTTGATGATTGATGTTTTACGGCCACTTTGGTGCACATGTTAGGCTAAATGGGTCGAGTGACCTCCAATGGTAATGAAGCGAAGTCAAATATGAAACATCCTTTAGATATTCCCACACCTAGTTCGAACTCAAGTGTTAGTGATCTGTGGTCCAACGCGTTACCAACTAGATCACGGAGGCGTCCTTTATCAGTGATTAAAAAGGCCCCTGAACAGAATAACAAAATCTGGATGATTCATCAGGGTACTGCATACAAAGTAGTGAGACACCGAATAGCTCATCAATCTCCTCCACACACACACACACACACACACACACACATATGCATCCTATAACATACATCACCCGTGACAAGATATCGGATCTATTTCGATCCCGATTCTTTATTACACCAATATTAGAAAATATATCATTATTGTAATATATTTACTAATACTTAGCTTTGGTATGTATATCGTACAATCTGTATTATTGTTCTTTTAGACAGTCGCGAGACACGACCTTCTATTAAATCATACAATACTATTCGATGCATTTATATTACTAGAGGCGTTTGTTAATCCGGGACATATCTCCTTGTGTATTAACCTGCGGGTACATTTTTTCACATATTGCGAGTTACAGTCATATAAAAATGTTGCCGAATGTATGGCTATTATAATTCCATCGTGTCATTCGGAGATCTGCTTGAAATCTAGTTTTTTTTTCAATTATAGGTCAAATAGATCACGTGAATAGGCGCCTTAATTTAGATTACACCACATCTAACTGAATAAACCAAGGGACGCTAAATCAGGCGTGGATGAACGGTCACGAAGTGATGGGCGTAGACGTATGAAGTTTAGCAGCTAGGTTTGAGTAAATCATAGTATTGACTCAGGATTGAGGCGATATTTCGTTTTAGTCTAGTAATAATACATCGTGCGGAATTTCTACTTTGTTTTTATTTCTACTGAGTTATTTGGTTGCTTCCATATGTAGGAAGAGTGTACACAACACAATTTTGTCGCATGTTTAACTGAAACTGTTATGTTAGTTGATGCGCCGAGAGCCTACGAAAGACCTATCTTTTCACTGTAGTCAGACAACAACTTGAGACGCCAGACCTGTCCGACCTCTGTCCGTACTGTTGACATAGGTAGAATGGTTAGCTATTCGACCCCAGATTGAAGCCGAGGTCAACAGTATCTGCTGTGTCGAAATGTTCTATGTCTAGGTTTATTTTGTAACACAGCAAATTACTGCTGAATGTAAACTGTGGCGTCAAAGTAGTTATCTTGTATATGTATTAACTTCTCACTGAACCACAGGCACGTGTTGTTTACTGTAGTGTCGAATGGTACTTTTTGTACATACTTCCGCTTAGCAAAGTCTAATGAGTAGCCCATATATATATATATATATATGTGTGTGTGTGTGTGTGTGTCTAGCTATTTATAGATGTGTGGAGATGTGTGGAGGTGTAGTTTCTTTGTATATTTAGGTTCAAGTATGTATAGATTTATTTATGTATTGGTTTGTGGAGGTTAATTAATTGTGGAGTTAATTTTGGAACAAAGCATTTAACAAATAGCATGTTTTAAAATATTAATTAGCAGGATAGACAATTCACATCAGTATTATCTCACTTAAATGGCCATCAGCTGGATTTGGTCTCAGTATTAATATCATCTATCAAACTAGAAGATTGTCTTTCTGTCGCCGCCAATTTTACACCTTCTTGGTTCGATCTGACGAACTCATCATACGTAACAAACGTCCGTTCTGGCTTCCACAATTTGTCCACACTATCCACCAATGGATCAGGTGCTATGACGTCTAATTGTTCTCCAGGTATCGGTGCTATTAAATGGTAAGCGTGTAGCATCATTCTATAAGGTTTGGTGTCTGCACGGTCGCTGTACGTATAATCTCCGACTATCAGGTGACCATGAGACTGACAGTGGACTCGGAGCTGATGTGTACGACCTGGATAATAGTGGATTTTATGAACAGATGGTGGCATCATCATCATCATCATCATCATCATAAGTAATACATATCAGAATACATAAACACCAAGATGAACCAAAGAAATGCATTAGTGAAAACATTACAAACAGCAATAACTTCACAGTATCATAATATCTACATCAATTACACACACACACAAACACACACAGAGAGAGAGAGAGAGAGAGAGAGAGTGAGAGGAGTGAGAGTTTGAGCCCACAAGAGTCGTTCCCGTATTCTTTATTTGCGAATTAATGGTGTAATTTACGAAAGGAAGATCGTCTCCTTCCGGCGAATGAGAGAATAAATTTCCATATAAACGATTCAACAATACGAAGAGGATTGTAGTTTTCTGCATCATGGAGGTAAAACAATGAAGGTACCACCTGTATAGTGGACTTCCAGACGAGTTAATTGATCGTAAATAAGTATTTCGGTGTCATGGCCTTATTTTGTTATCATGGTCATTTAGTATTTTCATAACTGCGCAAGGCGCGAAAAATATCACCACCTACCGGCCATAGTTTGATTTTGTTTACACACCGATAACGATTTAGGGTATCACAATCGCATCTGTTGGGATTCTTTTGTTTACAGTGAGTGACTGACTTTATGTTACAAAATCAGATCGGAGAAACTAATGCAGATCAACCGAAGAAGCCATATTTTGTTCTGGGTGGATAGCAAGTGCAATGGAAATGTATATAAAAATGAATTTAACATAATTCGATTAACTTTATTCATTAAATATCTATCTAAGTTAATTTTTAACGGAATAATAGTCAAATATTTGTCAAGTAATATAATACAGTATAAACAAACCATTAATTACATATACTTCAACTGATCTTTAAAATTTTTAAATTATTTAGAGAAAATGAGAAGTGATGTGGTAAAAGCCACTATTTACTCTATTTTAATCGCTAAGATTCGCTCGCAGAGCATATAGTTTCTAAAGTTTTCTAGAGGGAGGGGATTTATTGTCCATCCTGAAACCCCAGCTACATTTGTTTTGCTCAGTCAACCCTGGGTTTGCACATCTCTCACTTCAAACACATTTTCCCTATGTTAACCCGATATTGTGCAATAACATGAGATACACAGAGAATTTGATCACGAACAGTATGGCAATATTATTTTGACTATTTGTCGGTTTCATAGACTTTAAAAAATCTTATTTGCTAATAAATAAATTGACCGTTAGCAAGTATTGCCAAACCACATGATACAGAACAGTGGAACCGCCCCCCCCCCACCACCCCCGATATTATTATAACCAAACATTCTAACTAATTTGGACCACACTTTAGCTATAAGATATTATTATCCAAAATATTTTTGAAACAAATTCAAGAATTTTACCTTTTTCTTTCTACAATAAAGTACACTTTATCACTCAACTAATACTAGCTCATTCAGATCTGATCGTAATGCGACTTACTAAGCACATCAGGCTTGATGTGGATTTTGTCAAACATCAACAAGTTTGGCTCCTGAGACTAAAGGCATAGGGCAAGGTGACCTCTCTTCAGTTCCATTTTCCAATCCATTTCACAGAAATTAATATCCCCTTTTTTCACACAACTATCCCAGTACATAAGCCATACTTCATTTATCGTCATTAATCATACTGACTAGCTGGCAGAAATGTGGCGAGTCTGACAGATTTCCGACATGTTGTTTAAAACTTATAATATCATTTACAGCTCATAAAAATGATACATCGTCCTCATAGAAGGTATTTATCACATCCTCTCTGTCAGTTAGACACCGGTCCAGTCGCCTTTTTCTACACCTGGTTCAAGACTAATTTATCATCTGATCAAGATGTGAATTTTGAAAAAGCGACTGGTCATAAATGTTTCCTAATCCTAAAGTTACAATCTGCTTTATTAACAGACAGTATTAATGTTAGTATAATCCGTGAAATTTAATATCACAGTTTTTTTAAACACCAATTGGCATCCAAAACTATTTTGACAGTTCAATTTCAATCATTTCTCACTTGAGACTGAAAATAACGATAACTCATCACCATAGACTAATATTTAAGCATTACTTAACAAGGAAAATTGTTCCCTTTAACCTAGTTTTGGTGACATTACACTTGATTTGTTATGGTATGATGTTTGATAGATTATTGAGTATCCAAATATACATGTCCTATTTCTCTAAGTGTGTGTATCTATCTATCTATCTATCTATATATATATATATATATATATATGCTACCTGACATTTAGATAATGCCCTATCCAGCTAGATAGTTGCTCTAAGGCCATTTACAGTATTATTGTTATTGTTTTAATCCAGCATACGCCTCAACGCTACAAGAGCACACACACACACACACATTCTACATATACATACCTGTATAGGGTATAAGGAGTACTTTTGATACAGGAAGATTGTCATATGTACCATGCTGTAGTAGAACTAATCCTGTATGAGCCGGTAATGGTTTATCACAGTTAGGATTACTTGTAGTACACATCTTACAGAAATCAGTGATACTGTTATCTCTACCAATTGGTGTTTCTATATGTTGAATACCAGAAGCCTGGTCAGCTGGGACATGGCCTCGAACCTAGAAATAAAGTAATAAAATACATGCACTTCTTCTCAAGGTTTAAAGTAATTCAGAAAAGGCATTCCATAGTCACAGTACGTATAGCCCGTGTGTGTGTGCGCGTGTTTGCGCGCACACGCAGGAATATGAGCGAATTTAAACTTAATCATAACGTTCGGAAATATTTTAGTGCATATACGTTTTTTTCTTATGTTTCTAATGTAGCTTTATTGTATTTTAAATTGTTTTTATTTTATCAATTACTATTAATTTATTTATTTCACGTCCTTTTATTACGACGTAAGTGACGTAACGTCAGACATTTGTTGAGGTGAAATTAACTCTAAGAAATTGGATTAAAAGCGAATTTGACATAGCTTGAAATGACGCAAAAGTGTGATATTATTGTATGTATGTATTGTGTGTGTGTGTGTGTGTGTGTGTGTGTGTGTGTGTGTGTGTGTGTGTGTGTGTGTGTGTGCATCATCACTAGGAAACAATTTGTCATCATAACGTTTACTTACCAGCGCCAAATAATGTTTTGTCATTTGACGTTTCTGTAACAACTTGAAAAACTTAGCAGATGCTGGTTTGTTTAGTGACAGACAGAGGACGCCACTTGTTGCTAGATCCAATCTGTGTTGAAACCTGTTAAAAGATAGTATTTGATAAGTAAGGTAAAAGTTCACCCAAAACACAATGCACTTGTATGTGTGGGAGGAAGGTCTGTTGAACTTTTCATTTCATTGCCGATTATATAAAGCACTTAATTTTATTTATTTAGGAATACCCGGTCTACCAATAAGGGTGGACTCAGAGCATGGATTCTTTCAGCACGACCACCAGAAAGGTTGGACAATGGCAGAGGTCGGACAATATACTTAATCCTTGTCCCATAATATATTAAGCATTTTCATGTCACTGCGTGAGTTATAAATGCCATTATCTTGATATATCATGGAAGGCTGAATATATTAAAGGTCACCGCTGCCTTCTCACTGAACTAGATCAATAATTGATCATCACTTGTCATGATCAACATAAGTAAGCAAGACATCGTTAGTGAAGATTTTCTTTCCTTACCATTCTAGGCGCATGCTTCCACCCTGTAACATAGTCCTATTACTATCGAGGGATGGGGATGGGTGGCGATGACCAAATGAGGCATCTCGCACCCAAATATAAACGGTTTACTGCGACTTACTGTAGTTACAGATATTTTCGCGATAATCTTATTTTCGCGAAAAAATATGACGCGCCAATATAACTTTCGTGCGTGTGGTTCATGAACCAAGTTTGACCACACGCTAATATAAAGCTACTTGAATTGGCTAATGGGTGGGAGAATTCGCTAAATTAAGAATACGCGAATATATCTGCAATTACAGTATGGTATCGAACGAGGAATATTGCACGTGTTTTGGCTTCATGTACTTACTTCCGTTATACGGTGGAGTGACGTATATGTCACGTGCGAGAAGTGGATGTTCAGGGTCAGAACGACTGATAAGTATGTATCTATGTATCTGATTAGGTGTTCACAGATTTGAGGGGCGTATATTTGTATAAATGTTTAGGTTTTGTATGTATAGCTCGATGTCTGCATTCATTTACGGGGACATAGGTTTTAGGGATGATTGCGTCTTGATGCTCTGAACCAGTGCCATCATATATCATATATGTATTTGCACACACACACGCTCACACACACACCAATATCTTAACTGATAGAACAATTACCACACTGATCCAGCCTCTAATCAGGACCAAAACGACACGAATGACAAGGCGCTTTATCATTAGCCCATTGGAACTGGTATTCACCCAAAATATTCTCATTGTTGTTGTACAAGACAACACATATACCAAAATAAACTATATTGTATATAATTATAGAACAATGACACTTATCCACTAGTCTCATGGTCCATTCTAGATGGTGACCGTGGCGAAGACATTATTAATAATCAAATAATTTAATATAACATTGACAAATGATCATCGATGTGCTGTGCGATTGCGTGCTAATGCAAGACTGTATAAATGAACGAAGCTTGATATGCGTTAAGTTATATTTGACTATTCCATCGAACCATTACACCTGTTGTACGGTATACAAAGGAAAACATGAACAGGTACAATTTTACTCCATGGAAAGCCAACCTTAATTAATCATTCTATCTGTTCCATTATTTCATATACATTTAACTGTTTTTTATTAGCAGGAATATTTCGTCACAAGTGCTTGATTTACACAACAAAACCGGTTCTTGGCTGATCTCGTCCACTTTCAAACACAAAAATTGTGTCTTCACAGTTTTATGTAAAAGATAAATCGAACATTCCCAAAACATAGAAAAAATCAAAAGGCAATGTTGTACTTCAAATACAATCATGACTCGTGAATAATGTGTGACTGAGTCAGCTAATATACATTTAAAACAAGAAACACTTTTGTGTCTTTGATAAATTATTTCAAAATGAAATCCGTCAATTTTATATCCATTTCAATGGTAACTCCAGACTAAGGTTATCAAGTACAGGTCATAATAATCTCAGGTCAATGATAACTCCAGTTATTAACATAATTAATTACTGCCTTTGATCATCTATAAGTGGTATACGTTTGAACTAAGAAAGTTAAAGCTGACATTTCATGTAATTTCTAAAATCAACTGATAAGTTAATGAGTATTCTGTTGAGTCTTCACGCTGATCACACCTGGGATATAGGGTTGAGAGGTAACTGACTAGTAAACGTCCCATAAACATAAATATTACAGGTATTCAAACCCTGACTTGACTGACCAGAAACATTGAAACTCTGTGCTTTATTTAGATGTTTGCATCTTTTACAGCTACATATGTGATGATTTTCGGTGAGGAAGATCGTGTATGTGTTGAGCTTATACTGAACAAGGAGGTAGCCACCGCTTTAGATCCTCTGATGTGGGATAAATCACTCTGACAGTTTGGTTCAACCTCTCCATACATCCACCATATCAGTGATTGGGGAGTGAATGTACTGTATGTATATATATATATATATATATATATATATATATATATATGAGAAGGCAAGCATGTACACACACATGCACACACACACTTAGGCATACATATAGCTCAGTATGGTGATTGAAACAACTATACAGATTGAATGACATCAATGTAGATTATAACAGTGTAAACTTTTGACTATCTTCAGATAGAGCTTATATAACATCAGTATTATATATGAGCCTTTAACTTAGTTTTAGGAGATGGCAACATCCAGACATTTAGCCTTAGAAGTTAGAGCCAATGCAAACGTTTGGCATGCTATAAATATTCTACAATGATAATATTAATAATAATAATAACTATAATCTAGCTGACAACCTTTTAAATCCCGGCAATATACTTATCACCCTGTAAGTGCACGGAACCAATGATTGGCTGTAATGTTATCACATGATGAAGTTAAGACAGCTGATTGGCTGATCAGATTGGACTCCATGGAGAAGGCTGGCTGGCTGTCTCCTATATTTGAAGGTAGTACACATTATGATGTAGTTCACCTGTTTCAGTTGTTCAAAAAACAACATTTAAGGACCATAATATTGTTCTGAAAGAAGGTAAACCGGTGACCCTACTTAGCACTTGGATTTGTCACCATCTTGTTACAAGTGCTTTAAAATCATCTAAAACACTTGTGGAAGACAGCAATAAATGAGTTGCAAAAGACCAAACACTTTTCACTAATTTGATGCTGGCTTGACCTTCACCTTCTCAAAATCATCCCCCAACTGGGGGAAGCTATAAACTTCCACAATCTTTAGAATTCATTAAACCAATGCCGAGGAAAGTAACACACAACAATCTATAACAAGAGCTGTCTACCAACTCAAATCAGACTTAGTTTTCAAGTCTTGGAATGGTAAAAGTTGTATGGCCACTTTTGTGCACAACGTAGAACAAATAAAATTTCCCATTTTATGGCCACTTTTGTGCACAAACTAGAATTTAAAAAATTCCCATTTTATGGCCACTTTTGTGCATACAGTAGAATAAATAAACTGTTGCTGTTTTATGACAATTTTTGTCCCAACAGCAGAGTAACTAAATTGAGCAATATGAAACACCTTTCAATCATAGTCAAAGCAGCAATTGTACATCCGTGGAAAATCACATTAGGAGTTCCGCCATAGAGCATTCTTAATATAATGTATGTCTCTATGATGTGTAAATGATGAGACTCCCTTTAAAACATTTTTGTTTATTCATTACAGCCTCCTTAAACAATCCCAGGAGATTCCCCTAAAAACTTCCATTACTCATCTAACAGGACTGAGGCGACAGTTTATTCTGGCACAGCTAACCTAATTGTTATATATATATATATAACAATAACGTGGTCTCAAATATCAGATCCAGAAATATCTATTGCATGAAACATATAACACCTGAAGTGAAATCTGGGTTCATATTTGATGATGATATTCGGAATTCTCACAACTGAATATTGTAATTACAGATATTTTGGCGTGTTCTTAATTCATGAATCTCCACCCATTAGCCATTTCGTGGAGCTTTATATTCACGTATGGGCATTGCCAAAAAAAGGATTTATTGCAAGAATCACACATGAAACTTATATTCACGTGTCATATTTTTACTGTAGTTAGAACTCTGTGCTACAAAACTTCAGGTCAGGTTTGGAATGGAAACAAGGTATCTTTATTTATTGGATATTTACACAGGAAATCAAACTTCGGCCACAGGTCTCAGGTTTGACTTGTTAAAGCTAAACGTGATACCTTACAATCATTCATTCACATTTGGTACAATAAGTTCCCTTATAATGATATTTATGTGAACTCCATGGCTATGACAATAAATAAGACACTAAATTTAGAAGACAAAACATATAAATGGTCTCAGAAATTATTTTTGTAAAACGGCAACAAGTAATTACTCATACATTTTATGAGTCACAAACATGCATGCATACATGTACACACACACAAACACACTCACAAACGTTCTGAACCATATCGCTTCATTCATCATTCTATAACTGACATCAATATTCTTTAAAATCCTGTTTCTGATGAGATATTTTAGTTTATATATTACAATCACATATACATAAATATAGGTACATTGCCATGATGATTGTTTGTGTATTAAAGTTACAAATATCAGTTTGTGTGAGAGAGAAAAACAGGTTCGCCTCAGTCAGTGACTAACCTGAAGCCGTGTTTTACCGAGTTATCCACCAGTTCAGGATAACTCTTCCGCAGTTGATTCTCAACTGTTAGCAGCTGTTCTGGATCATTGCTGTTAATCAGTACGTCATAATGTTTATCGACAACTAGATAATTTTCACTTCTGTACAAGACGGAGACACTGTCCAGGATTTTTTCGCCGTTTTCCATCAATCTCGTTGACCAAGGACCTGCATAAAAATAAATGCTTCATTACAAGAAAGACTAATATTAATAAGCATGGAAATGAGTGACATTGAAAGCAACTTAGACAGCTAGTTCAAGTTAATTGTATACTATAAGACAGGACTATGTGCTGGCTATGTGTTTGCGTAATGCTTTGCAGCTTTAATGGCAGCATGCATTTTTATATGTATGCTGTCTTGGGAGTTCAGATAGGTGCTGAATTGGAACAGGACTGAATCAGGGATAATAATACTGCAAAGTGCCTTAGAGCAGCTATCTAGCTGGATAAGGTGCTATATAAATGTCATATATTATTATTATTATTATTTGAAGTAAAAAATATTCAATAATAACCTATGGCCATAAATGTTTGTCAGTATGGTACATATTAAAATCACCATTAACTGACTTTCAATTAACTAATATTTCAACATGTATAATGGTGACAAACTATTTGTTATAACAAAAAATCTTATTTTTCCCAATAACAGCAAGCTGTCTCTGATAACTTTGTGCTTTCTGATGTCAAACATTACTTTTTGCTCTTGTTAATATTTAGAAGTAAATTACATTCACAGCATCATTTAGTCACCCTTTTCTCTGATTTCTCTAATCTTCTGGATTACCGTGGATCCTGAGCACATCGACTGTTGTACCACCAAAAGCACTGGTGATACAATAGTTGTTTTGTTTGTGAACAAATAACATTATTGGTACACAGAATGACCAATCACCAGATAAGACACAGTCCTGAGATGACCCTGTATTCACCTTCGTGACTGATGAAGTTTTTACATTTGTATATATATATATATATATATATATATATATATATATATATCACTCTAATAAAAAGGTTGAAGAAGTGGTTTCTATAGACATTGAAACAATGGTCTTTTTAATGAAATAGATCAAATAGATTAAAAACAAATAAAAAATATAGATTATGCATAAAAATTAAAACAAACCATAATTATTGCTGAGACAAGCCAGTAAAATATAATTTGACATGAATTATCATAAAATAAATTGTTTCGGTCAACAGCACATCAATGAAATTAAGCTTGCAGTTTAATAATTTACTCAGATGCTGTGATGAAAATATTAGTTGTTCAATTATACATTGATAACTCCTCTAATAGAAACTGATTATCTATTATGTGCGTAAACTATCCATTATTTTCTCCATTTCATGATATGGGGGTGGGTTTCTTTTGATGTTTCAACACATCCAGGTCAACCACACGATTAAGGTCACCCAGCAAAGATTTATACATGTAAGCAATTTTAATTCTAAGTGTTGATATACAATCTCTGTATAATACAAAACAGTTTCCTCAACATGGCGACTTTTTCTTTAGGGAATCTCATCACGGTCCACTTCAACTATTGATTTAGAATAATTCATTCAGAATACTCAAAATCCATGAAAATTTGTGAGCAGACTAAAATCCACAGGCACATATATATGGATTCTGATTGCTGTCATTCGCACATCAAAACATAATTCACAGTACATGGACAGACTGTCTGTACATGTAGGTAATTCCTGAATAACATCTACAATAGGTGTGTGTAATCTTGGTGTCATTTTCGATTTGAACATGACAATGGGACATCAAGTTGCCTCAATATGCAGATCTGGATATGCACAACTGCGCAGCATTGTCTATATTAGACGTTATTTATCTAACGTGGCTATTAAGTCATTGGTGGATGGGCTTGTAATGTTGACACTGGACTATTGCAATGCACTCTTCCATGGACTACCAGAAATTTATTGGGCTAGTGGATATAAATTTTGCTAGCACAGGGGCTAGTGAGATGTAGAAAATTGGTCTGGCCCTGAGAAAAATTATTTAAATAAAATGCATACAGAACCATGTTCACAGATCATATATACCTGAACAGATTTTTTTCACCTGTGATTGGAGTAGGTAAAAAATTGAATTGTAATTGATAGATTTGGAATTGGAATTGATCAATTTGATGTGGAATCGGGTTGGCCTTGGGGCAGAATAATAGAATTTGTTTTAAATGTTTGTTATTTAAACTTCAACTGTTAATATGATAATACCCACGTTTTACATAGCATAGATTTATATATGATATATTATTTAAGAATAATTATGAATATAGATCTATGATGAAACGTTTCAGCAAAATAATAATATGCTACATAAAAAGGGAACTCTTAAAGATATCAATTTGAATATTCAATATGGAACACCATAAAGTAACCCCCACCCACCCACAAAGGTCAGTCGTAACCTCAGACTTCAGTTATTTAGTTATTTCGGGGTGGTAACCTCAGCCCCTATGAATTATAGTAATCTCGCCCCCTAAACATTTATAGCTATTTCTGACTTGTAGCTTGCTTAATATGTTGGTATTTGGGTCAATCTTCAATTTGGGTATCTTTTCAGTCTTTTCATCCTGGAGATTGAATTAACTTGTAAAAACCTCAGATATCTCACCATAACAATTAATAGCATTGTGTTCAAGAAATGTACTAACCAAATTGCCCAATTATCTGAACCTACAATTCATAGGGGGGGTCAAACAGGCCAAAATTGTCATTGTTGTTACCAGTCACCACAGACAACGCTCTGGCAGAAAACCAGATATAAACTTCTCATAGTTCCCTAAATGCAACCGACATACTTCAAAGGCCAGACTTTCTCAGTGAACTTCATATTGGGAGATTCCGTGTAGTCATTTATGATCAAATACCATACCCAGGTGGGATTCTTAACACAGACGAAGTCGAAGTCAGTTGCATGAAATCTTTGGGACGAAAAAAGGGTTTGCTGACCTAGCCCCAAAAAGGCTATCAACTGGTACACTGATGGTGATGTAGCCTGCCTCATACTTGAACCCCAGCAGGAAACCGAGCAATCGCTGTTTTATTAGGTAGAACCACGAATATGCGCTACTATTGATAAGCAATTCCAAACATACATTGAATAAGTGGGTAAATCACTTGGTTGTGAAGAGTTCATACCAATTATGCCCTTTGTACTCTAGATTTTACAGATAGGATACGTAACTGCTAATAGTGACATTGGGAAAGGATTTCTGTTGATTGTTTTAATTATTGGATGTTTTTTAGATTCACATTAGTTGTACACTGTCGTTGGTGTTACCATATCATCATTGGTGTTACACACTATTGTTTTCTAATTAGTGTAAATGTAATATCACTGGTGCTCAATTTGATTTGTTATGTATAAAGCTATCTAATATACTTCAATGTTAATTTTGGTTAGGTCACCAAATCTCTCAATTTCACCTGACTAGGTTGATTGATAGCAAGTTACCCCATAATATTTGGAAGAAAACTGGCAAAAATTATGTTTTTCCTCAAATAGTTCACATTTTCCTCTGAAATAAATCCATGATATTTCAATAAAGACACCTTTACTACAATTTTATCAAATCAATCTTAATATACTATAATCCGCTATTATTGCATATGCATAGCTCATGTCCAGTAACACCAATGACACATTGTCTGCTACGATCAAGTTATAAGTAGACTTAATACGAAATATATTTGTAATTTAGCTTAGCAAGTTATGGTTTTCTGATTGTTAGATATTACATTTCTTTATTTAAACAAAATAAACACTGATTAAAACACATCTTAAGATATCCCAATAAAAGAATGACCCATATACTAGGGATATGTGGATAGTGACGACAATATATGCTAATAAAAGAAATATGTTTAATTACGTGGTATTCTGATTTATGTATTATGCATACATTGCCAGTGAAATGTTTGTGAATTTAAATATACCATGTTGTGTATGTGTTCGTGTTTGCGTATATTCTTTAGCGCAAACTCGTAAGCTCAGAGAAACACAAATCATGCGGTTGTTACGTCATACACACACTAACTTCATTTATTAAAAACGGGTACGGAGAACATTAATACTTGCACAATAATAATTACGAAGAACAGTACACGACATTCATCCCCCCTAACTTTTGAACATATCCAATCAAAACATTTCAAAATGTAAACCGCATTACCACAATAAATAAATATATAAACAATACCGTATGTGATTGCATGTTCATTTGCGAAATTATTTCATTTAGGGGGGTGGAGGGGGGTACCAGTCCGAAATTACTAGGGGCCGAGGTTACCAGTCCGAAATTATCGAAGTGCGAGGTTACTGTAATTCATCCACAAACACAACATGGCCACATAGGAAATATATGTATTATATCGGTTTATTAGATGGGTGTGTATGATAAACGAACACGGTGATACATGAACTGACCTAATAAGTAATATAATATATCAACTAACAAGTTTCGGCTAACAATTACCCCTATTATCGCTCGGCAAACAATTAACCTCGTCATTCATAAATTATGTTACACATGCCGTTTGTATATCGCTAACGAACATAAAAAGATCGTCCCTTACCTGGCCTATTTCTCAGGTATATCGGACGCCGTGATGTACCGACAGACAACAAAGTAAACTTCGTCAAACAAGAACGGAACATCCGTCAACTAAAACGTAAACAGAGGCAATCATAATGTAATCGTTAATATATAATGTATGTATAAACGTTATGACAATAAACTTGAAACCTTTCCTGTTGTGTCTGGGATTTAGTGAAGTCTTGTGATTGTTTGGTTTTAACTGAAAGGTTTTACGTACACAATTTTCTCATAAATTAATGTTAGATGGAAATAAGAATTTTCACTTTCTTGGGCTCTCCTATAGGTTTTGTTGTTCGGGGAGAATCCCCAGGCTGTCGCTTAATCAGCACAGCCTCTGTAGTTATTTTAAGGTGTTTATATACTGCAATAATATAATATAGACACTATTATATGAAATTATTTTGAATTGTTTAATTGTATGCTATTGATTAAAGGAAAACCAAATACTAAAACTAGTTCAATCTGGAATAGAGCCAGGCATATAGTTACGTCTTGCAAAGTCGTCGTACATAGGCCAGTCAAATCCAGATTGTGTTGTAACTCTTCGGGAGACTATTTTACTAAAGTAGTTAATATATCATAAGTTCTAATCCACCTTAAATTCATCCTTTCGCACTTGGTACGAAATTTAGTCCTAAATATTTAAGCAAATTTAATTTTTCGTAATGAAACGCTACTGACGCGAATCGTATATACTATATGTTCTCCATGGGCTAAGATATCTTAACACAAATATATTTTAACTTTGAGCAAAGGTCAAGTTTCGAACCCTACTGATACGTTAGTTTATGGAACATTTATCCAGAATATCATCTTTCGGCAATATGCTGTAGAGGTGACCAACACCCGAGGCTATACAAACCACTCACTCACTCGCGCACTCACTCACTCGCGCACTCACTCACACACTCAATATATATATATAGAGAAGAGAGGAGAGAGAGGGGGGGGTGGGGTCATTCTCTATTTATCTATCTGTCTATCTATGAAGATGATCCTTTACTCAATCCCAGCTGTCTGCCTAGATAGATAGTCAGATAGATAGACATGCAGCCAGATAGATAGACAGCCAGATCAATGGGAAATACATCCTTTATACTATAACCAGCCTCTGGGAACCAAAACAATGTTCACTTCATCGTCGCCTCGCTGAAGACACCCACCATTACTCGGCAGGCAAAGAGACTAAGCCCAAACATCAGGGAATACAGAGAGAGAGAGAGAGAGAGAGAGATAGAGAGAGAGGGACACCAGCAGTTGTTGTTGACGGTCGATACCAAACACGCAGCCCGATCCCGCTTGTCAATTTGTCGGCCAGACGGTGCCCTAAAAATATGGAGATACGACGACCTGGAAACACAGCCTGCGATTTCGACGCTTACTGGATCCCGAAAGGTGGGCAGTGAACTCTGACATCAACGAATCGCGGATTGAGGAATAACGCACAGTAATGACGCGATCTACGTCGTAGACTAGACGGATTCCGTGGGTCTTCGGTGTGGGCACCGCGGCGATATCCAGAACGACAGGAAGGAAAGCGATCCGGGTAAATTGTCTTTTGTCGTTTTAGTGTTCTGATTGCATTATATCACAGTCTATATCGCCGCCATATCGCAGACGCAAATACAGGATAGATCGGTACGACGTCTGGGCCGTAACAAATCTACCTGGATACGTCCTGCAATTAGTAGGAGCGAGTGCGGATTTGGGTCGGTGGATGAGGGCGGGGAGGGGTGGGGGTGGGGATCCAGTTAAACCTGAATGGCTGCTCTTCTGTGACGTTAATTGCTCGACATTGTTACAGTGTGTGGTCGATATTCAGGTTAATGGAAATCCGTGTCCAGAAGAAAGGTTTATAAATATCCCGATATCCGTTATATAAACACGACATAGCAAGTAGTATATAGGTGGAGGTAATTAACAAATCGCGTACAGGATCGACTTTATTTAGTATATAACATGACTATAAGTTATCTGACCAATAACTCGTATTAGCATTGGTTAAGTCCCTGAAAATGGCTGACTTAAGGTTTATTATTATTATTATTAGTAGTAGTAGTAGTAGTAGCAGTAGTAGTAACAGTAGTATCATCATCATCATCTTTTACTTGCCTTTATTGGCCGACATATAAATTCCATTCCTTATATTTCTTTTGAAAAATGTCATATTTTCGAAAATATAACATATTCTTTTATCAAGCGTAAAGCGCCTTAGTACAAGAAGTTTTGATTATAACGATATATTATTATTATTATTATTATTCACAGTAGTAATAGTAATTGTCATTGTCACAGCAGTAGTAGAACTTTATGTTGTACACAATACTTCTCATCGTAGTATTAGTATTTATAGTTATGGTAGATGTCGTTGTTGTTATTATCATTAATATTGTTGTTATTGATATTGTTGTTGTTATTGTTGTTGTTATTGTTGTTGTTGTATACACCCATCAAGCCAATGCGTCAAACACGTCAAAGTAACCAGTACCAAGTGTCATGGCCGACTGTCGTTTATAACCCGACACAAAAGTGTCAGTCAATCTGTCTATCTGTCTGTCTATCTGTCCCTGGTCCACTGCCACCCCCTCCCCCGATCTGTCCTTATCTCGAAAGCATTCGTTCGCTATATTGAAGTGACTCACAAACCTACTGACTGACTCACCGGCTCTGTTAGTCATTCACTCATTGTCTCGTAACTGTTTCACCCAAACTAGATTACAGATTGGGTTGTCGGTTGGCTGGATGGGTGGTTCGTTGGCTGGATGGTTGGTTGGTTGGCTGGCTGAATTGGTGGTTGGTTGGTTGGCTGGATGGGTGGTTGGGTGGTTAGTTGGTTGGGCGAGTGGGTGGATGGCTGATCTGATAGCTGGATGACTGAGATGATGGGTCGATGGGATAATGGGTGACTTCAGGAGTGTGGGTGAATTGATGGGAGAATGGGTTGGGTAGTAGGGGGGGGGGGGGTTGTATATGTCTGTTTGTCTGTTTATCTATTACTGTTTTACCCGTCTGTCTGTCTGTCTGTCTATCTGTCTGTCTGTCTGTCTGACTGACTATATACCTGTATATCTGTCCGTCTGTCTCTCTATCTGCTTTATCCGTTTCCTGGATATCTGCTTTATCCGTTTACTTTACCAGTCGGCTGTCACACTGACAGCCGACTATCACTCTGACAGCCGACTATCACTGTGACAACCGACTATCACTGTGACAGCCGACTATCACTGTGACAGCCGACTATCACTGTGACAGCCGACTATCAGTGTGACAATCGACTATATTGAGTACAGGATCACAAATAACAAAACATCATTGATAACAACATAACATCACAGCCAGGTAGGGGACTGTACAGTTATATGAAATCATCAACTCGTCATGGAGTATACGATTTATCGCCGCTATACATAGCCATCCAGTCCACAAAATAATCTATATCGTAATCGATTATCATAATCCACACAATCATCCCCACAATCATCCCCACATTCATCCCCACAATCATTCACACAATCATTCCCACAATCATCCGAACAATCATCCACACAACAATTCACACAATAATCCATCAAGTATTTGTCTATGTCCGAGTGGTAGATTCGAACCGGGGTCATTCTTATTTCGAATACAACACGTTAACTTTGAGCCACGCCTACTTGGGCATTTTAATGAGAAATAGTCGTTTAGTTCTATACCTAAAGACCAAATGTTGTGTGTGTGTGTGTGTGTTAGTAGCATTATTAGTTTTAGTAGTAGTGATAGTAGTAGTAATAGCACGTAGTAGTAGTAGTAGTAGTAGTAGCAGTACTAAAGTAGGAAAGCTATTTTGAAAATAGTAGAAATCACATGAAGAAAATTACAAAAACAACCGTACGTTCTTTTTATTCGTGGGGGAGGGACTTAATTATTTAAAATTACAACAAATAAGTTAATGACTCAATAGGAATAAATCAGTTTCAGAAGAAGAAAAAATGATCCAGTTAATTCCAGACATATTAGAAAAAATAAAACCAAGCTCAATCCAGACTTTACCGTTTTATTTATACACACAGAGTTTGATTCCTAACAGTTCGAGTAAACATTAATTGTGTTGATTTGTTCTCTCTTTTATACTTTAATTTTCGTCTTTCCTCTCAACAGCTTCATTTTATTTTATATTTCTTAGTCACTAATTAGATTAACCAAGAAATGTTATTTTCGCTCATCAAGTTGCAAAACACAATCTAAAGACAGAAATTAGCTTCATTATTAAAGATTATCTTTAATAAATTATTTATATTACTTTATAATTATTTTTATTATTATTATTATTATTATCATTACATCCTACGATATTGCAGACGTTCATATTGTTTAAGTTCGAGTGCCTTTTTCCCCTCCCCCCTTTCCAGCTTTAGTAAGGACCAATACTACTTGATGCTGTGGTCAATAACCCGGGGAGCATTCCGTATCTAGGTGCCACCTGTAGGCGCACAATCCAGATTAAAGTATATCCGTCTAACACCAGATTCAGACCGCTGCACTAGTGCTGCGAGTATCCTGATATAAGGGCATAGAAAGGGAAGAAGAACGCCCCCCCCCCCTTCCTCCCCCGTTCACTGAGAGCACAACAATAGTTTTCCATACTATACCGGAACAAAGACGAGGACGGAGGTTATGATAAAACAATTACCACGACTAGTGTACAGCTCGATTCTTAAACGGTTCAACTTTATGTGTATAAATAGACCAGGATAGCCTTGACTGAGTTTTGGCCTTAATACTCGAATGTGTTTGGAATTAACTGAATGAATTTATTTGTTCGATCCTAAATCCAAAGTTCGTCCATTCTTCTATTATTATGGCCGATCTATGTCCCCCTTTCCAGGCAAGCATCTTCCCACTGTAAAGAGAAGCAGCAGCAGCAGCCTCCCCCCCAAACACACACATACATATAAACATGCACGCACGCACACACACACACACAAGCACACATACGCCAGGGAACTAATTATCTTACGAAGCTAAGACCAGACACAGACTCGGCACAAACAAAAACAAAAAGCTGACCGAATTGTTTGGCAGTTCGCCAAAATATTGGTTTATTTAGTTTGTACTTATTAATATTTCTCTCTTATTTCGTATCCGGACCCGACCTGTTCCGTGGTCCAGACGCCGAACAGATCTAAAACATCCCCTAGAACAGAAGGGAACATCAGGTCAGGACTCGAGGGGGTGGATAATACGAACTCGGAGTATATATATATATATTATTTCTAAATGCTAGACACGTCTGTCAGTGAAGTTCGTGGGTAGAAGTTTTCACTCCTCTCGACAAGGAAATGCCGACATCAATTGTTAATGTCGCCACCGAATATCTGAAGGTGTCTGGATCAAACAAGGAGAATCCTGCTGTTTATTGATATGCCATGATGAGTGTTTAGATACGTTAAACACGCTGATGATCTACAAACTTATACACAGATCATTGTTATGTAATACGGATATTGGTCTCTTCTACGGAGACTGGCAGCTGTTGTTTCCGGGATATTTGTGCGAAATATCCGGATCATAATTTACCATTTAACGGGTGGACCGAGTGGGCCTACGGGATATACTTGAGTTATAGGCTAATAGGTGATTCCGATCATGAGGTAAGTATTCGTGGGATCTCTCGATCTCTCTCTCTCTCTCTCTCTCTTGGGTGAGAGGGAGCAGATGCGCGTTTTTGCATCTTGCTCCTTTATCAACTTATCAATCTGACGAATCCTGAATATGTATGTCTGTTTGTCTGTCTATAGGTGTGCCTGCCTGTCTAACTGTTTGTCTGTATATATGTATGTATGCATGTATGTATATTTATCTATCTATCTGTCTGTCTGTCTGTCTGTCTGTCTGTCTGTGTGGTGTGTGTGTGTGTGTGTTTATATATCCACCCACCCATCTGTTTCTCTGTCTATCTATCTGTCCTATCTATTTATCTGTCTGTCCACCTGTCTACCTATCTATCTACATATTTATCTATAAACAGAATCTCTGTAGCCTTACCTGACCACATAATTATTATAAACCGAAATAACATCACGGCTAGTCACCGCAGCTGGTCACCGCAGCTGCATTGGACTGTAGAACAAGCCATTATAATACAATACACATTGATCAGTAAATGACGACAGTTCCTAGTATTTTGATATACATTAGTTTATAATACTGAGTTCAATACCTTAGTGTCATAATTATGTCTCTCGGACTAAAATTGATATTTTGGCTATTCCGTAATACTCCTAGGTGTATTCTTCAATGCTTCTCCCCGTCTTTATTTATAATAGTAATAGTAATAATAATAATAATAATAATAATAATAAATAATAAAGCTTTTATTAAGCACCGTATTTCTAGGAAGATGCTCAGAGGCGCTGTACGATAATAATAATAATAATAATGATGATAATAATAAATATGATAGGGATATATCAAGGTTAACCAATTTTACAGTAATACATGATCAAATCTTAACAGATTTCTATAATTAAGGTAATTGAAATAAATAGGTTTTTACATGGCGTTTGAATGTTCCAAAAGTCTTCATGGGTCTAATGGATTCTGGGAAGGCATTCCATGCTGTTGGAACTTGGTAGATGAAAGTCCGGTCTCCTGTCGTCTTGGGGATTAAAAGAATATTCTGGTAACTAAACCGTAGTTGCCGCTGCCCTACGTGGATTGTCAACAAATCTCTGATATACGATGGTGCAGCACCAATCAGTGCCTTGTAAGTAAACAGTAGGATATTGAACTTAATACCCTGTTCCACAGATAACCAGCATAGACACTTTATGATTGGAATTATGTGGTTATACCTTTTGGTCCCCGAGATCATTCTGGCTGACATATTTTGTACTCGTTGGAGTTTATGCAATAGTCCCTTGGATATACCAGAGAGTAGTGAGTTGCAGTAATCCAGTCTGTGGGACACAAAAGCATGGACCAAGCCTACAGCATAATAAGTTTTAATAGACGAGATGTTTCTGAAATGGCAATAAATAATAGAACAGACCTTTCGGACATGATTTCCCACAGATAAGTGACAATCAAAAACAACTCCCAGACTGCGGACGAACAAGACAGGGCTGATAGTAGAAGTTCCCACTTGAATGTGTTCAACATTTGTGTCTTGACGATTGAAGGGTGGTAATAGTATGATTAATTCTGTATTGTCACCGTTCAACTTCAACTTATTTGTAGTCATCCATGGCTGAATTTAAAGCGTGCAACGCTCCATTTGTTTTCTATCAGATGAAGGAGAAGGGTTGATAAGATCAAAAGATGGATAGAGTTAGTTTTCAAACATCTGACAGCGTCATGTATGGAACATAAAGGACCTAGCACACTACCACCTGTGCCACAGTATACCGTCCCGTCCCTTCACTGGTATAAGACCAGCCATTGAAATAAAATACAATGGGTTTAAGCAGAACATTAATTACACAGTAGAGACTCTTAGTAAGCCTGTTCCCTGTGAATAACACGTAGTAGATGGTACCACGTAATAGATGATACCACATAGCAGATGGTCCCACATGGTAGACCACCAAACAGGATTACACAAATATACAGCAGAAGAGACCATCTCCAGACCAGTTTTTGCACTTTAATATAATGGTCTTAAGGGGTTGATGGTTCTAACTTGGGATGCTATCCCATACTGTAAGGACACGATTTTCACTTAGACGGTGAGGTGTTATCAGGTAAACGGTCTTATTGTAGGTCGAGTAGATTGCTGGTCGTTTTATTTGGCTTCGAGACTGGCCACTGTTTGAACACGACATAAAGGCTACTAGCCAGCCATATAAGATGATGAGGTGATACATCCTAGGGACACAGGTAGCATTAGTTTGTCTTCATCTGAGTATTAATGGCGAAATGGTTAATAATGGCCGGCTAGAGAATACTAGGGGTTTGTCAACCATTTACTCCCTCTCTCTCTCTCTCTCTCTCTCTCTCTCACGCACGCGCACACACACGCGCGCGCGCGCGCACACACAAACACACACCTTATATAATCAGTGACTACCTGTTTGTTATTGGCTTTTGTGAGTATATACGGTGTGTGCGTGTGTGTGTGCGTATGTTTTTATATTTATGGATATGTTTTATGAATTCCTTACGGGTTGAGTACGGTTAGGTCTTATGCTGGCTAGCACCAGTATTTACGGTCCTTAGAGCCTCGCAAATATTATCTTGTTAATCAACATATAATCAAAACAAAACTGAGACGATGACATTTTGATGTGCGTTTAGACGTGCATGTGTTGTGTGTGCGTGCGTGTGCGCGAGCACGCGCGCTACCCAAAGAGCGTATGCCTTGAATCTGGAAAATTGATTTCCTTGTTTTAGTTTTTCGATTTTGGATTCCGACTGATTGTTTGATTAGTCACGGTTCATTAACGATGTCATATAAATGGCTTAATGCCATTTCAAACGGTGACGATCGGGCTAACGGCTTACTAATTAAACCCGATTTAGCCACCATAAGCTGGGCTTTCACAGGTATTGTCTGATATTGATACTTATTGTCTGATATTGATACTTACATATATATGAGCGAGATATTGTTCACAGGGTTTGAGTGTAACCTCATAATGATCGACCTTCATGCATGACTGTTAATAGGCTCTACCCAAATGAATCCTTCGATAAACGATAACTTTTACGACTTTGAATAACCCAATTATTACATTGAAGGGACACCTTTTTAATGTCCTCGGTGAATATCGTCCTAAATGGGGATGTTTCGTCTTGCCACCGTCACAAATCATTTTCTCGAAAGGAAGACATATTTTCGAACGCTAAGAAACGTTTCATTAATGGCAGTCATCTCGTGTTGCCTTCGACGAACAGCCACCGAAATGAAGCCATTTTCTAAAATTCGGGCAACCAGTTCAAATAAAACGAACGCATTCGTGCCACTTTCGGTGACGAATTATCCTCACCAAGCGAGTTCGGTCATGTAAATGAACAAACCTTCGGTAGGAGCTCGCTTAGACTAACGAATGGATTACTTATCGAAACTGACCTTATACTGGTCATTGTAATAGCCAATAATTGATGTGATACACACATACATCGATGTGACGGATCTTCTCTGTGGTTTATACACAAGCACTTGAACAATCTAATTTGTAGCCGATAAGTGGCGAGTTGTGTTCAGACGGAACCGGTATTGTGTGTTTGGTCCTTTCTCGGCAGTGAGGAACACGGAGATTGTCTACCGAGATGTGTCCGTTTGTTATCTGTTTTGTGTCCATTCTAGTGTACCGGGGGACGGACTAAGCAAGAATGAGGTAACAAAATTAACCACACCTGATAGTTCGTTGTCGAGTTTCCATTGATGCAACCATTAACCTCACTAATAAGAGACGCTATGTGTGTATGTTTGTTTATATATATATATATATATATATATATATATATATATATATATATATATATATATATATATATATGGATACTTATTGTATCACAATGGTCGACCTTTATGCAAGACTGTTAATAAGCTCTACAGATAATTATGTCTCCAAGGTGATAGGTCTGAGTCAGGAAGCAGGTGCAACGCGAAGTGATAATGAAATTGTGTCGTTGCATAAATAACAATCTCTGATGGATTTGGATACGAACTTTTATGCGCATAATTCAGTGCAGCTCTTAACACCATTTATTTAACCGGCTGGCTTCCCCGGACCAACTCGGTTGCCAGTGGGGTATACAGGAAGTCCTCATACGGGTAATCCCAGACCCCTGTCTAGCAGAACCCACGAACTCCACTTAAATCCAGGCACATGAACAGATGTGATGCAGATTTTGATTTTTAAATATTGACTCATGTTTTACGTCGAACGATCGCAGTCAGAACATGATTTGGACTTGATCCAGACGATTTAAATATGGACTTGGAATGGTTCCCCGATTTTACGCCATCAATGGCAAATCGCGTGCGTTGCGGGGAAGTGACGGCACAGCTGTACAGTGGTACACCACAAATAAGGGGGTCATCGGTTCGATTCTACAAACGAGTTGCTCACTTTATAGGCGTTCGCCAGTTAAGCCAGCCACGAACTGACCCGATTGAAAAGTTACGAATAATTATTGATTACAAAAATAAAAATAATTCTAGGAATAAAGTTATAATTGTTATTGATCTGATAAGATGATGATTGATGTTTTACGATCACGTTTGTGCACATGGCAGGCTAAATGGGCCGAGCGACCTCCAAATGTAATGAAGCGAAGTCAAAGATGAAACACTCTTCCGATATGCCCACACCGAGATTCGAACTCAGGTGGTAGTGATCTGTAGTCTAACGCGCTGCCAACTAAACCACGGAGCCGCCTATCGATCTGATGAGAAAAAATAGTGGTCCAAACAGGTTAAGCCATTTTATTATGTTGGAGGTGGTGGTGTTACGTACTTTGAAGTAATTTCAGAGAATGTGGAGATGTTTTCTCGGCTATTTAGTAGGGTGGGCGTGATCGCGTGACGTCAAGGGAATCGATTGTTGAAACGAATTCCGTGTACTTTCTCTGATCAGATCCTGAACAGGAAAATTTCAATCCTCCATCAGATGATGATGACGATTGATGTTTTACGGGGCACTTTGTGCACATATTATTATGCTAAATGGGACAAGCGACCTCCAAAGGTAATGAAGCGAAGTCAAAGATGAAACACTCTTCCGATATGCCCACACCGAGATTCGAACTCAGGTGGTAGTGATCTGTAGTCTAACGCGCTGCCAACTAAACCACGGAGCCGCCCTCAATCTTCCATCAGGATTGATAAATCCTCCTCTGTGGTACGTCGTAATGAAACAAACGAATTATATCAAATGATAAAATAAAAAGCTCCAGAGAATGAGATTTTAAAATGTGTTTATTTTTTATTTGATATAAATATTCCGAAGCTGTGATGGTCTTTATTAGGAATGTTCGTTGGAAATATGCCGCCTCTTTGTCCACATAAGTAGAGTGTGAGACTATTGACCTATGGCTATGGTCATTTTGTGCGGGAGGTCGCAGGTTCTCGCCTCGGCCGTGGCACTATAGTAGGAGGAGTTTTTTATCCAGCCGGGCAACTGGCAAGGTTTTCTCCACCGATCATGCCATTTATTCTAAATTCTAAATTTATTTAGAATAAGTCTCGTGGGGAAGCTGTAAATTACAGACCATTTGCGTCTCCCTCATTTGAGGTTGCCAACTACGTAAAAAACTAATTTCGGCCATTATTATTATTATTATTATTATTATTAATATTAGGTATATTATACTGAATTAAGTGTTAAAGTAAACTATAACGTATAGATGGGTCTTTAACATGGAAATAATGGCTTCATTATCTGGATCAACTATCCCGTGTGACTGCCGCGTACGTCATGCACAGGAAGGTCGTGACCCGTTTGTCGCCTTTATTATTGGTTGAATAACGTACGGACTAACATTACAGGTGTCAATATGGCCTAACTAATAACGTGGTTGAGCACAGACCCTTAACACCGGGGTTCAGATCCCGACATAGGTAGTTATTCAGTTATTAAACGTTATTCAGCTTTCATTTCACCAGGATGCCTCCTTGGTCTAGTTAGTATCGCGTTGGACCACGAATCATTACCACCTGAGTTCGAATCTAGGTGTCGGCATATCTGAAGGGTGTTTCATATTTGACTTCGCTTCATTACCTTTGGAGGTCGCTCGACCCATTTAGCATAATAATATGTGCACAAAGTGGCCGTCAAACATCAATCATCGTCATTTCTTTTCACCCAACTACCTTTGGTAGTTTCTTAGTCTAGTCAGCTTGTCTTGTGGACAAAAGTGTCGGCAAAACAGCAACATTTTATGGCATATCGTTCGGCACAGAGGTTTATCTAACTTATCCAGATTATCTAGATTATATCCAGTATCAGTAGCGACCCGAACTTTGATCTGTACTAGTCTTACTCTCAGGTCGAAACAGCATACTACCATGGGAATTGAAACCGATAGTTGATTGTACGCGCCCAAGCCACGAAGTAAAGTATAATCAAGCCAGACGCCTACGATCTAAACAATATAATACTACAATATCGTATGAGGATAGCAAAAACGAAACATACTACGTCTTCCGTGTTGAGGTGCAATGTTCCGATTATAAATACACCCGCCTTTTAACACACATATCACAGATAGATGGGCCACCTTGTTAAACCATCATTTAACAAAACCTACCAACCGTAGTTAATGTTCCGCGGTTCCGTTTCGTAATTACGCCAAGAACACGAACATCGATTTTCACTTTGATTTATGTTAATTCTACCCGAACAGCCCTTCTGTTTACACGGCATTGAACTGGCTCGCAGTTCGATGCCACAACAAGAAGTAGGCCAGCCTTGTAAATGTTTACGCTGAATAATGAGTGTAGTATTTTATTTTCATAGTAAACCTCTCCGCTGAAGAAAAGGATAGTCGCACAGTAAACAACGTGACACGTGTGTCGGCCAATTTTATATAAGAGTCGAGGTTGTTGATAATGCACGAAGTGTACATGAAGTTCAGATTAATTGTATGATCTATGGGATTACTGTCGGTGGTTAAATAATTACGTAATGTCTGTGTTTTGAAAGTTCGCCCATTACGGTCATCGTATATATATATATATATATATATATATATATATTAGCGTTTGTGTGTGTGTGTGTGTGTGTGTGTGTGTGTGTGTGATTGTGACTTAGACATTAACCGTTTCAGCGATCAGCTTCAGTCAAGTACATTATAATAGTACAAGTTAGTATTTTATTTACATTCTAAATTTATGCACGATCCATAAACATGTAAACGACCCCAAACGGATTAATAATCTCCTGTAAGGATGTTCATTAATGATCCACGATGAAGTAGTGGACACCTCTACGGGAAAACACCCCGCAAAGCTCATCACACAAAACCAACATCCTTTAATAGGACACACTTCAAGAGTCAGCTATATGTTTTCCACGTAATCCTATTTTAGCATATTTTTTTTAAAGTTGAGACTCTTTCTTTCCATTAGCAGTGATGACAAAGAAAAAGAAAATCTCAAAATTTATATAATAAAGGTATAACATTGTTAAAAGACGATGTTAAACATTAATAAACACGAAAACAAAACAAACATTAAATGATGTTAAATGTTTCACGATCACTTTTGGGCACACGGCAGTGTAAATGAGGATAAGCAGCCTCCAAGTGTAAGAAGACGAATTGAAAGATGAAACATCCTCCAGACGTAGCTACGCCTGGACTGCCTATATGATACGGCGGTGTGTTATAACATTATTGCGATATATCAGTCACTGTGTAAAAAAAAATTTGCAGAATGTGGTGAGAGTTTTACGGAAATACAAATATTTAAGGCAAATACCATTCTCGGCCTGTCAGTGATATCTATACGCGAGCCATGTCGGACGGCCCAATGGCTTTAATATTTCGGCCACTGACAGTTTTATGGCGAAATGTTGACATTAATTGCACTCGTCCGCAGAAGCTCTCCGTATGAGGTAAGACGATCGGTCAACACACCAACACTGGACAAATACCAATTGATTCGTGTTATATTCACTGGTATTTACCTCGGTTTTGGCGTGTTTTTGTACCATTATCCAGTTAGCGCCAAATTTACAGAAGCCTGTTGAATTAAGGCGGTGTTTCGTGAAGCCGGTAATGACCCACGTGGTGGAGACAATGTGTACATATAAGTTGACATTTGACACGATATCGTGTGGGAGTGGCAAGAGTTTTAGTGTGTTTTATTGTCTCGTTTTGAAGCCATTTATTTGTATGTATAATAGTGCTAGCTAGAAAGACGAATGTGTTATTGATATCCACAACAACAACAATAACAACGACAACAATAACAACAACAACAACAATCACAGCAACCTAAAGATCCGATGAGTCTCCTGCACTTGGTAAGTTCAGTTAGTGAATCTTGGTAAGTGGACCACTCATCAGTCGCCAACGGTAAAGAGGGCTGATGAAACACTCTGGAGCCATGAATCGAGATTCGAACTTCCCGGTCTTAATAGGTCTTGAGCCGTGCACGCTACAAGCTTAGCCATGCTGACGCTTCCGATATGCAAAATGTGTTGAACTTCATACAATAATCTGTATCGTTATGGAATTAAAACCCCCAAAAGGTATATATATATATATATATATATATATATATATATATATATATATATCGCCACAATAAATAACAATAATATATGATGCATATAGGACTTCATTCAATACTTTATTCAAATACAATTTAATATTCATATTAATTCCTAATGTATTAAGGTAAGTTAATATATTGTTCTTTGTCTTCCTCTTCAAGGGAGACTGTTGTATTTCGTGTTGGTTAACTACATAGTATTCCACAGATTAATGGCAATATTTGTCAGAAGTGTTGGGTTTTTTTATAAAAGAAATTAGCAACATTTTAGGTTCCTTCGACCTTCAGGATTTCGTCAGCTGACGTGCAAAAATAGCTCCTTCCCAAAACCAGACTGGTAGTACCACAGACATCTGTAGTATTGTATTCTCTGTTGCTGGCTTAGCGAGGGAGCCCATACAGGTGTTGCACTTCCTAGCTGTAGTCTAGCCGGGCCTTTTGTATATATCCTTTCAATGATATGCTATGTTGTATGACCAATATTGTGGACAGCATACAGCTTTGGGTATGTCTAGAGGTGTCTTTCGGTAGATGAGGATGGATCGATGTATATTGGTTAGGTATTCATCGAAAAGCTGTGATTCTTCATGCAGTTCTCACACGTTGGCTAGCTCGCACGCTCGCTCGCCCACGCACTCTTTCACTCACTCTCTTACTCACTCGCTTACAAACGCATACATAAGAACCATTGGAGTTTGGTGCGGCAGTATACTTCTCAGCATGAAAAGGTGACTCGTTCGAATTGATTACCCTGATGAATCATTCAGAGGTTGTGCTCGTGTTCATGATTCTCCGTGTGTGTGTATGTTCATACGACGTACCACACACACACACACACACACACACACACACACACACACACACACACACACACACACACACACACACACACACACGTGACACTAAGCGCAGAGAGAGAGAGAGAAGAGAGAGAACAGAGAGAGTAAAGTGTCTATAGATAATGAAATTATTATTATAGTACAAAGTAGGTTCACGCTTTATCACCGAGAAGACTAGATCCAGTTTAATCGTGGATCAGATCCGACGTGATCGATCGACGACTTTGAAGATAATGGAATGTTTTGATTTTTATTCATAAAAACATCACGTGATTGAACATGTGTGTCTGGTTTTTGAGTGTGTCGGGGATTCTTTCCTGCCTTGAGTGGAATTATCTGTCGCAAGTGACGAGGTACTGGGATAAAACACGACCAATCGGTGGGAGTCCGGCATTAGTTAATATGATCCACTGTTAGTCTTCTGTACGATGTCTTGTTTACATCCGAACCACGTTTCAGTCTCAGCAGTCGGCGCGTGTTGTTTTCGCTTCCTTCATTTCAGTATAGATATTAATTAATCTCATTTTCGATTTCTATTCATATTCCAGAAGCCATTATTCGACAATAGTCAGGTAAACATAGATGTGACACTGAGTTGGTAATGGGATATAGCGAACCAGTCCGCACCGAAGACGGAACAGCGAACAGCCAGACTAGCGATGTTCACTGAGGGTGTTTAGACTCATCCATCCATTATTCCATCCATCCATTCATCCACACAACCAACCAACCATCCACCCACACAACCATACAATCACCCACCCACCCATCCACTCACTCACTCACCCACCCACCCATCCCCCCAACAAACCAAAACAGACAACCCACCCACCCATTGTGTTCATTCGGTTATCAGTAGTACGACAGCAGCTGAGTAAAGAATTATCTTTCCTCAGCCACCTGCAGTTTTGTTGCAAAGCCTCTAACCACAGAAAGTTACGTGGTACACCTTAACGTGTTGTGTCCCTAGTCGGATTCGACTTCCCTTCGGCATAAATACCCACCAGGATAGGCGCAGTTCTGGACCGTTAAAAGGCAGCTCGCAGTCTGGCTCGTGCCAAGTCCCAACAGCCGGCGGAAGAGAATGTGACTGGCCAAGGATCGGTGAATATACCTCGGTCCGATCTCGGCGGACCTCCGGGCCGTCCGGATAACCGGATCAACGCGTCGGCATCGGGATCGGAGCTGTACGGGAGAGGCGGTAAACAGCAGCACACGATCAATGGAGGCCAAGCTCCGACTGCCCAATCTGGTGAAGGCTTCCGAGAGGGCGCTGTCGCAGTCCAATCAGCAGCTGATGGCGAACACTCCGCGAAGCGCGACGATCGAAGGTCAAAGCCATCCTTATCTGACGCCGCCCGAGCGTAGCCAATCGGTGGACAGCTTCGCCGAGTATTCGACGCAGTTCGCTCCGCACGCGCAAGCGATAGGCCACGACGAGGGCAAGAGCTCGAATCGGGCAATCCGCCGCGAAAAGTCTTGGTACTCGAAGCGCATCCGTCGCCGGTTGGTCTACAAGAACGGCGAATGCAACATCTCGCACGTGAACATAAAGAAACGCCGACAGCGGTATCTGGCGGACATCTTCACGACGCTGGTCGACATCAAGTGGCGATGGAACCTGCTCATCTTCATCCTGGCCTTCACGCTCAGCTGGCTGCTGTTCGCCCTCTGCTGGTGGCTGATCTGCTTCGCGAACGGCGACTTCGAGAACTACGGCCGCGCCGACCATCAGCCCTGCGTCGCCGAGGTGCACGACTTCACGACCGCGCTGCTCTTCTCGATCGAGACCCAGCACACCATAGGCTACGGCTTCCGGCATACGACGCCGAAGTGTCCCGAGGCGATTCTCGTCATGATGTTCCAGTCGTGTTTCGGCGTCATAATCCAGGCCCTGATGACCGGGCTGGTGTTTGCCAAGTTGTCGCGGCCCAAGAAGCGAGCCGAGACGTTGATGTTCAGCAAGAACGCCGTCGTCTGCCGACGAGACGGCCGCCTCTGTCTGCTGTTCCGCGTCGGCGACATGCGCAAGTCGCACATCGTCGAGGCGCACGTCCGCGCCATCATGATCAAGAAGCGGGTGACGAGCGAGGGCGAGGTGATGCCGCTCTATCAGTACGAGGTATCGGTCGGGGATGAGGAGGGCGAGAGCAGACTCTTCTTGGTGTGGCCGGTCATCTTGGAACACCCGATCGACGAGAGCAGCCCCTTCTGGGACGTCTCGCCCGACGACCTTCAGCGAGAACAGTTCGAGTTGATCATTATCCTGGAAGGCATCGTCGAGTCTACCGGGATGACGACCCAGGCTCGTACCTCGTACCTTCCGGGCGAGATCCTCTGGGGTCACCGCTTCGAGCGGCTGGTCACCTACCAGAAGGACAACGGCGAGTACGAGATCGACTACTCGCGATTCCATTCCACGATCCCCGTCGACATACCTCAGTGCAGCGCCAAGGATCTGGCCGAGCTCAGCCAATCCGGGTCGTTCGCCGACCCCGACGATCCGAGCCGCGGGGAGGACCCCGACGGCTGCGACGACGACGATGATCCGGATCACTCCATGTCCAGTCGTTGCGGCTCGACGGCCGCCTCTCCGGAACGGCCGCACACGCCGCTCATCATCAAACGGAACGGAATTGCTCAAACCGGATTCGAACTGGACAGTTCGTCTCCGGAATTCGATTTCCCCGATATTGCTAGTCCGGTGAACACATATCAATTTGTCGGTGGTAACCACGTCTGAGGTGGAGTTTTTGACTGCTGTGTTCTCATACACCGATTTCGTGCGTACGTGTTCGTGCGTTCATGCGAGTGCCTGCGTGTACCTGCGGCTGTACCGCCGTCACGGGCCACCGGTGATCGAACCCTAGCGGCGTTGACGGAGACAGCGATGGCAAGGATCTGGCACCGCCAGCCACCGAGACACGTTTGTGCCTCCGTCAAATGGTGTAATTGCTAATGTGATGACCGTATTACCCACTAGCTCCTTCTCGATTCGGTGCTCTTGCTCACTGGATGATGTTTACACGATTAGTCACGTGGTCAGAACGATAGCATCATTGTTCACTCGTACTCCACTGCTGCCGGTCGGCATTAACAGGAAACATATGTCACCTTTAAGTAAGAGTAGCTGTCATATCATAATAGAATCGCATATTAGTCGGGGTTCTTTTCACGAGAATCAGTTTTTATATCATAAATATCATGTTATCGGATACGATTTTATTTTGGAGCTCATTAATCGGTACGTTACGTTCCCGTCTACGTGCAATAGGCGTTTCACGTGATCAACGCCGAGCGATAATCGAGTAAAAACTATTTTTATAAGCGGTTCAATTTCGCTTCTGGAGAACGTACTTTTGCTCGAACCATCCGAGATTTTTAATATTAAAACATATCACAGGTCAGCGAATTCAGAAGTCAAACGAGAGAATGTTCGCGATAACTGGAGTATTATGTCCTAATATTTAGTTAACAATTCGACTTCTGTGTGTGTGGATTGGAGCTTTTAGGTTCGTTTGCTTTCCACTTTTCCGACGTTCATCCGATAAAATGTCTGAGTTCATCTTTTTTCCCCTAATGCTGTACTGTAACCGAACGAATTTGTAATAAAAACAAATCATCTGAAAAGGGGATTTCTAGTGATCAAAGTCAACGCGTGCATTAGGCCAAACCATGTAAGCGTTGAGCTGAATGAATGAATGAATGAATGTTGATTTGGTGTAACCTTGGAGCTGTTCTCGTCTGGATCGTGTGGATACTGGATAAAGCGGGCTACTGCCTGGGGAAATTAGATTCTCGAGATGCATGCTTTTACTGAAGGATGAAACAAGCCCTAAATATGGCTAGGATTTGACGCCACGAATTGAAGGTCTGCATTGGTAAGTGTGGTGAACTAGAAATCGTTACGTTCCGCGTTCGAATCCACTGTTCCAAATGAATACCAGATGTTTGACGCTGACGTATTGTTGTGTTGATTATATGCATGTGCAGCTAAAAATAGTATATTTCTAGTGCAGTTGATGATTGTACTGGATTGCACGGATGTTGTGATATTGGGAATATGCAGCTACAGAATTCGTGTAACCATATCCCTATAAACAAACAAAGACGTATTTCTGACTTCTGTATATTGTGTCAGGAATACGGCCTTCAAGAGCTCCCTCTACAATAAGCCCCTCGGCTCCTCCATAAACCCGACTTGTTGCTGTTAATGTTATCTCCAGTCACTTTGTATACACTCAGTCAGTTTGTTGGTTAACTGAGTGTTTGGTTTACCGAGGGTGTAGCGGGAGGGGGGGGGGAGTAGAACCAATTACGGGGAGGATTGATGGTAGTAGGCCAGTGCAATACAGTGAATTCTCGATAAACCGACATCCGGCAACACACAGCATAGTGAATGAATTAATAAGTGAGTGAGTGAGCGTGTATATGGCGATGTGGGTGGATCGGTGTGTTGTTGGGTGAGTGAGTGGGATAGTGACGTGGATATGTGTGTGGTTGAAGGGAGTGAGAGAATGCAGTTCGTGATGATGGTGGTTGAGTGTTGGATTTGAGGTATGTTTGATTTGGGTGAGTAAGCGGTTGGCTGAATAAGTTAATGAGTTGACGTATTTGTAGTTGGATGGATGAGCGAGTGAGTGAGAAAGTGATAAAGACACGTCGGTACAAAGATGTCATTTACTGTCATCCGTTAGTTCTCTGTTATCACATTCGCCAAGGTACATCTGCCTTTTTGTCAATCACGAACATTTACTGTGATAATTAACATTTATAATAGTAAACCACTCATCTCCTCAAATAGAGGAATCCAGCTAACAGGGAGTTGACTGGAGTTTGGTAATGGCGTTAAAGTTTGATTTTGATTGGATTGGACTGGATTGAGTTGTTGTTGTTGTTGACTCAGCGAGACTGTTGTGGGGTTAGGTTTGGGTGGGGGTGGAGCATTTGATGTGAAGGTAATTGGTTAAACAGCGGACGATGTTGTTAATTGGCCTGATAAATTAATATCAGCATCGGTTATAATTAATTACTGGCAGGCTACATACCCCGTTAGTACATCCCCATATATATATATATATGTGTGTGTGTGTGTACTAAAGACTATCATCAGATGACTATACACATGACGGTTATGGGCAGCCTCAGGTTTGGGAACCACTGGTAAGCCATCGAGCTAGGTCTGGGTGTGTAAGACCCGCTTGTGGGTAACATGTTCAGGTTATGGGTCTGTTCTGATTACTCACCGGTGTGATAAAGGCAGAAATGTGGAAATATTGAGTTATTGTTTTGTTTAGCTTCACAGATGGAACATAATGGTAGGCTAAATGAGTGAAGCCACGTGAGCTCTGGTGGTCCAGTGGTTAAGCACCTGGCACTTGATGCCAAGGGTCACCACGTACGATCCCATCAAGAGGGCGAAACCTTTCCAGGGATTAATTTCTCGGCTCACAACATCGTGGGTGACTGACCACGTCAAATGGCGCTGCCCTCTCTACTGAATTGATTAAAATAAAGGGGGATGTTAAAGACCCTCTGAGAACATAAAACACTCTGGCAGTGACCGCTATCAGGGCATGTCAGCTCCATCTTTTCGTACTACTGCCCCGTGAGTGGTGGAGGAGGAGGTTGAACAGTCACAGCCACTCAATAAAAGGGACCACACTGGAAATAAGTGCTTACACTTTCGTGTGCTATCCCTGTTTCGTGATCATAGGGCATGAAACCAAAACAAAATCAATAAATCATGCCATCAAGCTCCACGTTAGAAAAGAAGTTGATTTTATCTGTAACAGTTGTAAGGATGACCTTATATTTGTTATAAATATTGAATTATATCCCGTATGGTTATCCATAACAACCAGTTTCCTCTTTATACCCCCCCCCCCCACACACACACACACGCACACGCAACAAACAAATCACACGCCTGTCTGAAGCTGTTAACTATAACTATTGTTAAGTGCGGGGTTAGTGGGGAAAGTGTGTATGGCAGTTAGTTATTAAAATCTTCCACAAAGATCATGTAGATCTGTTAATATACGGGTACATGCACTTGAATGCAAACATTATAATAAATGGGTAGTTGCCTTGCTGAAAATTTAATAACGCACACACACACACACGCATGCACCCACCCAACCACTCAATTGACAGTCGTACCTTCAACCATAAAATACAAAACCATGAATATATTAGTACTTTTTTTAATTAGAAACATGTTCTATATTTGTATTCCGATGTCTCCCAGAAATAGGTTCTTAATATTTTCATGTTCAGAGTGTACACACTCGCCATACGGATAATTACACAGCGATATGACATTATAGTATCACTTGTTTACTAGTGATATACAATTGATCCTGGCAATTAATCAGATTGTTCATTGTTCTTGGAAAAGTTCGAATTTTGCATAAATAATCTTCGTCAACGAAACGAATGAATCCACAAAATCTTTTAAAATTGAATTCCACTGAAACCTATATTATCTATCTGACTTCGGAAGAGATTCCCAAATATCTAGATAGACCATCCTTAGATATTGGTAAGTTTGTTATCAGCTATACTCTATCAGTAAACAAACTTGGGTTATTTTTATGAGTGGATTCATTTAAATGATTATGTCCCTTATCACATTTGATATAACTTATTATAACACCCTGTTATATGACATATCTGGTTACTACATCAATCAATCTGATTGGATTCAGAAAGGCTCAGCATGCATGGTGCTAACTATTTTAAAATGTCATTGTTTATATCCCGATTCTTCAAAGGGTATATTCGCTTCCAGGGACGTATATATGTTATGATCTTATTTAATAATAATTACATTTTTCAAAGGAAAGTCGTCTAATTATATTTAAGATCCCCTGTCAAGCGGAAAGTTGTGACGGATCCACTCGTCAACCCAGAGGGCAAAAAATAAGACCAAGCTTGTTTAATTTAAATTACTAAATGAACTCACACCAGCATTTATGATGGAACAGTAATACGTAAAAGATAAGACGTAAACTAGATAACAGAGAACTTCCTGTGAAGATAAGTTCGAAAAGGGGGAGACACTGTCTTACAAAGTATTATGTCTTAAAAAGAAAGCTTATAGTTCAGTTTATTTAAAAATATTTATTTAATTTCAAAATTACTCAATTTTTTAAAACATTTAGCTGTTTATTAATTTATTGTTTAAAGTTCTGAACATGTTATATATCAATAGACGGCTTAAAGATGTCGTTTATTATTGCCATTATTTTAATATTATCTTCAAAATTTATTATTATTATTATTATTATTAAATTTATTACACACCAAACACTCTATTTAACTTTATATCCATGCCAAGTGTCATGTCTGTCTAACATTCTTATCCATACACAGTTTTATATATGTCTAGCTTTTATATCATACCAAGTTTGATGTCTCTAACCAACTACTAGTACCAACGATTATCCATTTATCCACCTGGACGCTGTATCTCAGACGATGTCTTTTGATGATAATAATAAAACATATATTACATGAAATGTTAATTTCTGGGTACTCTGATTATATGTTATCACAGTGCCTTATCGTCATTATGTCAGATAATGTTGATATTGTTGCTATGGTATTAAGTTGGACATCTGGAAACGTCTTAATCGAAGTTATTGTATTTAGTTGAGTTAGTAGGTGAATGAGTGAGTGAGTGAATACAGCTATGCGGCACATTATATCAACCCGTTGACATTTGACAGAAGGACAGACAAACAAATAGACAGACAGACAAACAGACAGACAGACAGATCAAACAGTCAGACAGTCAGACAAACAGACAGTTATATAGGTGGATGGATAGGTGGATGGATAGGTGGATAGACGGATAGGTAGATAGATAGGTGGATAGATGGATAGGTGGATTGATAGGTGGATAGATTGATAGGTAGATGGATAGGTGGATAGATTGATAGGTGTTTAGACGGATAGGTGGACGGATATGTGGATAGATAGGCGGATGGATTGGTGGATACACGAATAGGTGAATGGATAGGTGTATGGATAGAGGAATAGATGGATATGTGGATAGACTGATAGGTGGATGGATAGGTGGATGCATGGATAGGTGATTGGATAGGTAGATGGATCTGTGGATAGACGGATAGGTGGATAGTTGCATAGGTGGATGGATAGGTGGATAGAAGAATAAGTGGAAGAATAGATATGTAGATAGGCAATCCAGCCATAAGTAGTACATTTCTTTAAACTCTAAGATAAAACACATTAATATATAACTCAAACTGAGAGACTAGATGGTCAGCTACATCGGTTACCTTCACCCACCTCTAGGCCTTTGTCCATCTCGGATATTTGACTACCTGGTTAAGACACCTTCTGTCTTTTGATATGTCATTCAAATGAAATACTTTAAGTGATTATTTTAGGGATCCTTTGCATTCGTTTCTGAAAACGTGTCCGCTTCTACTCTTCTCCTTTGATTGGATAATTTAATAATAGGAATAACCCCGATTACCTATTTGAGCCTGTCTTCGTGAATTGCAGGTTAATGTTTGATGGAGCACTTTATCTTGTAATTACTGCCAATTATTTGATTGAGGAAGCCATGTATTTAAAGCTTCCTGTTGGTTATTTGCTCTCGAGATGTTATTGGTAACAAGTCTTTCTTTAATCCATACAATCTTAATTAATTAGACCATCGTGTCGGTCTGGACTAAATACAAACATGTAGTACACTTCATAAATAAGACTTATTGTGAAAATAGGACTTCAAAGCGTTCCTGGAAATGCGCATTGCCATAAAACAGATAGGCTATTTTACCTTGTAGCAGAAGAAGATATATAATAATTATTTTATAAATACCATATTACTTACTAATTTACATTTCTCGTATCTATCACTGTCCTCATCCAATAATCATTTAATATTTTGTAATTTATTATTCACCTTTAAATGTTACTCACTTTCTCTAATTAATTTCAAGGATAGGGGAGTTTCTTATTATCTTTGATAGATATCTCACTAAATGAAGATGATAACGCGGTTAGCTATAAACCTTTTGAATTCGGTTTCGAGTCCCAATTTCACTATGTAAAATAATTTAATTTCATCTCGTCTACTTTGAGTAGATTGGCTAGGGTCATACCGTTTACGCAGTATATACAACTGGACGCAAAACGACAACACTTATGGCGATTTCACTGATTTCTAACAACAGCTTATAGTATCAAGCTTTACATCAAACAAATATAATAAATAATAAATTTGCCCAGAATTAGTCCTCGTGGTGAAACTATAAAATTACAGACCATATGCGTCTTCCTCATTTGAGGTAGTCTGCCACGTAAAATAACTGCCAGTACGGCCATTATTATTATTAGTAGTAGTAGTAGTGTTATTATTATTATTATTATTATTATTAGTTAGGTAACATATCAGTTACACAAATAATAAATGAAAGACAAATATACTGTATTACCATATATATATATATACTCATAAATTCATAAAGCTTTATGTTCCGCATATTTATAGCAAAGTTTATAAAAATATATATTAAATTCATTACATATAGGGATAAAAAGAGTGAAGTCACAGTCGGTTTATAGTCTCTCTACTTATTTGTCAGAGATAAGATTCAAGTTTATGAAGTTTTATAAATACGAAAACAGCACACATAATATCTTATTAATACATTGAAACATTTGTTTACTGAACCTGGTAAGCAAGTAATACTAGTTTGTCAGTTTATTATGAGTCTTTTAACATAAGATAATTCATAGTAATAAACACTACTTTCATACGTACAATTGCGATTACGTAATACAGCACATTTATTCCTCATAAAGTTTGTCTTGGCTAGGGGAGTACAGTATTACTCAGCATGTCTACTTCCGTAACTATGAATAACTATGAATATCTTTAATTTGTAAAAACCTTGAATAACAAATCTGATCATGTATATGCGGCCACCTTAAATTGAATATACACATAAAGTAATTATAGATATTGTCACAGGTCATTATGTTCAGCTTTTTTTTAAATATTTAAAGTGTGTGCTTTATAAAATGTTGATACCATTACCGTGACAAGTTTAATTAATTGTTTTGGAGTAAGATCACAGGGCTACACCCTACACGTAAATACAGCACATTAGGTATGGGTATATAAATGCATAACATAGTGATACAAGAGTGGTAATATTTAATCATTTTCTAGCGTTGCAAATTATCCCAAGTGCTCTGAATATTGAATTTTTTCACAGTATTTATATGTTCTCTCAGCATTAGTCGTTCATCAATTATGACTCCCAAATAATATTCAACCATAGCACTAACTTAGTAACACTCATATTATTCAGATTTCTGCCATCAATAAAAACATTAGTGTCATCTGCAAATAATATTGGCAAAATAGTATCACTTACATTAACAATATCATTAACATTTAAAAGAAACAAAAGGGTCCCAGCATTGTCTCCTGCGGAAACACACATAACAACGTTTTAGCTGTTGTAGCTGAATTATTTACGTTTGGTCACATAACTATTTATACACCCCTAATACAATATTTATTAGTTTTTCCTTCAATACCTTGTGATTCACAGTATCAAAAACGTTTATACGATTATACTTACCTTTTTTCAATATTTTAGAAACTACAGACAGTAAAGGTACATGTCTGTGATTACTAATTATCATTTATCACCATTTTTATACAAGGGAATTAACTTAGCTAATTTAATTTCATCGGGAAAATACATATTGTAGCGATAAGTTGAATAGATAAGACAGCTGTGTAACAAAATCATCAGTAACATTCTTAATTAAGTTAGCAGTAATACCATCATGCCCAGGACTTATATCAACAGTACCATCTAATTATCCTCATTTTAGAACACGTATATCCAATCCAGAATCATTCCCACGGTTGATTCCCATCATGTCAATACTGTAGCACACACCATTAACTGTTAATTGTTAAATTTATTAGAGCAAATATTAGCTACTGGCATAGGACCGCCAGTTGGTAAGAAAGCTTTGCTCTAATAATTTTAATAGTTAACAAGGATAACTTTATTGATTATGTTTCGTAGTTTAAATTAAGTTTGTTTTAAGAAACATTCTGGTTCGTCGTAATTTCTGGTTTCCCATTTCAAAACTTCCGTTAGAAACTCATTTCTGTGATTTGGTTCAGTAAATAAAGTATGATTTGGTTAACAGTGAATGATGACGATGTAGAACCTGTTGGACAATAGATGAGGTGGTGCTCTGGGGGAGGTAGGGTACCGACCCAATCCGCAGGTGGTTCTTTCGAATAAGACCGATATGGGCATTGGATGAACAGAACGCCACCGAGGATCTAATTTAAAGATTACATGCCTGGGACCGGAGAGACACTGGACCACATCAGGTTCATAGACCATACTACCTACCACTAGACAACGAGACTATAAGAGCATCAGATCATCAGGTCATAAGAACCTTAAGAACATTAAGGCCAGACAGTTCACGGTGATGGTCAGTTTAATCCCTAATTCAATTGTCATGCGAGATCTTTGATCTTTATGTCAATGTTATTGATGTGATAGAAAACATGCTGTGGCTGATAATGGCAATGATTATATGGATGATGATGATGATGATGATGATACTTGTGATGATTTATGTGGTAAAACGTCTACTACAGTTATTGCTACAACAGCAACATAAACAACAACAACAACTACTACTACTACTATTTATATTAATACACCTACAACTACTCCTAATACAAAAACTAATAATAATAATAATAACAAGAACAACAAGATCATTTAAGTCTCTGCAGATGGTAACCAGGCCAACCACATATTTTAAATACGAATCATTCATTTTAGCTCATTATATTCAGATAGTGATAGGCCTGCGCATCGTATGATCTGTATAAATAACTTCTATGGTGATAATAACAACAACAACAACAACAATAATAATAGCAACGATAATACTTTAGATATAGCACATGTTGTTACACTTATGGGGACAACCATATATATAACTGAAGTTATTTTTATAAACTTACATATATATTATTATTATTATTGGTAAATATTACCGATTAGCTAAGTGAAGCCAAACGTGCCCTTAGACTATATGAAATGAAACGGAGAAGAACCCTCCTAACTGTTCATCAGCAGATATTCCAGCACCCGTGATTACACCGGAAGGCTATTAGTGACACTAATAAGACAGTGAAGTTGCTAATGGTCCAAGCCTTGATTTGACACTGACAGCAGAACGTGTATTCCATACGTTTAGACCAGCTACTTGTGACGAAATTCTAAAAGTAATCAAGAAATTATCTTCCGCTTCTTGTTGCCTGGATCCGTGGCCTACATGGTTACTGAAGGAACATATCCATCTTAGTGTCACCTTTATTACCAATATTATGAACAAGTTGGTTTTAGAGGGAGGGGAAAGTTTCAGCTTGTCTCAAAGAAGTCATTTTACTCATTTACTGAAGAAATGTGGTTTAAATCTCGAGTCCTCGAAGAATTAACGTCCGATATCTAATCTTTTCTTTGTTTTAAAAGCGATTGAGAGAGTCATTGCAATATTTATAAAGAATCAGATATTGACCCACGATATGCATGAAACCATGCAGTCTGTCTACAAAGCATTTCATAGCACTGAGTCAGGATTCCTATGTGTCCAAAATAATCTACTTGGTGCTATGGACAGCAAAGGGCTCATTCTAAGTGCTGCTTGATCTGTCTGCAGCTTTAGACACCGTAGATCATGAGATTATCTTACATCAACATGGCAGATCGCATCCAGAAAGTGCCGATCAATGATGAACTCTCAGCTCTAGTTTATCTTCCTTGGCATCACGGAAAAAGCATTAATCCAAGTAAAATCAGACATCAAATGATTCATTTTGTGACCAACGAATAATTGCCCGTATATTAAACTAGTTGGCGAAATTATCATGGGAACTTACATTAAATATCACTGTAAAAGAAAAAAAAGGGGATGAATTCAATAAAGTAACGGGTGAATAAAATCGGGAATCTTCGTTTTCAGGTAGGATTGAGTAATATATGTTATTTCCTCCAATTAAAATATCTTGACCATATAACAATACATCAAACCTGTTATCATATTAGATCATCCTACTACGTCCTGTTGTTGTCATATAAGGAATATAGGGCGTACTCGCAAGTACTTTAGCGTCTGCCTGACTCGATTTGTTTATCCCTTTTCAGAAACATCTTCTAATAAATGGAATAAAATGGTTTTCCACTCTTCCGGCTTTTAAAAAAGATGGTCACTAAGATGTATCTAGTAACATACTCTTCTTTTATATCTTGTCTAGGTCACTGATTTAGTTAACCCTGTGTATACACCGGGGCTTAAAATACAACCAATATTAGATGTTTAACTTGTGAGACACTAACATTTCAGAGATGTGTTTTTCGTGGACTCTTATCCATTCAAGAAGACATGAACAATGTGTTGGTTAATAATATATATATATATATATATATATATATATATATATATATCAACTACAATTATTCTGTTCTTAGTATTTATGTTGAACTGTGACATATAAATATGAAACAATTTAATATAAACAACAAATATTATTTCTCATTCGAACAAAGGATTGTTCCCGATCTCTGTCTGTATACATTGTCTAGAACAATCAAGATGGCGTTTTCTGTGTTTAATAGTGTATCGGGGACCAGCTGCGTATAATTCAACTCGTACCTTTGGATATACGTAACCCTTTAACATCGTTTGTTTTATATATATAATCTGTTATATATCAAGATGGTTGTTTTTTGAGGCGATAATTAAATCTGCCTAACAGTATGTCACTGTGCGTCACTATGTGTCACAGCGTGACACTGGGTGTCAGAGTGTGCTATGAGTCAATTGACTATGGTAGAACACCCACCCAGGGATATACGTGTCCTGATAATATTGTTTGTTATATATATAACCTGTCATATAGACACTGTTTGGCTATTTATAGTATTTTACTAAATGTACAGCAATTAGAGAAGGTGTAAACAAAATATTTGTGCTTATATACAGACAGCGTTTATTATGCGGTGTATACAATATGATATATGCTAAATGACAAGATTAAACACAGTATATAGACACTATTTCCTATAGCATTAATACAACATTAGTTATAAAGGAGAGTGTGTGAGTATCCCATTCGATGATAAATATCCGTGTAATAGGAGTTGAGATATAGGTCACTGAGTACAGACAGTTTCATGATAAAGTAATAATGAGTGATGAGTTAGATTTATAATAATGACATTTAGACAAGTCATCTGGCCATCATATTGAATACTATGAACGTTATATAGAGAATCATTTAAGGGATGGGAAGGTGCGGGCTGGTATTATAGATAGCTCATCCTTTGCATCATGTAACAGGAAACAAGGGTGAAATGTGAGTGATTCGAGTCATTTGGGTATCAAATCCGTCCAACATGGTGACTCAACATTTTCATAATAGAAACTTCACGCAAAGATGTCGAGATACTATATACTGACTGTCGTGTCATAAATTGAATGGGTAAACACTGCCATGGTTTGATGGATAACATATTGATTGATTGATTGGTTTGATAAATGTCTGGACAGATAAATGTCTAGCTGGTTTTATAGCTAAAATGCTAGGTGAGTGGCTGTCTGTCTGCCTGGCTGGTTCTCTTTCTTCCTGGTTAGCTGGCTGAGTGCACCACAATAGATCAAGGTCTAGCTGGATCCATGTTTGGATGCTTGTCAATATGTTTGCATATCTGGCAATAAGGATAATTATTTTGATATTAGGAAAATAATAATAATAATAATAATAATTGGTATTGTGTTCTATTTACCATGAGTTACTCTAAAGTGATTTACACCAAATGAATTAGAGCATTTTCTGGTTCACAAGAGACAACTATATTAAAACATAAATGATGGGATCATGATGGGGTCATCATTCAGTAGCCAAGTGTCAACGGTCTTTATTGTATAGTTAGTTTTAGATCAAGTTTAAATTAATAATCTGTATCTATTATAGTGTCGTCCACATTATTATCACATTGCTGCCTACAATATATATATATATATATATATATATATATATATATATATATATATATATATATATACACTTTAACATTGACCTGATATCCCACCATTATTCTAATATACCACAATATCAACACTTCGTGACCAAAGAGTACCCAGCTGGCCCTCTCCTCTCATCTTCCACACACAATACACAATCGTGATGACTCAGCTTTATACAGGACACCATTATATACTAAATAACTATCTAACCCAATCTAGACGAAATGTTCTCTTTATGGATATGTTGTGAGCGAACCTTATGGACTGTATATTGTTGATTTACTCTAAAAGCACAAATCACCGGATGGGAACCAGGTGTGTAAATACAAGGGCACAGAAAAGTACAAAGCAATAAGACGAACCCTCAATGATTCATCATGAATTTTGCATAGTCTTATAATATTCTCTTTCCCTCCCCCCCCCCCTTCTCTCTCTCTCTCTCTCTCTCTCTCTGTGTGTGTTAGGTTTAGGTTTTGTTGTTCGGGGAGAATCCCCAGGCTGTCGCTTAATCAGCACAGCCTCTATGTTGGAGTGGTTGAGAATCCTCCTCCCCCACCACTCACAGGGGAGCAGTACGGAAAGATGGAGCCGAAATACCCTGAGGGTGGTCACTGCCAGAGTGTTTTACGTCCTCAGGGGTTTTTAACGTCCCCCTTTATTTTAAATAATTCAGTGGAGACGACAGCGCCATTTAACGTGGTTAGCCACCCACGATGTAGTGAGCCGAGAAATTAATCCCTGGAAACTTTCGACCTTTTATGGGGTTCGAACCTGTGACCGTTGGCACCAAGTGCCGGGTGCTTAACCGCTAGGCCACCGGAGCTCACTGTGTGTGTGTGTTTATGTTTGTGTGTGTGTGCGCCCGTGTGTGTGTGTGCGCGCGCCCGTGTATGTGTGTGTGTGTGTGTGTGTGTGTGTGTGTGTGTGTGTGTGTGTTGAATACGTGTGGAATGTTTTGATGAAGCAGCACCACATACTATTAGAATATAAAATGTAGTTGAACTAGTAACGTGCCTGGCAAAATAAAATAATAGAACTGGGATCCAAATTGTTCACTTCATTTTAACTTTGTTTTTTGTTCTATGTTCCTGTTTTGAATGGCATATGCTGAATGCTCGGACCATTTAGTCTATAGTTATAAACAAACGTCCGTATTACAAAACAAATTATATTCAAAGATAAATAAATACAACAACAATAACACTTCATTTGTTGAAGCAGCTTCCTATTGGTTTTAGTAATTGACATGCCAGTCACAGGACAGATCAAACTGAATATCTTCAACCCACTAAATGACCTCTCATTGCTGTCTATGAGGAATCAATACAAGACACCCATAACACTTAGATTAGATAACATGGGATTTCTTTTGAAGAAACGTTCTACAAAAAGAAAATATTAGAATCTGTAACAAAGAAAAAAGATTTAATAAATAATAATATTAATAATAATAATAATACTATTGTTATTATTATTATTATTATTATTATTTTATTGTCTTGCTACAAACCAAAATTAATACATCTAAGTACTTAATTTGGGTCAGACAGTGTTTCATAACCACATTAAGTCTTATATCTATATAAATCTGATATCAATAGAATCCATACTAAGCTTGATGTACGTCTAACTTTCACATCCAAATCAAGCTTCATATCTGTCTAACTATCATATCTATAGTATACTAATTTGATTTCTCCCTAACTTACATATCCATCCCCAAATAATTTAACAGTAAAAACCAAAATAACAAGCAAAACAACAAAAATAACAACAACAACAACATTTAATTTCTTTAAAGTTCCCTGTTTGTTATTATTTCATCGGTGTATTAGGGCGCCTCGTGGTCTAGCGGTAGCGTGTTGGACCACATATCACTACCACCCGTGTATGAATCTCGGCGTGGGCATATCTGAAGGATGTTTCGTTTTTGACTTCGCCTCATTACCTTTGGAGGTCGCTCGGCCCATTTAGCCTGCCTTGTGCACAAAAGTGGCCGTAAAACATCAATCATCACCATCATCATCATCGGTGTATGAAATTAAATAACGGAAGCTAAATACAACACTTATATTATTAGACACCATCTTTTCCATTATCTCTGTATTACACGAAATGGTAATTCCTGGATAATCTGATATTACTTTATCACAGTTTCTTATCGTTATTATGTCAGATAATATCATTATTGATGATTTTGATATGTTACTAAGTCGGTTATCAGGACAAGTATAATTCGATGTAATGTTTTGTTTTAATATTACATTGTTTACCCTATTAGTTTTTAGTAACTAACTTGAATAATAATGTTGGTTTAATATAATGAATGATTAAGTGAGTGAGTGAATGTATGATTGGCTGGTTACGTGTGTGGCTTGCGGATTAGTTGATTTAAATATAAAAAAGTAAATAATCATGTTATGGTTCATATAGTTTGCAGTACTCTTATCAGAAATAAATAAATAAACGCTTTAAAACATATTATTAGCTATTTAGATTATGTATTTTTTCATATAAAATTAGAAATAAACTTGTTATTATTTCTGCTTGCTGACTTAGTTATAACGTTCCACCATCAACTGGCTTCTGCTTCGGTAAATGGAGCAATTTGTTTTAATATGAGCACTAAATATTGATCCATTAAGAGAGTCTCTGGATCACGTTACCATATAACAGTCTTGATATATCGTCACCATCTTGCTGATGACATGGTCAACTCGAAATGATCAGGAAGTACGACCTGCCGGATGATCAGGGTTACAAAATATCATGATTATTACAAATAAATAGAAAAAAATCAGATGTGTTTTATTTAAATCAAATTCGTAAAATTTAAATAGATTTTTTTAATTAAAAAAAAAATAGTGAAAACAAATTTCTGGTATATATTTAGTATGAGATAATTATCAATAGTGAACTTATTTGAATGTTCGCCTTATATACCCATCCTGGCTAAACACAATATTATATATATATATATATATATATATATATATATATATTTTATATATATATATATATATATATATATATATATATAAAACAACATAGTTCGTCGAGTGATAGAGTAATTTTGGTACTGTAACCTCTCATAGGTGATGATTATAGAACTACATGGCTGGGACGAGGACAACATTTAATCACATCTGTACATGATACCGTAACACCATTAGAACATAACACCATAAGAGCATCACACCATCTGGCAATTATAACCTAAGTCCTTAAGATAAGAGAGTTCGTGATGATGGTCAAGTTATTCCCAAAGCAATCGTCATAGAATATATTATATTGATCTTTATATCAAGGTTATTTCTGTGATACAATAACTAATGTACTGATGATGACAGTCATCATGGTGAAGATGGTGGTTATAGGACTTCTACTACTACTACTACTACTACTACTACTATTACTACTATTACTACGGTCTATGCTACTACATCATCAATAGCAGCAGTAACAATAACAACAATAACAACAACTACTACTTCTACAGCTACTTCTACTACTACTTCTCATTACTATTGCATATACACGACTACTCTTAGAGACGATATCTTTAATAATAATAACAATAATGATGATATTGATGATGATCGTGAAAATAATTATTTTGATTATTTTTGTGGTAAGAACTCTACTACTATTACTAACTCTGCTGATGCTACTAATGCTACTACTACTACTATTACTAATGCTACTGCTACTACTACTACTACTATTACTACTACCACTTCTTTTAATTTTACAACTACTTCTAAAACAACGCACTACTACAACTACTTCTACTACTTCTACTACTACTAATACAAAAACTTCTACTATTACAACATGTACTTCGACTACGCACTGACATAACAGCATTACTAGAAACACTAATATTAAGGTCATCTCAGTTGCTGCAGTTGATAACGAAGTCGTCCATAGTACGAAGGTGGCTTCATTCTTCATTTATCTGATTATATTCAAATATTTATGGAACTGTTTTTCTTAATGTTTGTATAAAGTGTGTCCGCAAAAAAAATCTACCACGACAATAATAAACAACAACAACAACATCAAAGATAACAACAACAACAACAACGACGACGATAACAAGAAAGATAATACCTAAGATAAATCACCTGTTATCATGCTTCACTGAAATTATATCTTAACATACTTAACGAGAAATAGATCTAAGATAAAACGAAATATTTCTATAGTCACCTAATGTTATTAAGTAATATTAATTCTCTCCTCCCTTCAAAATATTTTGGCATTTAATTTATTAGATCATAAGTTTGGAACGGAGAAACAGGGATTTTTGTTGTCATATAAGGGATATAAGGCCTATTCAAAAGTACTTAGTGTCCGTGTATCCGGATCTGTTTGTGCCTTTTCAGAATAATCTTCGAACAAATGAAGTCAAATGTTAATCCATTTCCTTGGCTTTTAGAAACGATCGTGAATAAAATATATCCCATAGCACAGTTAGCTATTAGTGGGCAAAATTGGCCCTTTTAGTCAACCAGGTGTATACATCTGAGCGTAAAATCACAACAATATTACACATTTGATTTCTGTGACTAAGACATTTCAGTAAGATGTTTTGTTTTAAGCTCTTAGCCATCTCATAAGACACACAAGAGAAGTGGAAAAGGCACTAAAGAATATCATGATGAAAACAGACAAACTAGCGAAAATAAAGCTTATACAGGGCTTAAAATCGTTTGCATCTAGTAGTCATAGGAGAGATAAATTTGTCCAGAATAACTGCAATACTGCAGCTGAATGTGCAGCTAGAAAGCTTTCCGACCATTTACTGATTTGCCGAAAGATAAAGACTTTTCAGTTGGAAGTAAGTTCCCTACAAATATTACTTTAGCACTGGGAGTAAATGACCGCAGAGAAAGGATTGGTCCGAAAGTTAAAAACCATGTTGACACAGATTAAAAATCGATTTGATTCAAATAATATTTTACTTACTGAATTAAATTATTAAATTTCGTTAGCAAATCCTTAACAGACTAACATAGATTCAATCATTCGATATATATGGATCACTGTGAATGGGCTGCGTTCATACCCAAGCTGAATACTCAAAAGTTTAAAATAGATTCTTGGACATTCCATTGGACAAGGGAACCGATATCGATTTACTGAATGCCTAGCTAATTTATTAGAATGTATAAGTAATTTATTAGAATGTTTAGGTACTTTATTAGAATATATAGGTACTTTATTAGGATGTATAAGTAATTTATTACAATGTATAGGTAATTTAACGAAAGAAATAGAAGAACTAAATGTCCTACGAGAGAAGCAACATTTAACAATTGACAAATAACTAATTCTAATGTTATCGCCAATTGAATAATAATAATAATAATAATAATAATAATAATAATAATAATAATAATAATAATAATAATAATAATAATAATAATAATAATAATAATAATGTCATTATAAACAATATAATGAACTGATATACACCACCTTAACGGTGCTTCAAATAATTCCCTTTGAAAATAAATTAAATCGACATGTACAATTTCTGACAAACAGTTGCAATTCCTTTCACTTTCCCGTGAACCAAGACCTCAAGTTTTATATGCTCCCCAAACTTCACAACGAGGGAAGTTGTTGGACAATACCAAACATAATGCTACCAGGAAGACCAATAATATAATGTCTTACTATGATAGTGAATAGAAAAAACGTATCGTCTTTTTTGTATAATCACTTTTAGTTTTTCTATATGGATCATCTTTCTTATATATAAAAACACATACGATTTTGTAGGAAAAATTGAATTCCTAATTTTGCCTGAAGATTGATTACTTGCTTATAAGATTAGATATTGAAACTATATACACTAATATATATCACACCGAGGAATTACAAGCGGTTAGGATCGTAATGGGAAATTGTCCCAGATGTGATCCAGTCATAGAACTTTAGGAATTATCCCTGGAGAGTAATGACGTTATGTTTCTATTATTCCATAATAGAGACTGGGCATCATACTACGACGATATTAAATGGCAAAATGTTCGAAAGAAGCATTATTTAAATGTCCTCTAAAACCATCAACCGTATCCCGTTAATTGGATGATATCTTGATAATGTGACTATATGGCAAGGCGATGTTCTCCGAGTTTCTTAATAATTTTAATACACACGAGCCACTGATTAAATTTAAATCTTCTATCTGTCTAGATTTAGACGATATCCCAGGGTATTGAAAGGGCCTTATAACAAAAATAACTTAATAAACAAGGTATTCTTTCTATTCATCAGATGTCGTGTAAAGATTCATTTTATGCCAAAACGTCCTTTTAAGGTTTATGGAAATGGCAGATGATGCAAATGTTCAGAATATGTTCTTATCAGAAGGCATGGGATATTCTTTTTCAAGCCTTGTATAAAATATTGCTCTAAAGCATGACTGCCTGTATTAGCCTAAAGGTAAAACTGCTAGAAAATTGCAAATAAAACAGTGTCGGACACCAGCTGTTCTAAACCAAACACTATTATTAGCTGCAAAACTTGCTATCTAATAAATGACTGTTGAAATATTACGAACAGTCACATCTAAAAAACAACCATCAGACATAATGGTAGATATAGATCACTCTTCTTCAAATGTAATTTATGGTTATCAATGTTTTTCTATAGTAAACATTACGTAAGTGAGACTACTTCATCTCTTCCCATCCATCCACTTGCTATTGAAGAAGAAAAAAACTACTTTCTTCTTTATTTCCACATTTACAAGTGAATGTCGAAAACTTCTCTCTTCCTAATTACCATCATCCATTGGTCATTATATTTTATCACTGACTGAACTGATCCAGAGATCAGGTTCTGATTGGGAAGACAGAATTAACTGAATAAGCAAGAAACCTTTTCAATAGATACTCTGCGATCGAAGCCAACCTCCTTGAACAAAAACGTACAGAAATATATATATATATATATATATATATATATATATATATATATATATATATATATAAATTAAATAAAAAGTGACATTGTAAATCTGGTGATGCCTTTCTCAAGAACTAATAATGCGACTTTAAGAACAATACCAAAGCATTTTAAAATATGTCAGACACTTTCAATATAGGATCATCGGTGTTTACGACGAATGTAAAGGCATTATGGGTTATTTGGAGTCAAGTAGTTTTAATTAGGGATTTTAAAATAAATAAAAGCTTTGAATAAGTTTATAATAAATATAACTCCAGTAAAACATCATAGGAACGTTCTCAACCATAACACCAAAGAAAAGGCACTAATTCCAGTAAATTTGTTTCCCCGATTAAACATCATCAGTCATTTATTAAACGGCATGAGATCAAATATCACTGTTATGCCGATGACAATCGGGTGTATTCAACTTTAAAGCCAGGTGATAACGAGTATGATGCATCGTACGTAATTTGATGAACAATTACGTGCTGAAATTGTATAAGAAAAAAGTGATTTCAGTGTGTCATCAGATCTGAAGAAAAGTCGATATGTTTGTATTAATTAATAAAGAGTTCTATAGATTTTTCTGTATCTCAAGAAATGATGGCCCGTCCTGGTTTTAGAAAGGATGATGATGGTGGGGATATATCTAATACCATACCTTTCTCGTATATCTGCTCTCCGTTAGCCTAAATTGGCCTCTGAGCACATTTACGTCTTTCTTATTCACTCCACAAATCACAGAATAATATATTTATCCCTAAAGCAATCTGTACACTGTATATAGGTCACAATGTTGTATTCCTTAAGATGAGGGTTGAGTATATAGAATTGTGAGGTAACCTCATCTTGTATGTAATATAATGAGGTTCAATTTATAAGTAATGAAATATAATTAAACATACATACACATTTATTTATTTATCATCCGGTGTATACAATATGATATATGCTAAGTGACCAAATTAAGCATAGTATATAGACACCATTTCCTATAACATTAATACAATATTAGTCATATTAGATCAGCATAAGGTTATTTTGAGTCATAAAAGGAGAATGTGGGTATCCCATTCGATGATAATTATCCGTGTAATAGGAGTTGAGATATAGGTCACTGAGTACAGACAGTTTCATGATAAAGTAATAATGAGTGATGAGTCAGTTTTGTAATAATGACATTCAGACAGTCATCTGACTATCATATTAAATATTATGAACATTATATAGAGAATTATTTGGAAGGGGGGATGCTGTGGACTGGCAACCTAAATGGGCTACACTTTGTATCTTTTAACAGGATATCCAGGGAAGGGTGTGTCATTTGGGTATCAATTCTCTCCACTATGGTGACTTTAATCAAACATTACGTAAATATGTTGTGATAGTAGAGTGCTATTAATTAGGTGGTTGGAGATTATTTTGGTTCGATGGGTATCTTATTGATTGACTGGTTGGCTAAATAAATATCTGGATCGGTAAATGGCTGGCTGTTTCAATAGCTGAACGGCTAATTGGATGGATAGATATATAGCTAGCCTGATGATGGGTGGCTATATATGTTGCTAACTGATCATATATATATATATATATATATATATATATATATATATATATATATATATATATATATATATATATATATATATATATATATCGAACTTATTTAATTACATGATTGGATGTCTCTCTGGTTCGCCGGTTATATGTCTGTCTTTTTGGCTGGCTGGCTGGCTGGCACAAATATTTACTAAAATCTGGTTGTATCCTTGTCTGGATGCATGTCGAGATTCACAAAGTTTGCATATTTGGAAATTAGGATAAATATCCTGATATCAGGATAATAATAAAAGAATAAATTTACAAACATATTAGTAATAATAATAAAAATTTAGTATTGGGTTTTATTTAACTTGAGTTAATCTAAGGTCTTTACACTGAAAGAGAATTAAGACATGTTCTGACTAAACAAAACATAACAATATTTCATACATAAATAAATTATGGGAATATGATGGTGTCATCAATCAGCAGTCAAATGTCAAAAGTCGTTATACTTAAAATTATTTACATAGTTTGTAGTCCGACACACACGACACATACACACACACACGCATATATATATATATATATATATATATATATATATATATATATATATATATATAAAAATATATATATATTATTATAATGAACACACACATACACATATATATCATTAATATATCACACTATTAACATTACTTTAATTGCAGGCATTCAAACTTGGGTATATTTATATTATAGGCGTTTATATATATATATATATAATGTAATATATACCATGATGTCTACATTCACCACTTCCTACATATTCCCACTCCTCGATATCCAAAAAATATCAGAACAATCAGATATCCCACAATATCAACACTTCATGACCAAATAACACACAACTAGGACTCTCCCATCTTCCACTCACAATAAACAATCTGGAGGACCGAGTTCTATGCAGGACAATATTATTGAACTAATCACTCAGTATCTATTCCAATCCGGAGAACTATTCTGTTTATGTATATGTCATCACTGATCCATATTAACAGCACAATGTTTATTTACTATGTCTGGGAACTGTGAGTGTAAATATCCCATAAAACCTGATTTATCCTTTGCACCTAATTCTCTGGATGTGGACCGGATGTGAAAATACAATGGCACGGCAAATTATGAATCACAAATACGGTCCCGGATTGATTCATCATGATTTTGCATGTGTTTATAATAGTCTGTGTGTGTGTGTGTGTGTCTTTAGTGTTTGTGTATTTTAGGGTACATAGTAAGAGGCAACAGGCAACTTCGAAACCTACCTCCATAAATCTAAATACAACTATACATACATTAATCTAAAAATAAAATGTTCCATACCTCCACATGCGTTTAGAATAGACTCTGTGTGTGTGTTTATTTGTTTGTGTGTATTTGTGTGTGTTTGTGTGTGTGTGTGTGTTTGTGTGTGTGTGTGTGTGTTGTGTGTTGTGTGTGCCTGTGTTTCAGTGTCTTGAATAAAACAAGGATGTACTGGTGAAGAAATATCACATAATATTGGTATCAATAACGTGGCTGACCAGAAAAACCTTTTAAAAAGTAAAAAAATAATTATAACATAACCCAATAATAATGATATATATCACTTTATTACTTTACGTAGCAATACAAATATCTGAGAAATATATATATATATATATATATATATATATATATATATGTGTGTGTGTGTGTGTGTGTGTGTGTGTGTGTGTGTGTGTCTCTGTGTGTGTGTTCGTATGGGCCTAATGTATTCATCATTGTATTATAGACATTTAACTATACCTATAGGGTAATGGCGTAATTAATCAGCTGATGGTATTTAAAATATGATCGCAGAACAAGAATAAAGTTATGGGAGGTGAATACTATAAACCTCGTCTCTATCGATTTGTAGCCAGCCACGTTCAGTCACGTTCAGCCACGTTCAGTCACGTTCAGCCAAATATATGATTTAAAATTTGTATTCATATTTTTATTCAAATTGTTTATTTCAATATTATGTGGTATTTCTTCATCGGCACTAGATTTCTTGGCCTCGCTGATACACACATACGCACACAGACCAGGGTGTGTAATAGCACACACCCGGCGCTCGAGGCGGATAGAATTTGCGTCGTGCTGGCAACTGTCAAATGTAACCCCCACATGACTGATGGGTGACTTTTGCTATGATTGTTTTCATATAAACGAGAATTTTGTATCACTGATTTCTGGCCATATATGAACCAAAATGGCATTTCTTGCTAATCTAATTCCAAAAGCATACTAACATCGTATTATGTATATAAATGTTAAATAATGCATCAAATTTATTTATTCTTTGTGTCGTCTTCTCATAGCGGGAAATGCCAGTATAGCTTCCCCCAAAATTATTGCTTTCAACCAAAAATGTATTAGGCAAGTCGCGGATTAGTTCGTAGCCAATAAATGACATTGAATCTTCTGTGAATCGCGCTCGGGCTTTATATTATCATTCTTGAACCAATCAGCCTCAACTAATTTACATACTAAGAAATATTTGACATTTAAATATTCATGAATACTGAAATAGATGGCGTGAATCTCAAAATGTCCTCTCTCACTCTCAAAAGCAAAAGGTAGCGATGATAAGTTAACAGACAGCGAAACAAGAAAACTGGAAAGTCGGACGGCCCTGATTATTATCTGAAGATAGCAAAATGAAGTGTCAACTTTGCCTTGACACATTCAGCCCAGATACTTTTGTTCAAGGTAGGCCTATCATATGTACACGGAATGTTTATTTGTAAACATCAAGCTTCTCGTTTTGCCAAAATTAGGCTGTCAACGTCCAATCCAGATTTGTAACTTTCAAATCATACCAGACCAGTTGGCTGCCATGAATTTGTATCCTAGGTTATACCATAATACACACACGAAAAAAATACACGCATGCACACACACGCACAGGCAGAGGGGTATTATATATATATATATATATATATATATATATGTGTGTGTGTGTGTGTGTGTGTGTGTGTGCATGTGTGTGTGCGTGTGTGTGTGTGTGTGTGTGTGTCGTGTGCGTGCGTGTGTGTGTGTGTGCGTGTGTGTGTGCGTGTGTGTGTGCGTGTGTGTGTGCGCAAAACCAGCATGAATCATTCCAAGCTTCACGATTTGTAATTTCCTGTGCTATTGTAATCTCACACGTGGTTCCCATTCGGATCTCTAGACGCGTAGGATAAATAAAGTGTAATAGAACAGTTACAGAACAGTTACATCATTCATGTAGAGAGTAAATAATTACTGTGCCGTCCGTACGTATCAATAAAAACGTATCAATAAAGAGAACACTTAATCCAGATTTGAATAGACAGTGCTTTATTATATAATATTGTTACCAACAGAACTGGGTCATCATGGGTGTGTTTTGTGGGTGATAGATGGGAGAGGGCTTCGAGGTCACGAGGTGTTGGATTTGTGGAATCCATATATGATCGTTCGGATATTTCTGGGATATTAAGGATGGGTGATATGTAGAAAGTGGTGAAAGTGAACACACACACACACACACACACACACACACACACACACACACACACACACACACACACACACACACACACACACATATATATATATATATATATATATATATATATATATATATATATATATAAGAAAGAGAGGGGGATCGGTTAAATATGAGAGACAATCATATGAATGGGTGGATAACATTGTGATAATAACGCCATAATGTATACATGTCATCATTTATCAGCCCTGATATTAAATGAAAGTTGATCACAAATTAAAAATGAACCAAATAATCAGTTATACATCAAATCAGTCAGTCTGTTGTTATCTGTTTAGTTAGTCGATCAATAAATATGGATACTCACCTTTTAGACCAGACATGTATCCAGTGGGTCGATCTGTTACTAAAAATGCATTAATGTTTCATTATAGTATATTTATTATACTTTACAAAACACACTTCACATGATTGGCTGCTGATTGGATGATAATAATAATACTCTATAGCCAGATTTCTTTGTCCAAGATTGCCCCAAATATTTCTTTATATATAAAAATACTAATTTTCGTCAAACAAATAATATTAAAGGGTTACGTTAATCCACAGTGAATCGTTGAACCAACACTGATTATGATCGAGATGTAGCCAGTTCGTGTTTCTGTTCAAGCGCTGATAGAAACATTTTCTGTTCTAAAGATTATAATTTAATTGATTAACGGGTCAATTCGTTAAGCCATATAACTTACTAAATACTAGGTATATATCAAGTGAAATACCATATTAATGGTTAAGTTGTGTCCAAATAACAAGCCTAAATATGCCCATATAACAGGTCATGCAATGGCCAAATAACGACCCAAAACATCCCCATATATCACATCAAACAGTGTCCAAATAACATGCTTAAACATCTACGTATGACAGTTCAAGCAATGTCCACATAACTAGCCAAACAATTTCTATATAACAGGTCAAACACTGTCAATTTAATAGGTCAAACGATGTCCGTATAACAGGCCAAACAATGTCTTCATGACAAGCCATAAATGTACCTATAACAGGTTACAAAATGTCCATATAATATATTAAACAATGTCCATTTAACGTATCAAACAGTGTCCATATAACAGGCCAAACAGTGTCCATATACCAGGTCAAACAATGTCCCTATAACAAGCCAAACATGTCCAGGTTAAGTAATATCCATATAACAGGTCAAACATTGTCCATACAACATACCAAAACAACGTTTATATAACAGGTCAAATTAGCTACAAAGAACAAATAATCTCGACGGGTTATGTTAATCCCTTGGTGGGTGTTCTGTGACAACCAGTCGACCTATGACGTGCGATACACTATGACATTGAGTGAAACACTTTGACACGTTTTGAAAACACCAGGACACTACCCAAATAACCAACCATCTTGATATATTCCAGAGAAGATATAATACCAGAGATCCAGAATCAACCAATGTTTGAATGCTAAACAAAACTTGATGTCTGTGTTAAGTCTATTGGAAAATAAAGTCACAGTCCTGGATAAACAACGGTAATACTACACTATATATATATATATATATATATATATATATATATATATATAAGCTCTAAGTGTAGTATATATATATATATATATATATATATATATGCGTGCGTGCGTGTGTACGCGCGTGATTGTGTGCGTGCATGTGTGCGTCTGTGTGTGTGTGAGAGAGAGTTTATGTGTATGTATGTATGTATGTATGTATGTGGGTTACCTCAATACAAATACAATATACTCAATACCCATCCCAAAGACTGCAGTATTCCTCAAGCATAGTGACTAACTGACAGTTTTTAACGCTGGTCTATATATAGCGTACAGTGTTATTTGTTAGCACGTCTTGTTCAGTAACCATTGGAATGGGAAAATGTCCCTTGAGCGGATATCTCTGAAATGTTTGTGTTCTAGAAGTTAAATATTTAATGTTTGTGTCCTTCAATGGCCACTTTTCTGGACATTTTAGGCTAAATAGACCAAATTAAAGTTTCTCAACAATGGGCATGTATAGAGTAAAAACTTATTTGATATGCTAGACAATCTTTCCACACACACACACACACACACACACACACGCGCGCGCGCGCGCGCGCGCGTGCGCACACACGTACACACAGACAAACAGACAGACACACACACACATACACACACACGCATATATATATATATACGCGCACGCACACACACACACACACACACACGTTTTATATATATCATCAAATCTTTCATCAAATAAATATTATGCTCTTCATTCAAATGATGCGCACTGATAATATGGCAATATTTCTTACAGACACGGAAACTTTACGTAATTGGATCGTACCATAACACGCAGCCTCTTGGTGTTTCACTTAATACAGATTTCTTTTTGTTCAACTTCTACATGTCCCTGTTCATAAAAATACTAATATCAGCGGTGCAAGAGTCAATTTAAAATGACACATTACACAATTAATCATATGACTGTAACATCATATACGCCTGAGTATCATCAGTATAACATTAATAATAATTTATCTTCATGATTTCATAGTTTCACCAAACGGCTTTATATACATGTAGTAGTTCTTTAATCATGTGGCACATCGGATGTGACAATCTATCGACATCCGTAACACATTGAGTTCTCTCATTGAGGTATGACTTTATCATCGAAATTATTGTTTTCTGACACATTTCTACACATCTTGCGATAAACAAATAAGTGAAATGAAGGATGAAGACTCTTCCAACTTAAACCGGTGGCGAACCTAGATATTTATGGCATACCTCGCCATCATCAGCATCCACCAAACTTACCTTATTATTATTGTTACTACTAATGTTATTATTTGTATGAGCAGTGTTAGTAGATTTACTACTACTACTACTACTACTGCTGCTGCTACTACTACTACTACTAGTAGTAGTAGCAGTAGTAAAATAATAGTTCCAGTAGCAGTAGTTATAGCAATAGTAGAAACAGTAGTAATAATAATAGATATTGTACAAGAAGTAATAGAAGTAGTGGTAGTAGTAGTAGTAGTAGTAGTTGTAGTAGTAGTAGTAGTTGTAGTAGTTGTAGTAGTAATAGTAGTTGTAGTAGTAATAGTAGTTGTAGTAGTAATAGTAGTTGTAGTAGTAGTAGCAGCAGCAGCAGTAGTAATAGTAGTTGTAGTAGTAGCAGTAGCATTGGGAGTCATACCACCACAATCATCATCATCATCATCATCATCATCATCATCAATATCGTGATTATCATCATCAGTTAGAGTAGTTATTGTACCCTAATATAAAGGTAAATGTAATATCTTCCATGACAATAAACTAAACATGAGTACGACCTGTCTGGTCTTAAGGTCTTAAGTTCTTACGACCTGTCTGGTCTTAAGGTCTTAAGTTCTTACGACCTGTCTGGTCTTAAGGTCTTAAGTTCTTACGACCTGTCTGGTCTTAAGGTCTTAAGTTCTTACGACCTGTCTGGTCTTAAGGTCTTAAGTTCTTACGACCCGATGGTCTGATGCTCTTATGATCTTATGGTATAAAGGTATTATAGTTTAATGGTAAAAATGTGGTGAAACGTCGCCAACGTCCGAGCCATGAAGTCTTTTAATCAGCCTTCCCCGGGGAGGGGGGGGGGGGCGGTGACGTACGGTACTCAAATTATGTTATCCCTCGACGGCCATCGTCGGCTTTATTCGATATCAACATATCGGTATGTGGAGAGTATTGGAGGGGGCGGGGTGCACATCCTCTAGAACACTGCCTCATCTGTCGTCAACAGGTCGTCTTTCATCATCAATTACTGGCGACCACGTCATTAGATATGGCGCAGGATGAACATTTACCAGCACTTTTATATGATCAAATAGTTATCAATGTTTAGTGCTCTTTCCACAAAACGATGTCCCATTTACTGATGTGCCATTTACTGATGTGCCATTTACTGATGTGCCATTTACTGATGTATCATTTACTGATGTTCCATTTACTGATGTTCCATTTACTGATGTTCCATTTACTGATGTGCCATTTACTGATGTGTCATTTACTGATGTGTCATTTACTGATGTACCATTTACTGATGTACCATTTACTGATGTACCATTTACAGATGTGCCATTTACAGATGTGCTATTTACTGATGTACCATTTTCATACAAAAGTCAGTTGGTAATAAACTTTTTATAAACTTGTTTTTGTTCTGCTTGGTCTTGTTGTTTTAACCGTTAAATTTATATATCATAGTACTCCGAAAATAAACATTGATGGTAGATATATTAATTCCCAAATAACAATAAGCAGTGTGAAATAAGGTCAATAATGAAAGGTCAATCAAATATAGAACATTGACCCTATTAATAATATGTGGCCAGCCACGTTCCCGGTTAGCCAGACTTTTTATTGGAATATACGACAACACACACGTACTCACACACACACACACACATACACACACACACACACACACGTACTCACACGCACACGCACAAACACACACACACACATACACACACACACGCACAAACACACACACACGTACTCACACGCACACACACACCAACACACACACGCATACAGACATACACACACACAAACACATAAATGTATAGCCGACTTTCATCACTGATGATATATCGGATAAAGAAGACTCGATCCAGATTGGTATTGATAGTGATTTATTGTACGACATTGTCCTGTATAGAATTAGGTCATTGTGTCTGTGTATTGTGTATGAATGATTGGAGAGAGTTAGCTGGGTAATGTTAGGTCATTTGGGGGGGGGGGGTACTGATATTGTAGAATGTGTGATTGGTGGGATATTTGTGGGATATGGAGGGTATGAGGTAGGTAATAGGTGGTGAATGAGTGTTGTTGTTGCTGCCGTTTTATGGCCACATTTGTGCACGATGTAGGCTAAATGGGCCGAGCGACCTCCAAACATCCTTCTGATATAGTCCGACCCAGGTGCTATATATATATGGTCAACTGCACTACCAGTTAGGAACGGAGGGGCCCTTTAGAGTGTGGTGGGAGTGAAGAATATGTTGAAAGATTGATGGATTGTGTCAAAATGAACCAAAATAACTAATTATCTTGTCTACAATCTATTTAAATGTATGGAATCTCAGCTTACAATATATATATATATATATATATATATATATATATATATATATATATATATATATATATATATATATATAACCATAGAAATGTGCAAATAATAGCATTATACACTTGGCTGTGTATGTTTGTGTGTGTGTATTTTTTTATTATATATATATATTATGTATATATATATATATATATATATATATATATATATATATAAATATATATATATATATATATATATATATATATATATATATATATATATATATTACAATCCAACAATTTTTAACGCTGATTGATATAGATACAGTATACAATGTTATAAGAGTTCTTCTAAAAGCTTCTCTCTGGAAGGAATGTCTCGAGGAAGCTAAATATTTAATGTCGTTATTGTTATACGATCTTTTTCCTGCATATATATTAAGCTAAATGGACCAACTTAGCCAAACGGAGTGCAGGTGTAGGAGATAGCTTTGTTAATAGATATATTACTGTTGACAACTTTTCTAAGCCAAGATAGTTTGAAGACAAGAATTTATATAACACAAAACGATTTCAGTTTGAAGATTCCCAGTTATCTTCGCCTATTGCTTCGATGAGAAAATTCAATGAATTCAGTCTGTTCGTGTAAATACTTAAGTCATCAATAGAAGCTTTAATTGGGGATGATATAGTTTCACTTTTATTAACTAGCTTTAAAGTTGTATACACTTTTCTATCATCGGGCGGGCGGGCGGGCGGGCGGGCGGGCGGACGGCCGGGCGAGCCAGCCAGCCAGTCAGTCAATCAGTCAGTCAGTCAGTCAATCAATATGAGTGAACAGCAAATGAATGAGTCAGCGAGCCAGTCAGTCAGTAATTTTATTTATCTGTCATTTTATAGGATTAAATTATCATATTTCCTTCTGGTTCTTTGTGCGAAAATTACTTTCGATATATAATTCGTAACAAGTCTCTCTCTAACACATATACATCACCTCAGTTAGCTCGCTGTATCTGGCTAGAGTAAAGAGATTTCCTCATCCGAAGTCCAAATGTTTATTGTACTTGCAAAAAAAATAATTGATTATAATAATGTGATTTCAATGCATTCGGAAATATATGCGTTACTGTTTTAATTAATAAGTTTGATAGTTCAGAGTTGTAATTTCTACGATCTCTGATAGTTCTATGGCTCGATGTAGATAAAAAAAACTCGGTCATGTGTGGGTTTTGATGTTAATGATTATTTCTTTATTCGTAATTTATGTTCCTAAGTTCCATCTCATCCGATAATCTGAATTCAAGAAATTTGTATATAAAACATTTTCACTTGTTGCTCTTTCCAGTTAATGACCTCTGTGATGATTCGTTCAGTGACTGGAACATCCTTTTGTGGTAAAAGCACTAACCATTAATCCATGGAGACTCCCTCTGGATCACTTTATTAAATAAGAGTCTTGATAAATTATCACCACCTTGGTGGTATCCGCCATCGCTAATGACGTGGTCAACAGTAATTGATGACGAAGTACGACAAGTTGGACGATCGATTAGGATGTTTTCTGAGGAGGTCGGACCCCACACAACACCCCCCCCCCCCCAAATCTGGTGTGTTTATATCGAATAAAGCCAATATAGGCCTTAGACACTACATTACTGGGTCGAGTGCAACGTTTCGCCACATTAGACTATAAGACCATAATACAACTACAACATAAGACGAAAAGAGCATCAGACCATCAGCCCATAAGAATCTAAGACCTTAAGACCAGACAGTTAGTGGTGTTGGTCAATTTATTCTAAAACCCAATCGTCACGGGATATAATATATTGACCTTTATACCAATGTTATTGATGAGATACAATAACTACTATAACTGATGATGAGCCATCATAATGTTGATGATGATGATGATGATTGGGGTAGGTCTTCCACCACCACCACAACCTCGTTATAGTCAAATATTGATTGGCTTGTTTATTATACTGTGTGTATAAATGTATATGCAATAGAACATCTACGATAATAACAGCAACAACAAGAAGGGAAACAACAACAACAACAACGACTGTAACAACAATGATAATACTTTAAATACATCACATATTATTACACTTAATTTAGAAAATGTCTTAATATAGGAAGTAGATTTATTATTGAATTTTAATGTTATAAATAATAAGATTATTGTCAAATATAATATTTGTTTTTCACCTGGTGTTATATTATGTTCATGATAACCATTTATTAAACCAGTAAATACGACAAAACAGCCTTAATCATATACTAAACGTGTTTCACATTATTCTAGTATCTTTGGTCAATTTCAAGACTGATGTCACGTTAGACAAATGATGAGTTTATAGGCTGTCTTCTTGTAGAAAGCTATCTCTTATATTGTACCAATATTATTTCGTTTTCCATTATGATGTGTCACATCAATACAGACCTCAATATGGTGGGATAGAATATCAAAATAAGATATCTATAAAAGGATTCATCTCCTTCATGTCATCTACCTAGGATATGGCCTCTTGGTAATATGTTTAAAGTGAGACCAACTCCAAGGTCTAATAAGAGCTGACTGATTGATTTACTGACTGACTGACTGACTGACTGGCTGGCTGGCTGGCTGGCTGACTGGCTGGCTGGCTGGCTGGCTGACTGACTGGCTGACTGACTGGCTGGCTGGCTGACTGACTGGCTGACTGACTGACTGACTGACTGACTGACTGACTGACTCAGTCACTGACACACTTACTCACACACTCACTCAGTAACTGACTCACTAACCAAACAAATGACTCTTAATTATGGTAGGTTTTGTTATTCAGCTAATTTGAATGTATCCCACATTAAACATTGTATCTCTGATACTAAAGAAAGGATAAGAGAGATATAAAGAATTATAGTATTCTATCTAAGTTCGCTTTTATCATCAAACTTCCTAAATTTCCTTATCATAGAGATTATTCAACAGAAACAGGTCTCTTGACAAAAAGTGTAAAGTGACATTAAAGAGACTTTTGATGACGAACTCTGGACGCATTATTTATACTTGACTTGTTTGGAACCTTTGAAGTAAAAGGTATTAAGGTGACTAAAGTTGTACCTTCGTGACAGGCTTCAGTATTTTTCAATCCCCAGTGGAACATAAACAAATATGCGTCTTTATCTGGGTATATCAATAATAATAATAATAATAATAATAATTACTATTATTATTATTATTATTATTATTATTATTATTATTATTATTATTATTATTATTATTATTATTATTATTATTATTATTATTATTATTATTATATTAATATATATATTTAATAACTCCCCTATACTAGGAGGAGTCTTGAAAGGGACTGTTGAGCCATACCCCAAATAATATGTATATAAAAAAACTCAATAAGATATTTGAACAATAATCATTGTTTATCAAAGAAAACAACTTTAAAATGTTTAGTTTTCAGAATAGTTATAAAAAAAAATCTTTTCAAAAAACGACACATTTCTAATATCCGCTGGCATCCTATTCCTCTAATTACCATATATCTTAAGCCGAGACACATGTGCCTGTAATAGTATCTGACTGAATGACAGGCGTTTTCGAGATGATTTTCTAATGAACAAAAGTTCACATAGGTGTTCAAGTGCCATGTTATTGATAGATTTATAACTTAATTTTTGAGTATCTGTCACTAATTGGAGCTGATTATTTCTGATTTCGCTGAAACCGATTAATGTTACAAACAGGTACAACATATAAGAGGGAGTTACAATATGCAACAAATGCATGGACTATAGTAACAACAGTTTCTTGTGTCGAGAATGCTTTTAGATAGTTGATGTTCTTAAGACAGTAATAATAGTTAACAAATATTAACAGATTTATCAAAAATACCACATGGTTATTTTAATGACACAATAGGGGTAATACAGCTACAACAATCTGTAGCGCTGGTATTTGTTTTGACGACTTGAGTCATTTGTACCCGAATATCAACAATACAATGTTCTAAAATCTTGAAAGAAGGAAAGAGAAATTTACTAGGATCCAGTGATATATACATCATCAACATACATTTTGCAATACCATGATCCTAAGAAGACACTATGTACATGGTGATACTAAAATGGCTAAGAACTAAACCTAAGTGGGAAAGCAACTGGCTTTTCTAAAATTTGTGTGAAATGTTAGATTTGAGAGAGATCTGCAATTATTTCGAATATTACAATCCAAATTAGGTTCGTTATTAATAGGTTTACAAAGGAATCTTTAATGGAAGTTCGGAAGTTACCTTGGGATAATCTTGTAGCAACTGTCTTTCAAATTGGCTTTATCGGAATATCCTGACACTCTTTCACAAACCTTTATAAGCATAGCGTCAGCTGCACCGAAATCATTAGACGACCTTTTGAGCAATCGTCTAATATTAGCCTATAAGATCCTCAAATATCCCAAGATCAGCAAGAAAAGTATCCTTATAAATATATTATAGATAATAGCTACAAGAACACTTTTCTCCGAAGATAAAAACGTCAGTTGATCATTTATTTTTAACTCAGCCTGATGGCACAGATGGGTTTCACTCTTCACAGAACCAGAAAAGAGAATGTCAACTCTCTCATCTTTCTCGTACACCCGAGTTACGCGATGAATTTAATATCCGGCTTGAGTCACGTCATTAACAGTCGCATAGTATGAAAGATTACCGTCAGCTAAATATACTTAATAACAACAGCATCTAGATCCATATAGTTAACAGCATCATATACCTCTTCACATCTATTACAGCTCCACTGAATACTATTAGACTAATGTTTACATTTTGAATATTTACATCACTGTCATTAGCTGGTGATATTAGAACATTGTCAGAGGCTTAGCGGTAGCGTGTTGGACCACAGATCACTACCACCCGTGTTCGAATCTCTGCGTGGGCATATCTGAAGGTTGTTTCGTCTTTCACTTCGTCTCATTACCTTGGAGGTCGCTCGGCCCATTTAGCCTACCTTGTGCACAAAAGTGGCCGTAAAACATCAATCATCATCATTTAGAACATTGTCAGAATTACATTTTATTATATATCCTGTCTACTTTGGGTGGTCGTAGTAGTAGTAGTGGTGGTGGTCGTAGTAGTAGTAGTGGTGGTGGTCGTAGTAGTAGTAGTGGTGGTGATCGTAGTAGTAGTAGTGGTGGTGGTCGTTGTAGTAGTAGTGGTGGTGATCGTAGTAGTAGTAGTGGTGGTGGTCGTAGTAGTAGGGGGTGGTCGTAGTAGTAGTAGTGTGGTGGTCGTAGTAGTAGTAGTGGTGGTGGTCGTAGTAGTAGTACAAGTGGTGGTGGTCGTAGTAGTAGTAGTGGTGGTTGTCGTAGTAGTAGTAGTGGTGGTGGTCGTAGTAGTAGTAGTGGTGGTGGTCGTAGTAGTAGTAGTGGTGGTGGTCGTAGTAATAGTAGTGGTGGTGATCGTAGTAGTAGTAGTGGTGGTTGTCGTAGTAGTAGTAGTGGTGCTGGTCGTAGTAGTAGTAGTGGTGGTGATCGTAGTAGTAGTATTGGTGGTGGTCGTAGTAGGTAGTAGTAGTGTTGGTGGTCGTAGTAGTAGTAGTGGTGGTGATCGTAGTAGTAGTAGTGGTGGTGATCGTAGTAGTAGTAGTGGTGGTGATCGTAGTAATAGTAGTGGTGGTGATCGTAGTAGTAGTAGTGGTGGTGGTCGTCGTCGTAGTACTAGCAGTGGTGGTTGTCGTAGTAGTAGTACTAGTGGGGTGGTCGTGATAGTAGTAGTAGTTGTCGTAGTAGTAGTAGTGGGGGGTGGTCTTAGTAGTAGTATTAGTAGTGGTAGTGATTGTAGTAGTAGAAGTGGTCGAGGTCGTAGTAGTAGTAATAGTAGTAGTGGTAGTGGTTGTAGTAGTACTAGCTGTGGTGGTAGTAGTAATAGTAATAGTAGGTGTCGTAGTAGTGGTAGTGGTGGTGGTATTAGTAGTAGTATTAGTAGTGGTAGTGGTTGTAGTAGTAGAAGTGGTGGAGTTCGTAGTAGTAGTAATAGTAGTAGTAGTAGTGGTAGTGGGAGTGGTTGTAGTAGTACTAGTAGTAGTAGTAGTAGTGGTCGTAGTAGTAATAGTGGTAGTAGTAGTAGCAGTAGTAGTAGTCTTATCACAATAACCATCATTATCACCATCACCGACATCATAATTAGTATCATGATTGTCATCATCAGTTATAGTGTTATTGCATCACATGTGTAACATTGATACCAAGGTATCAATACATTATCTCCCATGGTATATGCTTTGGAGAATATGCTAAATATAGCCACGAAATGTCTGGTCTTAAGGTCTTATGTTCCTATCACAAAATTGGCTGGTACTTGTTTGGTGTTATTGTGTAGTGGTGTGATGGTCTTATCGATTGATATGATGATAGGTCGTCCTGACTTCGCCGATGTAGTCTTTTAGTCAGCCCCCGAAGGGAGGACATAGGGTACCTAAATTATCGTGTTCCTAAAAGTTGGCTTTATTCGAAAAAAAACCATCGAAATGGGGGATGCCCTCACTTACTCCATGACAACGCCTCGTCTATGGTCCAACTCGTCGTCATTCGTCATCAATTACTATTGACCACCTCGCAACTCATGGTGGATACATCATCAATATTGTGACCATTTAACAAGATTCTTATGTTATAAAGTGATCCGGATACAACATCGATGTATAGATATTTAATGTTCATAACACAAAGAAAAAGTTCCGTTTATTGAATGAGTCATCACATTTTAAAACTATACCCAATGTATGTTATACAAACTTTTAATATTTGTTAATAATAAGCAAATTAAAGCTAGCCTTAAACATCATAGTAGAGATCGGATATAACTTGATATAGAAAAGATAATTTTATTCCCATGTGCTACGAATTATTTATACAACTACAGTTGCTATATAAAACACACCTACCACGGGAGATGTCTCCAATACCATTGCTCGAGATGCGACACAGTATTTCTATTCCAGAACCAGGAGAACTTACAATGCTTTAATAGCAGCTTACTAGACCAAATAGAACACGGAATATACAGCTCTAGGTCAATGCGGACCTAGAACCATACAGTCTCAACGCACACAAGACAAAACTTCTCAACTGCAACAGAGTATATTTTGGGGATATTTGTTCTAGGGTCAAATACCTCATAAGCATAACAATCCTATAAATACTATGACCTACTCGCCACTAACCCTTTATGCTATGAAATATTACAAAATTTTAAAATAATTGAAGTAAATACGAACCTCAATCTCTGGCCCGGGCAATGCACATTTTAGCAGTACGAAATGAGGCACTGACACAGATAATCTCGAATCGTGATTTATGCTTATCATAGGTCTGAATCAAGAGAGTCGACTTGTCATGCTAAGACACTTACAATGTTTCACTAGTCCAGAGGCCGCAATGCAACAAAACCCTAAAAAGCGTACCATCTACAGTCATGTTGTTTGAGAGTAATATCCCATGTCAGATCACGACAGTTCTATAAATGTTTATGTTAATCGTCTTAGCAGATCTAGTTACAGCTATTGTTCATTGTCAGTTAAGAACTCGTGAATTGTTTGCTGTCAGGTGAAATAGATAACAATCCCTTAAACGTACCTCTCTGTAATGTCGATGGCTCAAAACATAAAATATAATGTTGTTTTTACGGCCATTTGCAAACGCATGGTTTGCTAAATAGGCAACTTAGACTAATGGAGAGAAGATACGGGTATTGGGTATGATATTAGATATAATCTCATCGCCATCTTTTCTAAAAGAACGATAATATATATATATATATATATATATATATATATATATATATTATATATACTATATATCTTCTAAGATTCTTACTTCAGAAATGATAACTCAATTAATTAATTTAATACTTTTCTATTTATTCATCCAGTAACCTACTTATCAAATACAACCTTCAATTAAAAAGTAATATATTCTCCTTATTATCAACTGGCTTTTGGTTATATACACCTGAGTATCACTGGCATTACAGTGATAGTTTATATTATGTCCTTTAATAATTTCACCAGGTAGCTTAGCATATATGTATTAATTATTTGGTGCTAAAACGGATCCCTGTGGTACAGGAAAAATGAAGAATCACATATCTTAATGTTTCAATCGGGGATCTGTCGCGGAGGTACGACTTTACTCATGTTATTGCCTTTTCCTTGAAGTCACAAGAAATGTGTAGGCTTTTCAGTATTGTTTTGTGTGGGGGGTGTCTGTTAATTCAAAGGTTGCACATAAATCAAACATAAATAATTCAGCGATGGACCGATGACCAAGAATCTATTTAATATCACGTAGCACATTCAAGAGATCAGTTCGTGTTGAATAACCGCTATGATAAGTAGAGTTATAATTGTCCTGAAGGTCACTGTATTCCAGGCTCTCTTCTATATCCCTAGCTACTACCAGTTCATTAAGTATAGAGATAAAGACAAGGTTAGATACAAGAACACAATTCTTCACACTTATCTAGTCTTTATAATCGGAGATTTGGAGACAGACAATATTCAATATGAGATACATAGGAATTACAGACTAGGAAAAAAGGTGTGGAATATCACAAAATGCTGTATAAATTTCCATTTATACAGCATTTTGTGATATTCCACACCTTTTGTTTGAGCACTTTTTACAATAACTTTCGCGATATTTTTCATAGCATTGTGTCATTTTATGTTGTCAGTTCGTTGTGTTCAATAATATCGAATACAGTTTTTACTTAATAATACTAACAAAAACCATGCATTTATTCGTAGACATAAAACTTCACAAAAGCAAAGAATCATGCCAAGCAATATGGGAAAAATATTTAATAATTCGTGTGACCTCCTCTGGCATTGTCTGTAGCACGGAAGCGTCGAGGCATGCTCAAGGCGAGGGTTGAGATCTTCTGATCCAGAGTATCTCGCTAGATGTCCACAACAGCCTGGTCAATTCAGCCAAGTTTGTTAGGGAGTTGTCTGAGCACTAGAACACGACCATCTTGACGATACATAAAAAAAACTGGATTCGTCACTGAACATAACGTGTTGCCAGAGACCAGTTCAATTGCTCACGCGCCCTCAAAAATCGCGCTTCTCGGTGTAATTCTTTTGCAGTAGGGGCTTCCTCACAGGTCGTCTTGCCAAATAACCAGCGTTCAAAGGTCGATAATTCACCAGCCGAATTGTCACAGGAACATTGGTGAAAAGGATCCAGTCGGCACAGAGGTGAGATGAAGTTTTGTCTAGTTGTGGTTTTTTCGTGGGACAACAAGATCTTGGCCTAGCAGCCGCAGACCAGTCTCCCGATGACGCTTCAGGACTTTAGAGGTCGATCATTGGGAACACTTGGGCAATGTCCTTCTGGCTAGACCAGACCTGGCGTATACCAACAATCCTGTTTCACAAATCTGCACTCAATTGACGTTTCATGGTTGTTAGTGATCTCGTATCAAGTTGAGAACGGCTTTGTTAAAAGGAAGAGGCTTTTCACTTATAAATCTCCAAAGCTGTCTCAAATGGATTGGGTACCAAACAAAAGGGCGCTCATTAATTGGTTAATTGCAATCACCCCATTGGTCGTACCACACCCACAGTATAAATATTTGAGTCTATTCTGCATGTTTATGCTGGTTACGTATGAAATATGCATTATATTGGCTGGATTATCAGACTAAAAAGAAGAAAAAATTTGCGATTTATTCCAAACCTTGTCCTAGACTGTAGCTAGATTATAAAAGGCCATAAACCAGAGCCAATAATTTAGTTATTGAGTGAGTGGGTCGTTTTATTACTGAACGAATGAGTGAGTGGGTGAGTGAGTGAGTGAGTGGTGAGTGAGTGAGTGAGTGGTGGTGGTGGTGGTGAGGAGTGAGTGGTGGTGAGTGGTGGTGGTGAGTGGTGGTGGTGGTGGTGGTGGTGGTGAGTGGTGGTGAGTGGTGAGTGGTGAGTGAGTGAGTGATGAGTGATGGTGAGTGAGTGAGTGAAGTGAGTGGTGGTGGTGGTGGGTGTTGTGAGTGGTGGTGGTGGTGGTGGTGAGTGGTGGTGGTGGTGAGTGAGCAGTTGTTTGGTTAGTGGTGGTGGTGGTGGTGAGTGAGTGAGTGGTGGGGTGGTGGGTGAGTGGGAGTGGGGTGGTGAGTGAGTGAGGGTGGTGGTGTGAAGTGGTGAGTGAGTGGTGAGTGAGTGGTGGTGGTGAGTGAGTTTATGCTGGTTACGCATGAAATATGCATTATATTGGCTGGATTATCAGACTAAAAAGAAGAAAAAAAAGAGCGATTTATTCCAAACCTTGTCCTAGACTGTAGTTAGATTATAAAAGGCCATAAACCAGAGCCAATAATTTAGTTATTGAGTGAGTGGGTCGTTTTATTACTGAACGAATGAGTGAGTGGGTGAGTGAGTGAGTGAGTGGGTGAGTGAGTGAGTGAGTGAGTGAGTGAGTGAGTGAGTGAGTGAGTGAGTGAGTGAGTGAGTGAGTGAGTGAGTGAGTGAGTGAGTGAGTGAGTGAGTGAGTGAGTGAGTGAGTGAGTGAGTGAGTGAGTGAGTGAGTGAGTGAGTGAGTGAGTGAGTGAGTGAGTGAGTGAGTGAGTGAGTGAGTGAGTGAGTGAGTGAGTGAGTGAGTGAGTGAGTGAGTGAGTGAGTGAGTGAGTGAGTGCAAAGTTGGTGAGAAAGTAAGTGAGCAACATATTATTAATATTATTTTTATTATTTATATGGTGGTTTACTGTTTAAGTTGCTTTAATCTTAAACAGCTAAATATGTTATAATAAAATATATAATACGGCGTACTTTTAATAAAAATAAATATCTGAGTATTTATTTATGAAATATTATTGGTAATTTAGATTACGTTGATATTAAGAAACTTATGAGTAGAACTAGTTGATACTTACAGTTACAGATCGATTTACAGAGTTCCATTACTAACTGACTTCTGTTATGATTTATTCAGTAAAAGAACATCGTTTTACAATATCAGCACTAAGATCCATGGCAACTAGATCGGGATTACTTTATCATATAAGATCGATCACGAAGTACGACCTGTTAGACGATTGATGAGGCGGTGTTCTGGTAGGAGTTGCTCCCGTCCCCTCCATTACGACGTGTTTATATCGAATAAAGCCGACACAAACCATCAAGTTATAGAGTAATTTGGGTAGCGCACCCCCTCCTCCGTCTGTGATGATTAAAGACAACATGACTGGTGGCATGAAGACATTTCACTACATCAGTCCATAAGAGTATACTACCACTAGGCCATAAAGAGATAAGAGCATCAGACCATCAGACCATAAAAACAGAAACACTTATGAATAAACATTTCGTGGTGATGGTCAGTTTATTCCCTAAAAAAGAGATCTTATTTTGACATTATCTCGGTCTTAAAAAACAACAACAGTATTATACGTTTTTATTCTGAGTCCAGAACATTTTAGACGTGTTCTAAAAGACCCTTAGCCATTCCACGGGACACTGAAGAATAGGTAGGTTAATAAAAGAACACTTTACACTGTGTATAAATCAGCGTTAAAACCAGTCAATTAGTTGATACCCACGAGGAAACACTGTAGACTTTGGATGGATGTTGAGTGAGAGTGTATTAAGGTAACCTCATTTGATGTGTCGGCAGATGAGGTTCAATTTTGCATAACAAGCTATATTCACACACACACACACACACACACTTCGAACCCTGAACAAAGCCGAGGTCAGCATCATCTGTGTTTTCCAAATGTTCTATATATAGGTTTCTTTTGAACTACAGAAAACTAGTGTTGAATGTAAACTGTGGTATCAAAGTAGTTATCTCATATATGTAGTAACTCATCGTTGAACCACACGCACGTGTTGTTTATTGTGAGCTGTGGTGTCGAATGGTATATTTGTACGTGCTTCCACTTTTATACGTACCCTTCATGTAGCCACTTTCCCGTGGGCGTGACATATTTATCGCGTACCAAATACGGATTAGCTGGACCCCACATGCTGGTGAGTAGCCCAGATACATGTATAGGTCTACTTATATATGTATAGATAAGTGTAGGTGTAGAACATTTTATAATTAAATTAATGTATCTTCAGATTTTTATATATATATATATATATATATATATATATATATATATATATAATATGGAGGTATAGGTCTCAAGGGATGTTTTGATGTTGATGATCTGAGCCAGTGCGACTGCCACTATATAATTATCCTATAAAAAACAGACACACCTGCACACACACACACACACACACACAGAGAGAGAGAAACACACACACGCAGAAACACACAGAGAAACACACACAAAGAGAAACTAACACATACACAGAAATACACACACAGAAACACTTACATACACACACATACACACACACACACACACACACATATATATATATATATATAAACATGAATACATACACATATATAAACAAAAACACGCACATCCGCAAATACACACACAAACAAACGCACACGCACACACACACACCAGCCATACGTGTACTATAGTTAATGTTCATGCAGAACTGTGACTTTTATTTCCCAAGATACTTAACATCGACACCGAGTTCTATTTGTCATTCAAACGAAGGATTCTTTCGGGTCTCGGATGATAGACGTTCTCCTGAATACATCAAAATGAATGGTTCTTTGGGGGACTGTGTTGGTTTTGAGAAGTGATAAGTAAGTCTGTGTCACAGTGTGTCACTGGCTGTCACTGGGTGTCGGGGCGTGTGTCGTGTCATGGGCTTCAACGATGCACAGTCGATGACAAGCAACAGACATATGCCATATACGCGTATGTGGTTATCACGCTGTACACAGATTACGGGATACGTTACTTGGATAAGATTTAACACAGTATATAGACAGTATTTCCCATAATATTGTCTCAATGTCTGTCATATTATCTTATCAAATTTATAGCTGGACTAATAAAGGACTTTATTGTAGTGTTATGATTTAAATATCCGTATAACAAAACTTGAGATATAGGTCACCGAGTACAGGTTTAATTAGTTGAATCAATTGATATATTTCAAGTATAAGCTCATATTTAATATGTTAAGAGAAAACAATATGTTGGCTGCGTATAAGACAGAGGTCATAGATGGGTGGCGAGATGTGTTGGCTGGACAAGTAGTATATATTACAAATATTAAATAATGTATATTCTATATTGACTAGGTTGGGTTGTTTGTGGTTGTCTGTCTGTCTGTCTGTCTGTCCATATTTCTATCCGTCGGTTCGTCCGTCTACCTTTCTGTCCGTTTGTTTGTCACATAATCCATTCATCCACATGTATGTCACACGTCCCTCATTTTTTTCATTCACACCACGTTATACCTCTATATCTATTTAACAAGCCACATTCATCATTATCTTACATATCCCATCTCCCCCATATCCCATGGCACCAGGCACCCATTCCTCGTCACCAAATAGTACCCAGCTGGCTGTCTCCCATCTTTCATACACAATACACAGTCGGAAGGTCCTAGATCTATACAAGACAATGTTATACAATAAATCACTATCTCTACCAGTATGGATCAGGTGTTTATCTGTCTGAATATGTCATCGGTGAACCATACCGACCGACGATATATTGTCCATTTATCGTGTCCGGAAATGGTTTGTGTTAATATCCGATAAATCTTTATGAATTCTATTCCGTAATTTATATGTATACTGTGCGATATAAGTGTGTGAAAATGCACTGGAACAGCAACTTATGAGTCGTAAAGAAACAATGCATCATACTCTGAAAGATTAAATCGTAGGCTTGCAACTTTATACACTATCATGTCTGCATATATATATATATATATATATATATATATATATATATATAATATAATTTGCGTGTGCGTGTAGCCCGTTAACAAACAGAAGTGGCTGTAGTCTACCTGATATAGCAAAGTGCAAATAAAGGTGTTCTAGTTCACATAATTTATTCCAGCTGTCTCTCATTTAACACCCTACTATGTCCATAAGTAAATGTAAAATGTAAATGTCCTGTCTATAAGCATCATTTATGTCTTACCTATATACCACACCTGATTGTGTCGTTTCTTATAGGGAAATAAAAGTCTCAGTTCAGAATAAACATTACCAATAGTACACATGTAGCTGGTATGTGTGTGTTTGTGTGTGTGTGTGTGTGTGTCTATTTTTTAAATCATAATTGTAATAATAATAATAATAATATTAAAAATAATAATAATAATAATAATAATAAGTCCAGAACTGCATCAGGTCAAGGAGATGTTTTTCGGTCACAAATATATAGGAAAAAACCTAATATAATCACAGCTATATACAATACATCTGTCTGTCTGTCTGTCTATCTATCACTCTGTCTGTCTGTCTGTCTGTCTGTCTGTCTGTCTGTCTGTATGTCTGTATGTCTGTCTGTCTGTCTGTCTGTCTGTCCAAACAGAATACATCATATAGAAATGTACTTAAGCCATGTTGATGTTGAACCCTCTGTACTCGTAATAATTTGACCACATGATGCTATTCTATTACAAGAGATAACTATGTGAAGACCATTTTGTGAATAGGGAAGAGACAGATGGAACAACCTTTTAGCTTTAATAACAGCTACAAATATCACACATTCTCATGATGAGCTACATGTTACATATAGTAAACATATGAACCACGTACAGCACATGATATCATTATAATATATATATATATATATATATATATATATATATATATATATTATATATATAATATATATTATATATATATATATATATATATATATCAATTGTTGTACCCAAATAGCCAATTGTGGTGGTTCATAATTAACATACATATATATATACCCAGTGATGAAGGTTGATGACATAAAGCTCATTCTGTTTGCAATAGTTCATAATGTTCCATAATCGATATTCCTAAGCAACCTACGACACGTTACCATGGCCCAGTAACTACTTATTGTTTATTCTGATTATTAGCATGTAATTATTACTTTGAAGGTTGAGCTTCTGTCGCCATGACAACGAGCCATTCTCCCTGTTAGAATCAGCCAATACGCGACTCAATCGAGTCAATAGTAAACAAATGTTGACATATATGAGCGATAATGTGCAACAAACAACTCTTGCCGCCTGTGAGGAAAATATTGCCATGGGGGCGGTCAAGAGTTTGTAGAAAAGCTGAAGTAATCTGGGAGAACAATAGGAAATTGTTTGGATAAAGATAATGATGGAATGACATCTGGAACATCTAGTAGCATTCAACCTGGTGAAGTAAACTTGAATGGATTCAAACATTTATCGGTATTTATTTTATTTTATTTATTTCTATAACACATTATGATACTTTTTCATTTCAAATGGATGTCACTATTCTAGTAACATTACATTCGCGATAGAATTAACGTACTACTTCCTTTAGCATTTTGCCCCTTGTTGTGGACCTATACAATCCCATGGCATCCTTAAGACCTTGGGGAGCATAAGGTTTTAGGTGCCAATGACAGGCCCATAATCCCAAACAATACATTACTAATCCAACATTGTATATATTACTAATAATCATTTAAATACATACACTGGCGGATAAATTGGACCTCTATATTAATAATGACCTATACTGTTTTTTGTTTACCAATAATATTTAATTAATGTATATTTATGTTATGAGGAATAAAATAACACAAACAAATAACACTAATTTAAGGCCACGTGACCGTCAGAACTCTTCCGATTGGCCTGACATCTTAGGTCATCTCTGAAGGTCAGTTCAGTCATTACATTGATAATTACAGGTTATTATCTTGATTTTCACTAAATTATATTATTGGTATCAACGTTATTATAGTCAGACGAAGTACAAACACATTCACGCAAACACGCACGCACTTACGCACACACACACACACTATATAATATATATATATATATATATATATATATATATATATATATATATATATATACATATATGCATAAAACACATATATATGCAACTAGTATTTGTTTTTCACAAATAGTATTGGAGCAGTACTCGCTGTTGTTTACATAGCATTGAACATCACGCCTGGATCGTGTTCGTGATTATATGAACTGGTTTATGGACACAGACATTAATTAGAGATATTATTACAGGCATTAGATAGATCATTATAGGTATTAGTGGGAAATTTTTCGTGACAAAACTCACTAATGACCACAATATGATAAACACACACACACACACACATACAGAAAAGACAGAGGGAGAGAGAGAGAGAAGAGAGAGAGAAAGAGAGAGAGCTTTCTTTATCCAGAACTGTGACCTTTTTATCCCAATAGACTTAACACACACACGGAATTCTATTTGTCATTGAAACGAATAATTATCCGATGTTTCTGACAGCAAACCGTTTCTAGGATAGCATGATAAGTGACTATTAGGCCTTTTTGTATGTCACTGACTGTCACAGTGCATCACGGTGTATCTCACAGAAAAGGTATGACAATAATAGATACAACAGAAGACAAACATAACCGAATAACTTCACCTGTTAAGTGTTATTTCTTTGACCTGTTAGATGGACACTGTGTGAGCGTTTACATTAAGTGTATTGGACAAGTTACACATCCATTAAATTACGTGTTATGTGTACAGTGTTTGTCCTGGTATATGGACATCGTTTGCTCTACAGACAACCCTCACTATGCTACAGCGTAAACATTTGATTTGTTTCTTTAGTTGATTGATTTGCGCAGACTCGAAGCTGATCATATAGTCAAGGGGCAACGCTTTAGGGAACCATCTCGCAAAAACAGGTGTTGGTCAGATTCGAACCCACAACCTGGCAGTTCGTAGCGACACCAGTATTTGAGTTCCCTGACAGATAACATTTAATATATATTTTGTGAGAATGTTTTAAGTGAAAAAAGGATATTTTCACTAATTATTAATCAGCTATGTGCACGAGCATCTCTATGCTCTATGTTGAACAGTCATGCTTTTCTATTGTTTAATTAAATTATTTAGGTAGATATGAACTAAAAGTAATGATTATACACAACACAAGGTAAATAATAAATCCATAATTCGCCATATTTATTCGTTTATTTCATAAGCTAGCAACATTTCAGGCATGAATCTTTACAACGTCAATATATACTATGTCCTTGGTGCTACGAAATGGCCATCGTGCAATCTATGCATGAAATGCATTCTACAGCCTGGTACAACCATTTGTTGCATCTCGGATGGTGTGCATCTTCCACCAGGATGATACTTCTTAAATCTTGTGTCCCTACTGAATATGACGTAATTACAATTTGTAGCCAATTCTCGGGGGGTTGTTTCTGTTGAACTTTAGTTTTCTGGTGATTTCAACTTCTGGCGATTTCCTCCAGGGGTCTCCTACAACGATAAACAGGATATTTACCAGCGTTCTGGATACAGACAGATTTATGCTATTGTGCCACTCAGTTCTCACGTTATTATCACCCGAAGCTGATACTCCATCACCTTTGTTATACTTCCAGGCGAGTATTAGTTCAAATATTAGTGTCGTATTGATGGAGAACTTAAAAAAAGATCGCTTCTTAAAATTAGCGCTGATCTCAACATATCTTTAATGCTTTAGATATCAGCCCTGTGTCTGTATGGACTGTATTGATGATGCTATAGGGATGGTGGATGATGGTTACGCTAATCGGATTATATCATATCAGATTATCTTATACATATTTATTAAATGGACAATATTCGGCTCGGTGATATGGACAACTTTCAGAAATATATTCACCCCGAAACAATAAATATCATCTATGAAGGACAATATGAATTTCCGTAATGCTAATACTATCCGTATAACCAGATTTGATACACATCGTACAGAATACAAACAGTACTAGATGGTAGTAATAATATAATAAAGGGGACTTAAACCACTCAAGTTGTAGATTTATTTGAAGGGAGAAAGGTCTCTGATATCCTTAGATCTAAAACCTAAAACTATCATATTGCCATCGTAACCAAATACATAATTTCCAAGACGATTCTCAGATACCTGAATATCGATGTTAGGACATCAAGTCGGATGCTATTACAAGTACTTGTGTCTCGGTTTGGGTCATATGGCAACTGTACATGTAGCGTATTAGCCATTACATTGAGGGACGGGCTGCCGAAGGAGGTTAGAAATATATTATCTCATTACTATTATCATGAAATAATAAACATCTTAAGAATCAATAAGTGTGTTTAAGACGTTTGTCAAAATAAACATTTAAAAATATTCTACACCAATAGCGGTATAGTGTTTGAAAGTATTCGATTCTTCTGCAAATATGAGGCACGAAATAATGACGTGATAATATCATGTGGAATAAATTAGTCAAATTGTTCCCTACACAAATCTTATAAATCCAGACCCTCCTATACTGCAAAATATCCGCTTGGTTACCAGCAACGTTAGGTCGGTCTATAATAAATCAGCCAGTATCACAGACTTGGTAATATCTAAGAAATTGGATATTTTCGGCCTCACTGAGACTTGGCTTAGCTCCCATGACACAACCTCTTGTATTCCTGATATATCTCCGCCCCCCTCTGACTATTCCTTTTACCACCAACCACGTCAGTCTGGACGTGGAGGTGATGTTGGCTTTCTGGTGTCCAATAAATTTAAAGTAAAGTCCAATTCTGTACAGATCTATTCTAGTTTCGAAGCTGTCTGTATTGAACTTTTTCGAACTGTTCATTTACTGGTTACTTCCTATGTCTATATCGCCCTCCTGGAATAACTTCATCCTTCTTTGTTGACTTTCATGATTTACTAAAAAAGCATAGTCATTATTCAACCTTCATTTCGATATACAGTATACTGCTACATCCAAATTTAATGACATCTTAGCAAGTTTTGACTTAAAACAACACGTTTCTTTCTCCACACACATATTCATGGTCACCGGCTTGATCCCCTCATAACCGGGTCTACAACGGATTATATCCACACACTAACTGCCACAGAGGGTTTACCAGATCATTTAACTGTTATAACAAAAATAACATTTAAGCATAACCCAGTTGACTCTAAGTGTAATATTCTTTATCGTTATATACATAACATTGACATTCTTGCATTTAATGATAACATAGCAAAATCTGAAATTATAACCAACCCTAAAGCTGACTTTATGTGAACAATATCATACCACCACTTAAATCTTAACTTTACAAACACGCACCTGCGAGATCAGAATCTATAAAGATTAAACCACTTGCATCATGGATGTCCCCTGAAATTATCAATGCCATAGTGCGTCGCCGATATTTAGATCGCACCTGGAGGAAATCGCGCACGCAACTTAACAGGTCTAGATATACTAAACAGTGACATTTCTGCAATAGACTCGTGAATAAAATTAAATCTGACTTTTTATAGGAACAGGATCTCCAACAACTCTGACAATCCTCGTCAACTCTGGAACTATATAAATAGGACTTTAGTACCCAAGTCCAGAGAACTCTGTTTATCTGGTTTTCACTTGGTGTCTATTCCCAGAGTTAAAATTTAGACTTGGACTCGTGTTTTTTTCAGTTGCTGTCCCTACTCTTTGGAAGTCACTCGCTGAACACGTTAAGTCATCAAATAGCATAGATTCTTTCCGTCACCATTTTGAAAACTCACCTTTTCAGACTCGCTTATCCTTCCTAAGTTTCCTTGTCATCTGATCATTGTTGATGAACTTTGCTTCGTGCCTAGATTATAAGTTTTCCCAATCCCTGTACTAGGTGTGCCACTGAGCTTGATTCTTTTCGAAGATATTGACGTTATAGAAGTTTTGTTATTATTATTAGTCATTATTATTGTTATTGTTGTTTTGTTGTTGTTGTAATTATAGTGCAAAATAATGTTAGTAACCTTTTTGACTAAATGTTAATATTTTCATGATATTCACTGCGATAACATGGTATTTAGAGGGTTTAATTTTAAAATGTGTTGTGTACCTTAATTAGAGTTTGTGTCGTTAATCAAATAAAGATGTTATAATAGTCTTGTTAGTATTGTTTATGTATTGTGTATTTTGTGTTATAGTTTGACGCCTGCCCCAGTCTAACTGTTTGCTCATTAACTATCTAAACTTGTTGTCATTTAAAAATTCTTATTTCTTATTATTCCATGTAATTCAGATTGGTCACTGTATCAATTAAAACACAAAACTAACAGTAACAGAGCTATCAAGATAAACGTACTGATCGTGCAATGAAGGGTTGATGCACAATTTATTATATGAAGACGCTGGCTCGCTGTGACAGGTATGTGACAAAATCCCAAACCCTTATGTCTTATGTTTGCTAGCTGTGTTACGATGTTAACCATCGGCGAAGCTGAAGCTCTCGAATGAACTCAATTAACTCAACTAATTATCAGTGTTAAATGTATATTCGATACGTTTATATAATAAGTATGATTTTATTTACTTGATACCAATATACGATGGTAGCTCCATATTTTTACATAATTAAATACCTACTTATATCAAGAAATTCGTTTCAATGTAAGTCAGTACATTTGACTTTATCTCATAGTCTGTCTATTCATCGTGTCAGTTTTATATTTTGCTTAATAAATATTGTAATTCAAAATTTATTAAATCTATTAGTAAGCATTTATGTGAATGATTGAATGATATTACTAAACATCATATTTTCCTATATTTGTGTTTTCTTTTCTCTATCCAGAATGCTATTTATTCTAATAGTTTATGTTATTTAAGAGAATTGGCCATCATCAATCATTGGCATTAAACTTGTAAATGGACATATATCTACTCCACCAAATTACGACATAAAAACAACTAACGAATTTGTATTCCAGATCTACAGAATTTGAGACAGCAGCCTGGGGTAGGTCATTGAATTAAACGGGAAATGAGCGAGACATTGTTTGAAGGACAAAACAACTGACTTCTGCTTCAATTAACTGTATATGATTCAGTTCCTACCCATCGAACACATTAACTGATATGGAGTGAATCTTCTAACACAATAAATCCGTGTACATTAACCAAACGCACTGTAAATAGGTTTTAGTGACCTAGTGACCTTTCTACAGCTGACCCATTAATGTCATATCTAATAGCAACATCAACAAGTTAATGTTCCTTGTCAAGACATTGTTATATTGATTAACGTCTATAACGATCACCTTTGATCAAACGTATAAAGGACTTCAAACCAGACGTGACACGCCAGGTGGTGCTGCTTCCATCTTCATATTTACGGCTTCAACAAGATTACGGCCGCATTTGTTTATGGTCATAATGTAAGTTAATCAGCCAGAGTGAGCATGATATTTCATTGAGATAACTGAACGAAAGTGAAATTTTATTTTATTTGAGAAAAGCAACGGAATGCCATAATACATCAGTATTATTGCTGTCATTATAATCTCTTTGAAAATTAAATTGTTTTTGATCGATTGATTACATCTTTTGATGTCAAAGAATGTAGAACATTTTGTGATTACTGGCGAGCTGTGTATTAGTGTTTACAAAACAGTATTATTTGTACGGTATTGTAGCACATTGTAACAGTCTAACGGTCTATTATTATAAATTATAGTGTATTAACATTTGGTATATCAGTTTAACCTATATGTTAGTGTGTCGCCTCCTGTGTTATAGCCATATATAGAGCTGATCTCATGTTAAACATTATAATATCCCAGTCGGGAGTGTTTTGTATATTCATTGTCCTAGTTAATAACGTTATTAATTGGTAACTTGATCTGTTTGAGGAAACACCATTTGGACAGTGGACAATTTCAAATGGTTGGTTGTCAATGTTTATTATAGATACATGGATGCTGACGGATGCATGTATCTATGTACGGATGCATGTATTATTAATACTGCTTACAGGTAAAATAAGTGTGGTGACGAGTGGGATATTGTTATGGTGGAGAAATGAAGCCAGAAACAGCGAGATTGTAATGGCAAACAAACGATTGTCGCAATAAGATCACCAAATCCTTGATGACTAATTTATTTGTTCAGCCTGAAATATGAATACCAAATTTAAAATTTGAAATATGTCTTAACTTATCAATAGTACGGATAATATATGACATAATTAAAAATTGAGAATAGTAACATCATTTTGTAGTTGATAACATATGAAGACACTGTATACTGTTTTTATTAACTCAAACCTAGTAAATTGTACATTATACTACCATATACCAAAACCCATACAGTAATGTACGGAGAGAAATCCTTTCGTGCATCAGTTCCCAGGCTGTGCAACAAGTTCCCAAACTACATTAAACTCGCAGCAAGTAAAGACATATTTTGTAAAGTTCTTAAAACCCACTTATTTAAATTGGCGTATAGTTATAATATTTAGTAGTAGTAGTAGTAGTAGTAGTAGTAGTAGTAGTACTAGTAGTAGTAGTAGTAAGCTAAAGAGCAAAAAATTATACTTCATTCTAATTACGATATAAGTTTACAAGATGGAAACAAAACATTTTAAATATGAAAATGTTCATGTTATGTTCAGCAATGTATAATATGTGACATTTATATAAAGTCCTATTCAACTAGATAGCTGTTTTAAGGGCTTTAGATTATTATATATATATATATATATATATATATATATATATATATATATATATATATATATATATATATATATATATAAACTTCAAATGAAATGTATACAGTTTAGTAGTATCGGCTGATTGATTACATTATAAAGTGAACCTGAGTTAAGCATAATTAATGCAGTCATTAATCCTACATCAAGACCATCAGCAATGTCACTGTGCACAATCAACGCTGCGGTGTATGTTGTCTGTTGTACGATAAACAGACTGATGGAGGTCATTGGTCACTAAATGCTCTTCTTTACGCATTGCTCCTACCTTTTCAATAACTTTGTTGATGAAAGGAAGGTTAGAAATAGAACGAGAATTCTTCATATATTCCTTATCTTAAGCAGCGAGGTTATGGTGGCTCGTTTCAAATACAACGACAGCACTGATTCATCCATTGATCTAATGATAATGGCTGTCATCAGTGGCAGGAGTTGATCCCCACATTACTTGAAAAGCCACGTAGGCAGTTAATCTAGGTCACATAACTTATTCGAAGATTTGTTTATTATCATCTGGACCTCAACTTCATAAGTTGGTCGAAAACTCCAGAGTATTTTCATGTGGAATATAATATTAGCATCCATGGAGATATTGCAGGTATTATTTTGACAATCAGAAATGATATTTTACATGAAGATGTTGTCTCCTACGTGAAGAAAAATGATAAACTGTCGGACAGGAGAACAGCAGAAGTAAACTCTGGAAGATTTAAATTTTAGCTCTTTTTTTTCTAATCAAGTTCGTAGTTCATTTGAAGGGGTTGTTTTGATCTTTTCCATATTCCTCTATCTTTGTGGAATAGAAGCACGTCTTCTCCTCGAAAAATAGTGTAGTCATTTTTTACAGAGATCTCTGCATTTTTCAATTTTCACATTTAGTAAGTTCGATGTCGGGTTCTCTCTGTTTTCCTACGAATTTTGTTAGCAGAGCTAAGTTTACCAGAATAACAAACAGTTAGCGGTCTCAACGTGATTAATTATTATTTGTACCCCTTTATTGTAGGCTTCTCTCCGCTTATCACATACACACACACACACACGCGCGCGCGCGCGCGCGCAGCTGACATCTGTGATTGAGGCTGAATAGAAAAGTATAATGAAATAATATACGTTGTTATAGTTTATATTTGTGATAATAGGAAAAGATCGTTATACTAATATAATAATTGTTAAATAAACACTAAATATAGACTGAAACAAGAAAAACGTCCACGAGCAAGTAGGTTGAATCAACATATCAAATCAACTCAATCAACCCAACTAAGTATCGCTGTTAAATGTTATTCGATACGTTTATATAATACGGATGGTTTTATTTATTTAAACTCGGCTAACTCCACGACTAAGTGTTTAATTATTTAAACTCGGCTAACTCCACGACTAAGTGTTTAATTATTTAAACTCAAGTAACTCCACGACTAAGTGTTTAATTTTCTCCAATATATTTGTTTCCCTGTATGTTTACCTATCTGTTTTCGTCTCCTAGTTTGTTTCTGTGTCAGTCTATTCGCATATATGCATATATTTATTTTAATAGCTTGTTTGTTGATAAAAGTATTTCAATACACGAAAAAGAGATCCTTTTTATTAACAGTCACAAAACCCATCAGTGTATGTACATAATATAAAAGATAACAGATGATTGCCCTCTTTGTTGTTATCGGGATATTATAATAATATAATATAACGATACTCTATTTCTGAACGGAACATAATTATTGAATATCGAGATGTTATCGTTACGTGACTGATTTTATGCTCTTGGGACAATAACAAAACATAACGTCAAGTTGTTACAGAAACCTGGTTTAGTCATCTACACACCAGAATGAAGTGAAATACAGTCTTTTGTATGGAAGCAGCATGATACTGTAATGTTCACAATATTAAGATTATTCTTATAATTTCAACTTTAAAATTGGTTTAAATTAATGATGACCATAAGATGTACGATGATTTGTGGAAAATGATGAAGCCACGAGCTAAAATGTACATCCTGTTATTGTCCTGGATTAACTATATCCTAATATTTTCCTAAGTTCGTGTTACTCAATCAGAAGATTGTCATCACTTGATGGATGTTTAACATGACCGGATATCATTTATGTTACTGTTCCGTGCGTACAAACCAAACAGAAATAATCCCGGCAATATATTATATAACATTATATATAAGGCTATTTAGTCGTCATTAACTAACACCTGAGCCTCTAGTAAGGTCATTGAAGTTTAATTAAACGGGAAATTAGGGATATATCATTTCACGACAAAACAGCCTTTACTTCCATTTACTATATATATATATATATATATATATATATATATATATATATATATATATATATATATATATATATATATATAAATATATATATATATATATATATATATATTCAATTTAACCTAAAATTTAACTCAATTCTCACCCATCAAACATAACAGAGATAATGCATTATATTTCTAACACAATATATCAATGTACATTAGTCAAATTCATCGAAATAATATTTTAATAACTTGGTGAACTTTCTCCATTGATGTCATCTCCATTGATGTCATCTCCATTGATGTCACTTCCAATGATGTCACCTGCAATGATGTCACCTCCAATGATGTCACCTCCAATGATGTCACCTCCAATGACAACATCAACAAGTTAATGTTCCTTGACAAGTTATTATTATATCGATCAATGTGCATAACGATCATCTGAGGCGAGAAAGACAAAGGACTTTAATCAAGATGTGACATGCAAAGAAAGAGCTGCATCATCCATCTTTTCACTTTCGGGTTTTATCAATATCACATCCGGTTTGGTTGTGGCCATAATGTTAGTCATATTGCAAAACTGAGCTTGATAACTCGACTAAAGTTAAATTCTGTCTGGATGAGACAAGAACGTTATACTATGATTGTCATTTGTTTTTGAAAATTATATTGTTCTTGAGTAAATAATTGAGTAGATATAATTTCATATTCTACGTCAAATTATCTCATATAAAATATATGTTTCATATGGAATCTAGGTAGGTATAAATTACTGGTAGAGAAATAACTTGATTAGTAGTAGCAGTAGTAGATGAGTACTACTACTACTACTACCACTAGTAGTAGTAGTAGTAGGAATAGTAGTATCAGTAGTAATAGTAGCAGTAGTAGTAGCAGTAGTAGCAGTAGTAGTAGTAGTAGTAGTAGTAGATGAGTACTGGTTGTAGTAGTAGTAATAGTAGTGTAGTAGCAGTAGAAATAGTAGTAGTAGTAGCAGTAATAGCAGAAATAGTAGTAGATGTTATTATATTAACAACAGAAATAGTAGTAGTAATAGTAATAGTAGTAGTAGTAGTAGTAGTAGCAGTAGTAATAGTAGTAGTATCAGTACTTGTAGTAGATAAATCTGAAATAGTAATAAAAGTAGAAGTAATAGTAGATATTATTATTATTATTGTAGTACTAGTAGTAGTAGTAGTAGTAGTAGTAGTAGTAGTGTATATATATAAAAATATATATTAGGGGTAATTTAATATAATGTGTACGCTCAGTAGTGATAGTAGTAGTAGTAATAAAGTAGTAGTAAATAGTGAGTAGTATAGTAGTAGTAATTAGAATTTGATTTCATATTTTTGAAAATGATAAATCTTTAATCATAGCGAAGAAGTGATAAGAGGTAATAAGACTTAGAGAGTGACATTACGGGGTTTTTCATTTTCATTTTTTTTTTATATATATATATATATATATATATATTATATATATATATATATATATATATATATATATATATATATATATATATATATAGAAATGTTTGCAAAAACCCAAATTTCACAATTTAACCCGAAAAACCCTTTTAAACTTTAGAACGTTAGAAACCTACCCTGCCTTTACACACAAAACACACACACAAAAATAAAATATATATATATATATATATATATATATATATATATATATATATATATATATATATATATATATATATATATATATATAAACACAACACACCCAGGCTTAAATTTTTTTTTTATATCCAATTTTAAAGTATTCAGCTAGCCGACATGGAATTTATATTTCGAGGATGTCCGTAGAAACGTATTTTGTTCTGAGAATTTTAAACGCATAAATGATTTAAATAAGTATAATTATTAATTTTAATCTAGATTAATATTGTATGAACATTTTTGCGAGCTAAATGTTGTATGTCAAAGTTTTTAGGGCATTTTGTCATCACAGATGAGGTGTGTATTAATATTTACTGTAGAGTATTACAATATGATGTAGCATTCACTTAATATCTAATGTTTGGTATTATGGTACATTTTAACAGTCTAAAAGTCTATTTTATATAATATAGTGTATTAACATATATTATAGCAATTTAACTTATATGTTATTGTGTCACCTCCAGTGCCACATGTAGAGCTGATCTTATATTAAATATTATATTATGCTATTCATTAATATTGTTTTGTTTATTTATTGTCCTAGTTAATACCAATCTTAATTGGAAGCTTGTTCTGATTGAGGACACGCCAGTTTTATTCCAAAAAATTTCATATTCAATCTGATATTATTCTAGCCAGCGATAGATCACCTTCTATTAATGTTGTATTGTATTTCTATCTTCTTAGTTAATAACAATATTAATTGGAAGCTTAGCGTATTTTAGGACATGTCATTTGTGAGAAATTTCACATGATTGGTTAATAATGTTTAGAGTCGGTAAAGGGACGATGAGGAATAATTCAGTCACTATCTGTTATAATAATATATATTTTCAATGAAGATAATTATGATTAATATTAATTATGGTTTCTATATTCGGTTGTATATTTTACAAATGGACTTAATGCATCAATACTGTTCAAGTCATGTCTGTTTATCTTTACAGTGGTCGAGTCGTCATGTAGGTCACGATGAATATATTTAGGTAAGGTTACACTTAGATTTACCATATTATCGCTCCTCATGTAATCTTTTTTCTGCATAAACATTCCAGATTCCTGATGAATGATTACTATATGTAATCCACCTAACGATAACTTTATAGTGAGTGTGGCATATTAGCATGGACTTTATAGTCCAAATGTATTAGTACTAATTCGTCTTATGTTAACCACAATATGTTTTACAGCAACCTTGATCGTTAAGAGACCACGCTCTAGATATGATCATCTAGAGACATCAGTTTCATCAGTTTCAGGATAGGAAGCGTTCTAGTTATGAATGCCTTCTGGCTAACACATGCTCATTATAAGTACAGGCATTATTAATGGTTTGAAAAACGACGTGCGTGTAAAGTAGTTTTACAGCTACATGTCAACATTTACATAATGGTTTTAACAATGAAATAATTTTCAGGATGTCATTGTTAAATGAATACAATGATAAATGCAAATGATCAATATGAAAAACGTATTCAAAACAAATAGAAAAACAATTAAAAAAGAGAAATCTACAAAATTAAATTAAATTTAAGACATTTATTTCTCTTGGACTTTCTGACAAATGTATTTAAAACTTTTTTCCATGAAACAAGACGTAGTATAGTTCCGCTGAATATTTATTTGAAGTGGGTAAAATATTCCATATAGAAATGTCACCTATGTGACATATATTCGCTTTTCAAGTTCACCATAGGTAAGCGACCCACCCCTAACTCAGTTGTCTATTATAAGAAAAGGGTATCAAAGCTTATCTTTATACCCGATGACATGGTTGTGGCTGATTATATTACGTCGGAAGGTAATGGTGTATTAGCGCTAACTGAAACATGGCTCATAACTGAAACTAATCAATTAACCATGCTGGAGTTATTTATCACAGGTTATGTTTTTAATCATGGTCCCCGTAATAGTAGCAGACACAGTATAGACTTGTACCATACGTAGATATAAACCATTACAGGGTTTTTACAGACATTATTTGGGGTATTATTAAATTACATATTATTTGTACAGCGCCTTTGAATGGCTCCTGCTAGTAAGGGCGCTTTATTAAATATACATTATTATTATTATTATTATTATTAAGGCTAGAGTTATATACTGTATTTCACTGCCGGTTTAGAAACTCTTTATTCGTTGATGAATGGTTTAAGTACCTAGAAAACAAAGCCAGCATTCTACAGGATTTCAGTATAACTGATGTTTTAAATTTCCATTTGGTTATTATGCCTAATCTTGAAGCTCTCAATTGTTGCATAATATTGGACTTTCATGGATTGAATCGGAACATCAATGGTACAACTCCATAAGGAAGCCATACTCTATATTTGATCATCTCTAGAGACTCAAACTCAATTATAGTAGGAGCTCCATCTGTATGTAACACTTGTCTTAGTAGCAACAAAAGTAAATCCCTCGGTGATCATCCGTCTCTTCAGTTTATCATGGATATGGGCAAACCCGATTGTGTATAAAGAATGATAACATACAAAAAACATTGTGGCATAACTATTCACGAATTTACAGTTGTAGTAAAGTTTGAATGTAAATGGTAGAGTATTCGTAACATGATGACCTCCCTGACACATCAGTCTGCCTTTATCCGAGGTTATGTAACAGAAATGGTTCTCCTTAACATTCTCAGTGACATTGCTAAGACACTTGAGTAATCAACCACAATTGCCTTATTCATGGTTCACTTATAGGTAGACTTTGATGTACTAGATGAAAAAGTCTACTTAGCATCTGTACATTTCTGTTGGCATCAAAACAATATTAACCTAAACATATTCCTATCTCAGCGATAGAATGTGTTTCAATAGTAACTAAAACAGCACAAGATGTACGTCTTCCTTTTGATGAACCACGAGAATCCGTTTTTAGATGTATGGTAAGCCATTTGGTGAAATTATGAAACGGAATAATTCTATGTCAAGTCCTACCATTATCGAATAAATAATATAGAGTTCGTTCGTAAGTAAATAAAAGATGAAAACATGAAACAAGTAAGACTTTAGTCCATTAAGCCAACCATGTGTATAACAATGGCCGTAAGACAACAAGGACAACATTAAATATTTACATTCTGGGACACCGATAATTTAGACATATGCGTTAAAGGGATTCGTTGCCATTCCATAAGACACTGAACAACAGGAGAACACGTTGTAGGCCACATATAGATCGGCGTTAAATGCTCTCGGCTAGTTAATACCCTCGGGGAACCCTGTAGGTTTTGGCATAGTTGTTGGGCATTTTGTAATGAGGTAAAGTTATCTGGTGTGAGGTGAGATGGGGTTCTATTTATATGTAACAAGATATATTAGCATCGTGGGCCAGTTGGCTGTAGGATAACACCCATGTAACGTAACCCGTTAACATTATTTATTTTATATATCCCATAGGATAGGTTATATGGAACCTGTTTGGTCTGTTATATACATTCTGTTTGGCATGCTATATTTAAGGTGTTTGAAAGTATTAATATAAATGGCTTAATATATGTGACATGGATACTGTTTGGGGTAACATTGCTTTCCCTGTTACATGTATTAGGTTTGGCCTGCTTTACTTATAATGTTTTAATTGGCATGCTTCAACCGATATATAGCGAACAATTTATATATATATATATATATATATATATATATATATATATATATATAAGTTTGTAATTTAAGAAGCTAGAGTTTATGACATTTAACATATTAGCTGAACATTGCTACCCAAAATATTATCGTGCCACTCTCTGTAATAATATGCAAATATTTTCTGGCTCTACTCGAAAGATAGATTGACGTATAACGTCTAGTATTCTGAAAGCCAACATGTTAAACTCATCGCGTTATTATTTGATAATGGCACAGTCAGAAGTGTGTCCAGTATTTGTCATTCAATAACTCAATCATTTCAATGTCGGGTGTGCTGATGGTTAGGTTATAACAACCTATAGTCGATGGCAGTTTTCGCTAATATATACAAACTACACTTATTAATTTTCTTCTCTGTGTCTATCCTCCACCAAGCCTAACAAATGCTTCATCTATTTCGTAACCAATAATGAGGGTTCAAATCCCAACTGGACTACATTCTGAACGATGTTTCATCTTATATTTTCTCTTATTAGTTTCAGAAATTGTTTGGCTCATTTAGGTTACCATGTTCACAAAAGTAGCTCTAAAACGACAATTTTAACGATTTCTATTTATTTGGGACGAATTTGTGTGACATCTACCACTCGACATGTCAATGCTAAGAGAAAATATTTACAACTTAGCCATCTTCTCACAATATAAGTTAAGTATTATAATTACAACTACAATATTTAATTTTCTGGATCAGCTCATTTTGAATGACAGTTGGCAGCAAAGAGTGAGAAATAACTTTATAAATAAACTAAGAAACTAGCAGAAGTTCACTCGATATTTTGTTTATCAACGGATAACGAAACTGGAGTTATTTATTCTAAGTACATCATATTAGAGATCAATACATTGGGCTCTTAATATATTATAATATTTTATTGTACTACGATTTTTATGTTGAAGATAAAAACAAAATATACACCGAAAGACAATATATATTATTATATGACTGGGGCGCGCCTCCGTGATCTAGCGGTAGCGTGTTGGACCACAGATCACTACCACCTGAGTTCAAATCTTGGCGTGGGCATATCTGAAGGTTGTTTTCGCTTCATTACCTTTGGAGGTCGCTCGGCCCATTTAGCCTACCATGTGCACAAAAGTGGATGCACAACACCAATTATCATTACTATATGACTGGGTCACGATGACCTACGTTAGTCTCTTAGCGGATATATATATATATATATATATATATATATATATATATATATATATATATATATATATATATATATATATATATATATATATATATATATATATATATATATATATATATATATATATATATATATATATATATATATATATATTTTATATATATATATATATATATGGTATATATAAGTTATATTAAATAATGCATTATGTAGACTATTAATATACGAGGATTTACTGTATTAGTTTTGTGATCGTGTTAGTGTAGAACATTCTGTTATCAATAATGTTATTTATTATAACTATTGACTACGCATGCGGAAATGGTTGTTTAAATATTTATTAGCGGTTGGGTTTGCGCAGTGGTTAGGGTACTGCGAAACAAGTTTCCGGGTTCTGAGTTACAGTCCGGTTCAAGCCTGTTGTGTTTGTGATATTTGCTGCAATCGGCAGACGCTCAACGTGCGACCATCGGTGAAGCTAAAGATCTCAAATCAAATCAATCAACTCAATTTATTACCAGGGTTAAATATATGTTCGATATCTTTATGCAATAAATATGAGGGAGTTTTAGTCAATATTTTCCGATAACTCCGTCTTTGTACATAACTAATTACCATGTTCTTGTATCAATATTCGTTTCACTGTATGTCATATATCTGTCTTTGTCTCCCCGTCCGTCTATTTGTCAGACTATTCATCAAGTCACTTTTAAATTAAATTTAATTAACTTTCTAACGCAAACCTATATAAATTTATTATTAATTATTTATATGTTAAACCTCATATTTTCCTATATTGTCGTTTTCCTTTCTCCTTTTATGCTATTTAATATTTATTAAACTTGTAATGGACTTATATCTACTTCCATAAAATACGACATATAATATATTAAATTAATATTTATTCGCGATCTACATAATTTGAGACCTGAGCCTGGGGTAGGTCATTGAATTTTAATTAAACGGAAATGAGCGAGACATTGTTTGAAAGACAAAAGGCCTTCTGCTTCAATTCCGGAGTAGGTGACCAATCCACCCCCATCGTCTCATTCTGCCCTCATCTCCAGCATTCAGTTGGTGTGTTCTCTCCCACGAGTTGTTGTTACTGATGGTGTTTGTCCAGCGAATCTGGAGGGTTCTTCTCAGACAGTTATTGATAAAGGTCTGTACTTTCTTGGTCTGTTGTGTTAGGCATCCTCCGTGTCTCTGCTCCAAACAGTAGTTCAGACTTCACGTTGCAGCTAAACAGGCGTATCTTTGCGCGTAATGACAATACTTTGGAGCTATTGAGGTCAGGAGATAATCACAAAGTCTCAGAACAATCCATGTGACTAGGTCCACTCACTAAGTCCGGGACAGAAGACATTGGAAGACTGTTGTCAATGACCTATGTCCCAGGAGGGGCGAAGCGTGAAGGAGAAGGTCCACTTACTACTTGCCTTTTGAATACATGTGTAAATTAACTCCGGCTTCTGATAAGGGACATTAGAAATAGGTCAATGGCTGAGTCTGCTAGGTCGTTGTGCTTAAAATTAACTAACCGAACTCATTGTTTTCTTGAATGTTCCTCATGACATTGCTGAGACTTGAGTACCGAACCATGATTGCCTTACTCGTGTTTTACTTATAGGTAGTCTATAACGTAATAGACAACGAACTGGAACTAAAGCATTTAAAACTTTCTTTGGCATCGAGAAAAACATATTAACCTAAACATATTCGTACTTCAGCGATAGAACTCACTTTATTTCAATCGCAAATAGAACATCACACGATATATCTGTTCATTTTGATAAACCTCAATGATCATTTTAGGAATAAAGAATCACAGCATGTAAACTAAGCTATTTGATAAAATTATCAAACGACCAAATTCTATATCTAAGTCCTGGTATGATCAGATAAAGAAGATGCGACTTGTTCGTCAATAAATAAATGATGAAACACGTAAGTCATTAGTGTGAGCTAAGTTGGTCCATTTAGCCAATCATGTATAAAAATGGTCGTAAAATAACATTAACAGTTTAGATTGAGGGACATCGACATATCAGAGATATGCATGTTATGACTCTTAACATGGAATGGCTAAGTCGTCTCTCTTAACGTAAGAGAGAGACTTAGCCATTCCACAAGATACCCAACAGTACGTCAACTAATGAAACATCCTGTACACAGCATACAGATCAGCGTTAAAATGAGTCAGTTAGCTAGTGCCATCGAGGAACATTGTAGTCCTTCTGTCCTTGGGATGGGTATTCGGTATATTGTTTTTAAGGTAACCTCATCTGGTGTGTAGGTAAGATGAGGTTCGGCTGATAGATAACAAGATACTAAGATTCAAACACACACACAAACACACACACACATACATACGCATCCACACGCACACACGCAAACCAGCTACAAGTGTAATATTGTTAACGTTTATCCAGAACTGTTACCTTTATTTCCCGACAGACTTAACACGGACACCCAGTTATATTTGCTATTCAACTTTGGATTGTTGTAGCTCTTTGTTAAGAAACCTTCTCTGGAATATATTAATTAGGTTTAGGTCTTAGCAATTTATGCTGGTTTTGATAATGGTGTAAATAAGTCTGTGTCACGGTGTGTCACGGTGTGCTGTTATAGTGGCTGTCATAGTGTTGTCACGCAAAATGGGTCAGTTGGCTATTGATTTCAGCGTGGTGATAGTCAGCCGGTTTCCATAGCTACAACGCTTCCTATGATGAAACTGGTGTCTTCATATGATTACGTCTAGGGTGTGGTCTCTTAATGATCAAAGTTACTGCAAAATATACGTTATTTAGAACATGATGAATGAATACTAATTAAGTTGGAATATAAAGTCTATGTAAATATGCCATAATATAAACATTCGCTAGGTGGCCTACATGCATTAATCATTCATCATGGATTGTGATTGTTTGTGTAGTAACATTTTACAGTAAGGGCGACTAACTATGGTAAATATATGTGAGGCTTTACCTAAACCTGTATATTTCCATTGCATACATTTACATTGTTTCTGTGGTCCGCTCCATGATGGACAGACCGATGTAAAGGATAAAGAAAATATCGTCGATATGTATATATTAAGTAGATTTTCAATAATCAGACCGAGACGTCCCACTTTCTCTCTATACAGAGTATATCTGTAAGCAAACCCGATCATAATTGCGATCATTGCAAGCGTATGTAAAGATGAGAGAAAGTGATACATGCATCCAGCAGCATCCGTCTCTCTGCAGTAAAAATTAATAACTAATCTGGTGAAATTTGTCGGAATAAATATGGCGTGTCCTCAATCAGAGCAAGCATCCAATTAGTATGTGTATTAACTTGGACAATATATAAACAAAACAATATTAATGGAAGGTGATCTCTGGCTAAATAGGATAATATTTGGTTTAGCTTGAGATCAGCCCTACACGAGGCTATAAAAAGGAGGTAACACACTAACATATACGTTAAATTGATGTAACGTATGCTGTGTTATAAATGATACTATTTGAATGAGATGTCATATTATAATACTCTACAGTAAATACTACTACTCATCTTGTCAGTGATCACAAAATGGTCTAAACCTTTGACATATAATATTTTGCTCGTCGAAATGTTTATACAATAGTATTCTAGATGGAATCAGAAATTGCACACATATTCAGATCCTGTAAACCTTTATAACTTTCAGAACGTAATATGTAACCATAGTCCCTAGACATCCTCGAAATATAAAAACTGTGTGAGTCAGCTGAATGTTTTGGTGGCCTTTCCATTGTTCAGTATGCACTATTGTGGGTATATGTGCGTTTTTATATATATATATATATATATATATATATATATATATATATATATATATATATATATATATATATATATATTCATTATCGTCTTCTTGATCGTGATGCCAATCATATAGACTAACATAAAGTCTGCCTAAAGCTTGATTTTTCTCCTAAATTCCTTAATCAACACTTTCTTTAACTTTCCTACCTAAGTCTCTATCTAATCCCTATTCATTTCTAGAAACCTCAAACGAACTTGTTTTACTGAAGTATCGATATAACACAGTCACTTTATGTACCCATATTTGTGAACATATTCCAGTGCTCCCGCAATTTATTTGTTCCTACTAGTCAGCGTATTTGATTAAATATACATTATTATTATTTTTTTATTACTTTTTATTATTATTATTATTATTATTATTACTACTACTACTACTACTACAACTACAACTAGTAGTACTAGTGCTACTACTACTACTACTGCTGCTGCTACTGAAATCAAGTTATATGTGCACCAAGGATTTATATCTCCCGAGATCCCAAATAGTTACTAAAATATTTTCTAAAGTGATATGAAGTGCGATATAAATTAGATCAAAAGATGTAATTATTTAATCATGAACAATATCAATTTAATGCCATTATAATGACAACTATAACATGACTATACTCTACCATTTTTGTTTCCGTATGTTTAATTCTAAAAAGGTATCGTGTTCAGTTTTGAGATGTGACTGGCATTATGACTATAATCGAACTCGGATGTAATCATGATGAAACCAGAAGGTATGAAAATGGAAGATATGTATCTTTGCCTGTCACATCTTCAACGAAGTCCTTCATCTTCCTGGCTCCAGGTGGTCGCTGTAAACTTTGATTGATATGACACTGTCTCGAAAGGGAACTTGTTGATATCGTTATTTGAGGTAATGTTCATGGGTCTATTGTAAAAAGGTCACAACGTCGCTAAGACTTGTTTACAATTAATTTATTTAATTTAGATCGACATGTTGTATTGGAAGAACTATTTGTTATCTACATTGTGTTTGATGGATAGAAGGTACTTTTAGTTAACGCCTGGAAGGCTTTTTTTTGGCAGCCAATTATCTCTCCCTTATTTCTCGTTTAATTATATCAACGATCTATTGTTCTGGCTCAGGTGTGTTATATTATGTACATCATGAATAATTATTAATTAACTATGTTATATGAGATAGTTTATGGAAGAAGATATATACATCCACTACAAGTTTAAAGCAAATCACATATGATTGATGTCATTCTTAAACAGAGTGAGATGTTGGAATAAATAGCATTCTGAAGAGACAAAAGAATATTGGAAAATATGAGGTTTAGTAATCTCTCGTTTTCGCTAAATCGCAATAAGCATTTAATAACAAATTTGAACGAATTCGCTTAAGAATGTTTATTAAGGAACATATAACGGTGACCTGGTCGATAGGCTAACACATAGATGGACGAGGAGACAAAGATGATGATGATTGATGATGATGATTAATGTTTTACGGCCACTTTTGTGCACAAGGTAGGCTAAATGGGCCGAGCGACCTCCAAAGGTAATGAGACGAAGTGAAAGACGAAACAACCTTCAGGTATGCCCACGCCAGGATTCGAACACGGGTGGTAGTGATCTGTGTTCCGGTATGTTACCGCTAGACCACGGAGACGCCCTACGAGGAGACAAAGAGAGATATACGACATACAATGAGGCGAATATTGATACAAATAGATACTTAGTCGTATACAAAGACGGCCTTACCTACAATAAAGTGTTAACTAAATAAAATCAAGCTTATTATATAAACGCATCGAATATACATTTAAAAACCTATAATGAGCCGACTGGATTGACTTTAATGTTTAGTCGCACGTGGGACGTCTACCAAGGACACGAATCCCCCAAGCACATGCACGAGCCTGACATGACTTGCCAACCCGGAGGTCGCTTCTTCGCGGTGCGCTATCCCCTAACCTACTCTAACCCTAACGATAATAAGTAAAAAGTCACAAACACCCAGTCATCAGTCTCTAGTCGGTAGTTATATTAAATACATCATAGATAACAAGATGTTCCACGTTAATATGATAACCGAGTCAATAAATGTAATCATTCCATACCAGCATCCCACATTATGAGTTATTTAATATGAAGTCAAAATATCTCATAATTATTCGTTTTACGTCTACAATATTATTTTAGTTTTTATTCAACAATTATTATAATACCATATCGATTTTTTCCTGTTATTATCAACGTATATTATTACCTCATAACATTCTATTCAGCCTCAATCGTAAATGTCACCTTTCTAGAGGAAATCGTCAACTTCCGATATGTCACTGATATAGTATAAGGTCAACATATTGATAGGTATCGTTAGAGATCAGATATCGGACTAAGGAAGGTCATCGTGATCTAGACATATAGTATAATATATTTGACTTTCGTTTCGTTATCTGTTAATGAACAAAATTGTGAGTGAACTTTGTTAATTTCTTTGTTTATTTCTAAAGTTAGCTTCCAATGATTGCTATCGACTTTTCATTCGATTCTATTTAATATAGATAACTAAATGCTTTACGCATATCTGTAAAAAGTTATTTAATAATATTTTCACCCCGTTTAAAGGCCATTTAATATCACAACGACATGTTGTCATCATTTGATGTCCACATTATCTGTACGCTGTCGTCATTGAGGAAGAGATCGATCAGTTCCGGAAATATCGGCCCATTTAGCCTACCTTTTGCACAAAAGTGGCCGTAAAACATCCATCATCATCAGTTCCGGAAATACGACTGGAAAATGTTTTTCTTGGGAAGAAAATTAATATAACGGCGTTTCATATAGGAGCTTTATTATTGATATAACGATTTATATCAATATTGATGGCATGATATTATTATTATTATTATTATTATTATTATTATTATTATTATTATTATTATTATTATTAAAACAGTCGATCCGTGATGGTGCAGTTAGTTAGAGTGTAGGACTCATAACTGAAGGGTCGCCGGTTCGAGGATCCGGAGCTGCAATGTTGTCATGAAAAGCTGACATGACATGTTGACTATGTGTTAGATTAACTCTCCGCCCATAATGGCAGCATGCGTTGTATGTTCTCTTGGGGGTTGAGGTGTGTGCTGGATTGAAACGGGTCTGAGCCAGGGATACTAATACCGTAAAGCCCATTAGAGCAGTTATCTAGCTGAATAGGGCGATATCTAAATTTCATATATTATTATTTTTAATTATTATTATTAATTATGTTGTATTTACATTGACAATCTTATAGTCATAAACACACCCGCGTATCAGTATGACATAAGTGATGACATCTAATAACACACGTATAGAGCATGAATCTCCGTAAACACAACTGTATTGCATACTAATCGATAACACAGTGATAGCCTTATTAGATGGCCATTTGATGATATGGTATGTTGCACTGGGGTTTGTCACTGATGTTCTTTCCCATAAGACATAAGGCTTTTAGATGTTGTTATATCGAGTGTCACATACCTGTCACTGGGAACAAGCGTCTTCGTCTAATTGATTGCCCACCAACACCTTGGTGACACGATCAATACAGTTGTCCAAGTAGCTCTGATACTGTTAGCGTGATATTTTAATTGACACATTGACCAATCTATACTACAAAAAGTATTACTGAATCGAATGATAAATTTTTTAAATAAAATGAATTGGTATTTTATGGACTAATTAAAAGGCGGCTTTATAGAAGGCTGTAAAGGTCTAATGTGTATTCTAAAGGAAAATTAAAACATTTAGATTGTTAATCAACAAACAGTTGGAGTGTGACTGACAGATAGTATTAAAGTATAACATGAAAATATACAATAATACAAAAAATAGACAAGAATATTATAATATCTTACTGTAGTGTAACGTCTTCAATCAAATATTGACACATGGGCTAATAAAGGCGAACACTACATTTTTCAAAAGTCACACCTTTTCGCGAGATTCGTATTCCTTTTATAAACAGCACATGACTAGCAACTTGATTAGTCTATTCTCTCTGATTTCTGGGTCTCGTCACTGTGAGCGTAATATTAGCAAATTAATAGAATAAATTTAAAGACCATACTGGTATTGGCGAAATGCATGACTAGATATTTATTACCAAAATTGTCTTATACCAATATTGATTCCTGAATGTTGATGTTGATGATGATAATGATGTTCATAATACAAGGTACTTCGAATCTCCGATGGCGCACCTCCATGATCTAATCGGTAGTGCATTGAATATCGGCGTGAGCATATCTGAAGGGTCACGGATGTTTCATCTTTGATTTCGTTTCATTACCCTTGGAGGTGGATCGAGCCATTTAGCCTAACATGTGCACAAAAGTGGCCGTAAAACTTCAATCATCTTGATCATCTAATATCCGGTGGCAACTTTATCTATAAAGTGGAAGCCGTTACGCTAAATATATAGTTGTCATATGACTACAGTCTAGATACAGGTACTTGTAATGACTCGATGACCTAACATCTTTGTCCAGCTATATGAGGATCTTGTTGTAAATAATTTATTGGGTTATAATAATAATATGGCAGATTCGGGTGTTTGAATTCTTGGGGCGATCTTTCACCATTCTGCCTCCAAGTAATATTGTGTAATCTTTAACTTGACTGCTTTAAGTCAATATAGTACTGTTTGTACTCTGTACTACAGACTAGGAAAAAGGTTTGGAATATCCCAAAATGCTGCAAAAATGAAATGTTTGGAGCACTCTTACAGTAACTTTCGTGGTAATTTTCATAACATTGTGTCATTTCATATTGTCAATTCATTGTGTTCAATAATATTGAATACAGTATTTACTTAATAATAATTGTTTTTGTTTTTTATTATTGCCAATTCTTTGAACCTGTGACAAATACTAACAAAAACAATGCTCTTAGTCGTAGACATAAAACTTCACAAAACAACTGAAATCCATATTCAAAATATTTATCCTTGTATTAAAGCTAATGAATCATGTGGCCTCCTCTGGCGTTGTATATGGCACGCAAGCCTCGAGGCATACTCAAAACGAGGGTTCAGAGCTTCTGATCCGGAATATCTCGCAGATGTGCCTAACAGCCTGGGTCAGTTCAGCCACGTTTGTTGGGGGATTGTCCATGTTGTTCAACATAGCAGGCCAATACATGTGTTGCACATTCTCATCTTCGAGGAAATCCATAACGCGTCAAGCTCGGTGTGCAGGACCATTGTCATTTTGGAACACGAGATTTGCCTGGAAGTCTCTCCTAGCAAATGGAAGCATTTTGGTTTCCAGGACACGTATACACTGTTACTGATCCATATTTCCATCCAGTACGTGAAGCTCGGATTTCCCTCTGCTCTGATATGGTGACTCCGCCGCTGCCTGCCTATGCTCTAGGCAGTACACACTCATCGAGTAGAGCCTCATCAGCTTGTCTGGGCACTCGAACACGACCATCTTTACGATACAGCACAAATATGGATTCGTCACTGAACACAACGTATTGCCATAGATCATCACACCAGTTCAAGTGCCCACGCACCCACACAAATCGCGCTTATCGATGTCTCTTTTACAGTAGGGGCTTCCTCATGGGTAGTCTTGCCAAATAACCAGCGTTCAGAAGTCGACAATTCACCAGGCGAGTTGCCACAGGAACATTGTTGAAGCGGATCTAGTCAGCACGAAGCTGAAATGAAGGTTTTGTTCGGCTATTAAGGCACAGTTAGAACAGATATCGGTCATGTCTAGCTGTGGTTTTCTTGGGATGACCAGATCTTGGCCTAAGAGTCGTTGAACCAGTTTCCCGGTGGCGATTCAGGATCTTAGATATCGATCATTGGGCGATCCGGAACACTTGGACAATGTCCTTCTGGTTAGACCCGGCCTGGCGCATACCAACGATCCTGTTGTACAAATCTACACTCAATTGACGTCTCTTGGTTGTTAATTATCTCGTATGAAGTTGAGAAAGATTTTGTTAAAAGGAAGAGACTTTTCACTTGTATAGCCCACAAGCGGTCTCAAATGGATTGGCAACCAAACAAAAGAGCGCTCATTAATGGGTTAATTGCTATCACCCCATCAGTGGTACCACGTCGAAATATTGACAGTAGATATATTTGAGTCTATTCTGCATGTTTAGGCTAGTTACAGATGAAATATGCATTATATATTGGCTGGATTATCAGATTAAATGTCAAAAACTACAAATTGACTGATATATTCCAAACCTTTTTCCTAGAATGTATATGTATTAACCTATATTTTCCTTAATAAATAATATTTATTGTTTATTTGTTATGATATATATATACTGGCTGAATATGTTCGGACATACCATGACAGAGAAAGTTGTATATATTACAACGTCAAATGTTTTCCATTTAATATGACATTCAAAGCCAGTTATACCATCCGTGTATCACGATAAGCAATGCACATGCACACAGAGTTGACACTCGTAGACGCCTTATTCTAGCATCTTCACATTTCAAACGTTAATTGCTAACATAATGGCGTATCCACTACGAGTGACAACGTGACACGATGAGCTTGTGCTAAAGAGTAGTGGCTTGAAAGGGCGTGACATTGGCACGCAAGTACAACATCAAGGAAGGAACAGTCGGTAAGATCCCGAAGAGCAACACAATAAAAGGACGTCCATTAAATGTCAGAAGAAGAAACAACGTCTTACTGTCATGCATTAGTATCTTGAGAACTGCGTGGCTGAATGTCATAAATCTAGCTGTAATCAGAACGCTGGTAAATAGTTGGTGGGTTTTTTTTACGCTGTTTAATAATTAGTGAAAATATCAATTTCCATTCAATCTTACGGCGCTCCGATATTAGAGTCGCTGCAACCTACCAGGCTGCGGGTTCGAATCTAACTCATACCTGTTTTGTGGGCTGTTTCACCAATGAATAGACCCTCGGCAATAAGTCCCAATGTATAACCAGTGCCTAGATTATGCACACCAATCAGCCAATCGTATTCAATGTTAACACTGGGGCATAGCAACGATTGTCCGTACAGTAAACACTGTCCATTTATCATAGCAAGGATTCTATGTACAGTAAACACTGTCCATGTAGTATAGCAAGGAATGTCTGTACAGTAAACACTGTCAATGTAGTATAACACAGATTGTCCATATAGCAAAGAATGCCCATATATTAGGACAACCACTGTACATATAATATTTAATAGTTTGGATGTATACAACACATAACGGATGGAGGTAAAGGGCATTGTTTGTGTACTGTAGTGTCCTCGGTTCCTGTTTTTATGTTATTTATAACATATGCGGTGATGGACTGTGACATTCAGTGACATTCTGTTACAGAAGGTTTTCTTTTCACTTCTCACTACTAACACACAGTTAATAGGTACTTGTCATGATAGTCCAGAGACGGTCTGTTGTCAGAAACATCGGATACGTCTTTGTTTGTGTTAAGTCTGTTGGGATTTTAAAAAAACAGTCAAAGTTCTGGATAGATATTAAGAGTAGTACATTTGTAACCGGTGTGTGTGTGTGTATGTGTATGTGTGTGTGTGTGTGTGTGTGTGTGTTTGTGTGTGTGTTTGTGTGCATGCGTGCGAGTGAGATGATTGATTATTGGTGTTGTACGGCTACTTTTGTGCATATGGTAGGCTAAATGGGCCGAACGACCCCCAAAGGTAATGAAGCGAAGTCGAATATAAAACACCCTTCAGATATACCCCCGCCAAGATTCGAACTCAGGTGGTAGAGATCTGGGGTTCCAAACGGCAATAATAGGCTATATATATATATATAAAGAGGAGAGAGGAGAAAAAGAAATTATATATATATATATATATATATATATATATATATATATATAGGGGGAGAAAAAGAGAAAAAAAAAAAACCTTATTGGGTTTTTTCCCATCACAACGTCTTTTCATGGTCCCTTGTATGGCCTGTGTCTAAATGTATTTTAGCTATGAGAAATAAGGCAGTAGCACAGAGAATATCGAAGCGTGAATTCATACTGTGAAAGATTCTTCATAGGACTGAATCCAGAGTGGTACTTTTCATGCTGCTGAGACATGTGTAATGTCTCCCCAGTCCCTAAGCCGCCGGGTTTTATAGCAAAGTAGAAAAATTTACGGCAGTTGTGAGAATGTTTATCTTAATAACCTAATCAGCCCTGTTTATGACTATTTTTAAATTGTTGTATCTTTCTTCAAAGCAATACTATACAAAAAGTGTACCCCAATTGCTACTCTCTTCAACGGTCAGTTTGTACAACAGGCAGATGTCAGGAAGCGACTACTATTAAAAAGTATAGCTTAATTGCTATTTAAAAACTGACAACTGCGCTAAAGAAAACCGTAATAGCGCGTCATGCCTTCAATGTTGTTAAAACTGTGTTAGCTTTATCAAACTAGACGTAGGTAATGTCTGCTATTCAAACTATCATTATATTAACCTGCTTAAATGTTATTTATTACAAGCAGACTGGAGCTAGCCTTGAATGCCATTGTTGGTACTAAGTGGATATAACTGGACCTAAAAAGATTATTCTATTCCCACATACTACTAAGGTGAATTTTATATACAACTAAAATTGTTATATTAAACACCCCAACCACATGAGCTGTGTCCAATGTCACCGCCCGAGATGTGTGTGTGCATGTGTGTGCGTGTATGTGCGTGTGTGTGTGTGTGAGACGTGTACCCTTCAGACGTCAAGCCAATCTTACCAGTGCTGATAATCACGTGACCTTAATTACTATTACAATGACACAAACGTATCTTAATTAAGGATATTCTGTAATAAAACACGTAATCTGATACCGGGGGGGGGGCCTTTGTTGATGTGGATTGTGGGCCTATAATTGACAGGTAAAACAATATACTTCCCGACGTGTTGAGTACGCTACTGGATCGTACATGTCCCCAACAATAGATAGTGCTAAATGAACTAGCATGTTACGTCTAAACAAATGGCATAGACTTTAGAATATTGAAATATATTTGGAATGAAAAACGTAGGATAATGTCTCATTGAAATAAATAAATAAAAGTAGGCACACAGAAAGTGTAGGCCCGCAAAGAATAAATACAGGCAGCTGAGAAACTAGAATATAACTCAGGAAAATGTCAGGCAAAAGATGTAATAGTGATGAAGATACGATGAATGGTGAATCGTCTAAGAGGAAGAAGTCCATAAGGATCTGGGTTGATGGATGTTTTGACATGGTACATTTTGGTCATGCCAATGCCTTGAGACAGGCTAAGCAGATTGGTGAATACTTGGTTGTAGGAGTACATTCTGATGAGGAAATTATGAAACACAAAGGGCCCCCGGTGTTTAGTCAAGAAGAACGTTACAAGATGGTCAGAGCTATCAAATGGGTTGATGAAGTTGTAGAGAATGCGCCATATGTAACGACACTGGAAACACTCGACACCTATAACTGTGACTTCTGTGTACATGGAGATGATATAACGACTACAAGTGATGGTACCGACACCTATCATCTAGTGAAGGCAGCAGAAAGATATAAAGAGTGCAAAAGGACTGTAGGAATATCTACTACAGACTTAGTAGGCAGGATGTTGTTGGTGACTAAATCTCATCATGAACGTGATGAAACAAAAGGGCCAAACAAAAATGACCTGAAGGAAGTTGGACTGTCACAAGATGGTCGCAGCCCATACACAGGAACTAAACATTTTGGTGCCAACCACAAAACGTATTGCACAGTTTTCCGAAGGTCATGAACCAAAGCCTAATGATAAGATAGTCTATGTTGCTGGTGCCTTTGATCTTTTCCATGTCGGACATTTGGATTTCCTTGAGAAGGCCTCCAGTATGGTGACTACCTTATTGTAGGAATCCACTCAGATCCTGTGGTAAATAGATACAAGGGCTCCAACTACCCA